>CM028913.1:14232564-14675064 GCA_016801845.1 Polydactylus sextarius | reverse complement strand
GGGCTTTGAACGCGGTGCAGATAGCGTCGCTCACCTTATCTAATCAACACACTGACTTTTGTTGCTGTGGTTTTTGTTTTTGTTCCACAAGGAACAAACAAGTGTTGCCCTCTAAACTCTGGAGGAAGATGAAGAGCTTTGATTGTGCTGAAAGCAGAGGATCTCACTGTATGGGTCAGAGCACCTTGGGAATGGTACAGGATGATTTTTGTCTTATGAGGATTTAGTAAAAGAAGCCATATCTAGGAAACACAAATTCTGCACCATTTGATATCTGAAGCAATTCTTTCATGTATTCATTTTTGTGCAAAATGATAATACAACAAGAATAGAATAAAAAAGTAAAAAAATAAAAGTTGTTTCAATGGAATTCAGTACAAAGCACAGAAATTCAAAGTTTTTCATGCAACACGTCAGGACATCCCATTTTTCTACTTCTCAGCATCACTATGCATAAACCCAACAATTTTATTATACAGATTTGACACTTACAACAGGTCCCATGTGCCACAAGTGTAAAATGATGCATGTTTAATGACATAACACTTCTGCATGCAGCCAGTAAGTGTTACCCTTTACCACATGAGACAATCCCTCACAAAGGAAAAACAAAGCCAGTAGTTTTGTGAAACACGAGTGTTAAACCACAACAGTGATAATTCAGTTTGACATCATGTAAAACTTATGAAAATGTTTTCAAGAATAACTTGGCAAAGAGAAAAAAAGTGGCACAGAAAATCGATAGTGTTTCCAAAGACAGTCAGTTCAGCTTTGTGCTCTTTTCTAGTTTCATATCCCCACCGGGAACAACCCACTAGACCCACTGAGCAGCTCTCTGCAGCAGCTGGGTGTTCACTGAGTGTTACTCATTCACTTTTCCCATCCACAGTTTACCATGGGATTTAAACTGGCAACCGCAAAGCCAAACCTGAGTAATACATATACACAAAAACTGATTCCATGACAAAAAATAATCATACAGTTGACGTGAAGTTACCACAATGGACTAATAAACCATCTCCATTCAAATTAAAACGTTCTAAAATGAACATGGAAACATGGAAACCCAAACTTAGGTTAAAGGAGACGACGCACAACCGAACGCCTCATTTGTGCAGAACCAGCTAACAAACCACACAAGGGGAATCATGTCATAAGGCACGGCAGTCGCTGCACAAGTGTGGTGATTTCCCAAAGTTTTTTCTTGCTGAAAAAAAAAGAAAACGTGTTCCTGAAAATGAAACACCTCCTCAGTAATTTTGTGGGGAGAGGGGGTGGGGGGCAATATTATAATAGATTTAATCCCTTACGGGTTGCACACTGAAGTCAATGATGTGCAGTGTATGGAACTATATTAACCATGGTTTCCTGTCAAACTGATCCCGTCCAGACATGGCTGTTGAAGATTCACATGGGATTAAAATGGCTGCGGACTGTGGTAATCCTGATGAAAACCACCAGACGTTTCCAGGTACCTCCTGTCCCTTGTGAAAAGAGCTTAACGTCACTTTGTTCCCGGCCGCTCAGAGGGACAAGAAGCACTGGCCTCTACTCATGTTTAGTCTACAGACTTCCACTTTGTTAGTTTGTTGAAGTAGCAGACTGACAAGATGTGACCTGACCCCTCTGGATTTCTATACAGAAGGGAAACTGCCATCTTGTCTTACAATGTCAATGTTTATCAACCCTTTGCTACCGCTCCCCGGAGAACACAGGTCTCATACACTTTTATATTATTTTGCTTATATAGTGAAAAAAGAAAACTTAAAACGGGACGACAGCTTCCCTGGGAGTGGGAAAATGGTCAGGGAAGGTTTTCACAGATCTGGTCGTTCTCTTGCTTTTGTGGTGTTTTGCTATGCAGATCCAAGGTCATATATGAGAATCGGCTGTATCTTTCCCATCAGACCTCACATTCACCTTGACTTCCTTTTCACCAGCATTTAAGTGAGAACTTCTGTGCTCGGACTTTAAAGAAAAAGAAAAATAAATACCACGTCTGAGAATTTAAGTGTTGACGTTATTAAAGTTCGAGTGCAAATTAAAGAACAAGGTACCAAGTGAGGACAGATGATTGAAGGAGCCTGAAAGAAAGAAAAAAAAATGACAAAACTACATCTTCTGTAGTCAACATCGGAAGAATTGCTCTTAACACTCCAAAACTGTGTCAAAGAATACTGCAGCAAATTAGAATAGTCATGTGAAATCATCTTTGTGGGAGCTGTCCATTCAGCACCACAAGACTACAACACAAGCAAAAAAACAAAACAAAAACAGCAACATTTTTTTTTTTTTTTTTGACAGTACATTTGACTCTAAGGTCTAAGTACAACAAGTGTTTATAGATATATTCAAAAAGCAAACTTTTGGCTTGAAAAACTGTATCAGTAACACTGCATCAAACTCAATCAGCAGGGATTTAACTTTTTATGGGGAGACACACAACTGTATTTTTATATGTATTAGATTGAATGACTTTTAAAAAAAATGTCTCTCAGTCTAAATAGGCCCAACAAAAACTTATCTTAACTATCCTGAAAAATTAACTAAATTGCATTCAATCATTTAAAGATTTTGGATATTTCAAAAACTGGGAAAAAATATCTAATAAAACAGTGAAGCTGAAACAGTGTCTGTTCAATATAATGGACCCAGTGCAATTATGAGAAACAATGATTTTAAAAACAGAAGATTTAAGCAGTTGATTTCATTTACGTGGTCAACATCAACTCCAGTAAGTTATTTTCTGGCCACTCAAAGAAAATGCATACATAATCTCTTCTAGTGTATCATCTGTTAAGCACCAGCACCTAATGTTTTCTAGTGTAGATTTGACCAGTGTTTAATACATACGTACACATACACGTTATTGGTCGTTATTGGTGGGACTGGTTCTTGTGAGGTTGCAATGGATGGTTTGAATTTTGTTTTAAGTTTCACAGCTGTTTTGTAGTAAGAAAAGAGCCACAGTGAAAACTGGAGGATCATTCATCTTTAAAATTGGTTATATTTTTTTCAGTGACCATAACTATGGCTACACAGTGTTTTTTAATATAATTTTCAAATAAATATATCAGTCAAAATACACTCATACAGACACAGACTCCTGGTATCTGTTGGCTCAGCTGCCAAAGAGCGATGTGCAGACTGTGTGTGTGCGCAGTAGTGACAAGACAGTTAGCATCCAGTGAGGATTAGACTGTCACTACAGGATTAACTCATTCACATACACTGATGTCATAATGTCAAACAGTCAAACACTCACACTGGAGTCAGAGACACATGAGAACAGACATTTCCATATCTTCAGTTTTATACGAAGGCACACACTTTCTTTGTGGCAAGAATTACTTTTTTTCACAATTTTACTGCTGAGATACAGACACACCCTCACCCAGTTTTTCTTTTATGTCTGATTGTAAAAGCTCTGAGGCCACTGAGAAAAAAAGTAAACGGAACATTTACATGTCAATGTGTAAATTTACACGTTTTACACAAACAGTTTGCGGTCGCCTATTTGTGTGTTTCTTGCAAAATTTCTTGTTCTCACTTGTTCTGTATGTGTACATACATTTGCTGTGTGGTGCTGTGTGAAATTCTGCATTATACTTGTGTGTGTGTGTGTGTGTGTGTGTGTGTGTGTGTGTGTGCGCCACACAGTATGTTGACGTTAGTACAAATGTGTATGCATATGACCCATGCTTGTATTTACTGTACAGTTTTGAGATTATGTGCTTGTTTGCCTTTGGTTAGGTTGCAGACACATAGCTGTAAGTGGAAACTTACATGTGTTGGCATCTAATAAACTATCCTTTAAACTGTGAAAGAAAAATACCATGGCTACAGTCACTTAGACAAATATATCGATAAATTGAATAGATAGATAGACAGACAGACAGATAGATGGATAGATGGATGATATAGGATTGTTTGTTCAACCTGCCTTCACACTGGTCTAGTAACATCTTTCTTGAGAAGAAAATTTCAACTTTCTTGGAGCCTAAGCAACAGCAATTAGTTCAGACCACATGTCTACATCTCTAAAACAGATCACCAGCTTTGTCTCTTGGCAAACCCAAACTTTCAAATTCTAAATTGTAAATAAATAAAGATATGGTAAACACGTCTACACTTCATCAAAATGAAATTGTCCAGTGAGTTACATAGTTTGTGGCACCAGTCTACCTGCCAAACACACACACGCACACATGCACACAGATGACAACACATATCTGTGTCCCTCACACTCTCTCTCTCTAAGCCCTAGACGATGAGCTGTCTGATTAGAGCTCCTCTTTGGAGTCTGTGATCGCACTCACTCACACACACATACACACACACACACACACGTTTATGGATGGAGCAGTCTGTAGTCTCCACATACTTGCAAAGGCAGAGACATGCAGACACTTAGAGACTGTTCTTGTACAGCCCCCACACACACACACACAGCTCTAGTCTCCAGCCTCTAAACCCTCTCTGTTCTCATGGAGATAAGAAGTGCGTCTCATTGTTGGAAGACAACAGTCCTGTTATCATCTTATCAGAGTCGGTCCAATCTAGAGGAGGCGGAGCTGCAGAACGTGTGTTTGCGTTTGGCCGGGGTGGGAGTGAAGGGGGTGAGGGGGTTGCTCTGGTTAAGTGGAGGTTCTTTGTTATGCAACAGGTGCTGTTGTCGCTCAATTTGTCTTGATGCTTAGAGACCGCTGAGAGCTGAGCTGTGTGTTGTATCCGTCTGTTAAAGAACAATACGCAGCTGACTGTGCAAGCGTCACTTAATCCTCATTCTCCTTCTTGATGAATAGACTTACAGTGTAGCGACGCTTCTGAAGTAGTAGGTTGTCAAACACAACCTGCTGCTCGTTAACATTTTGATCACAACCCTTCAACTGGTCAGTAGCTCTCTTTAAACATAGAGTGCACTATTTTACCATTAAGAAGACCCTTCATTATGCTGCCTTTAATTACTTAAACTGAGTGCAACAAAGCCAGAGAAATGCCACCCAAGTGCATGGTTTTAGCATATCCAGACTTTCAGAATCAGATGTGTGACAGAGGAGCATCAGCAGTGGTCATTGTCCATCCTTTTATAGACATGGATGAAAAGGCATGAAAAAAAAAAGCGGAATAACAATTAGATTAGGTTAGATTAGATTAGATCCCTTTATTGTCTCTGAACAAGCACAATGAGATGTCATTTGGAACAATCAGCAGATGCTCAGATTAAAAGTAAATACAATAAAAACTGTAGCAATAAAAGAAAATATTGGAGTAAAAAATAATAAAATAAACATGTCCACACAGAATATATACACATGTACAAGGAGAAAGGCGCTGGATGAGAAATATAAAAACATATAGTATAAAATATTGACATTAATTATGTAAACTGGATAAAGTGCATAAGATATATTAATGTCCATGCTGTCCATGTATATTGTCCACAATGTCCCCCATTCTGTGATCAATCACACCTTTTATACAGAAATATAAATGAATTCATATGGATTTGTAGAAGTGGCTTTTTGTGGACATAGTTGCAGTCTCTTAAAAACAATTTACATGTTGTGCCTTGATCAAGTGATTTGTAAACATTAATCATTTTTCATAATCTTTTGTTTCATACAGAGACATGGCAGTATGACCTTCAGTCATCAAAAAATGTAGAGAATTACAGATTAATGACATTATTGTTTGTCTACACTGCAGTTTTAAATGAATGAACATGGAAAATATAATTCAGAATATATTAATACTGCCACACAGCCAAAGAAAGCCAGACTTACTTTATTGTTTTGCAAAAAACAATAAAGTAGCAATAAAGTAAGTACGTTTCCATTTTCCCTGTACACACGAGAGATGAATCCATTCTGGTCAACATGTTCACCAAGGTCAGGTTGTGAAATGTGAGGTAAAGTTGACTTAACGTATCTTAGAATGGTACAAGTAATATTATCTCTGTCTTGTATGTGTCTGTTGTTTACCATGCTCCAGTTTTAGACAAATCCCAACATGAGATGTTTTTTTTAGACCCCATCAATGTTAAAGCCAGCCAGTCTGCTTTGGCACATTGTCCAAATTAAGCAGGAACAAAAACAAATCTTTTAAAAATGGACACATCAGAAAAGCCACGCCTTGTGTTTCAGTGTTGATGAGGAAATGATGCTATTATAAATGAGATAAAGTAGTCTATAGACTACCTGATGAAAGTGAAATTTGACCTTTGCCTCATTTGAACTCATGTGACTGTGAAGAGCAGAGGGTTAAAGGTTAAAGACGATTATATGTTGTATGTCCTAATGTTTTTTTTCTTTCTCTTTTCCCATTTCAGACAAAAAAGCGAAGAAGGACGTGTCATCAGAGGCAACAGTGACAGAAGAGGCTGCAGGTGCAGACGACTCAGTTAAGGAGGTGAAAAAGGAAAAGAAGGAGAAGAAGGAGTCAAAAAAGGATTCAAGCAAAGAGGCCAAAGAGCACAAAGAGGAGATGAAGAAAGAATCCAAGAAGGAATCATCGTCCTCCAAGGACAAGAAAGAGTCATCGAAGGAGAAGAAGGACAAAGTAAAGGAAGGGAAGGAGGCTAGCAAGGAAACTGGTGACAAGAAAGTGACCAAGAAGTCTTCGACAAAAGTGAAAGAGAAGAAGAAGGAGCCAGAGGCTGAGGAGGGTTGACACATCCAAAGCAATAAGCTCATATAATATGCATACAGACACATGCATCGACAAAACACAGCATACATGTCTAAACATCATACACACACCAGGGCTCACAAATACAAATATACATGTGTATATACAGTGTATAGGTAAACATATAGAAGACCACATAACTGAACATCATACACATTCACATATGCAGTCTAAATATATATTTACATGTAAATATACTCAGTCAAGGCCACATATCTCAGTAGCAAAGCAATTTCCTCCCAGACGCATATTTACATCGCCTAGTAATAACTGATCCTTGCACACACACACAAGCATACACACATACACACACTGCCGCTGCTGAACCACACCACATCCAGTAGTTTTTTGTGTGTGTGCACTGAGTGACTGTGGTGAGGTCTGAGCCCAGGGAGAGCGAGGACGAAGGCTAAATCCTCCTCCTCCTCCTCCTCCTCAGACATTTCGCTGACTCTCTCCTTCCTCCTTCCTCCTCGTCTTCGTCGTCTTAGCCTCAGCAGCATTCGAACCCACAGCCCTGCGCCTCCCTAATCCTAGTCAGGCCCCAAACCACCCCCCCGCCCACGCTCATTTCTGCGTGTGACGTCAGACCCGCCCTCTCGCCCCCTCGCGTGGCATCGGGCCTCGCCAGAGCTTCCCCCGCCTCGGCGCTAAGAATAAACCGCCCACCGCGTCCAGACGCCCGGCTGCTTCCGGGTAAATCAAGGCCACATCCTACAGCCACCTCCACCGCCACCCCCTCTGACCTCCTCCAGTCAGTTTCGGTTTTTAAAATCTGGGACACTCAAGGACACGCTGCTGCTGATGGACGCAAACTCGAAGCTGCGGGACCGAACGTGAGACTGTTTTTGTACGGTGGAAACCAACAGGGCGTTTCTGGAAAAAAGCAGGGTGGCAATCAGGACCGGAGAAGAGCCTGCAGGGCCAGTTTAACACCCGAGGCCTTTTTTCGTCTCATTGCCAAGATCGTTGAGAAGTCGAAGCTTCATATTATGTACAATCCAAAGCATGTTTGTCATCCGATATTTCAGCAGCATGAGTAACCAGTTACGTACAATACAGTTTGACGCAATGTTACCGTAAAATGGTCAGTCAGCAGCACCTGGGTCTTTTGCTAAAAAATAGACTTTAATGAGAAAAGATTTATATTCCTCAGTCAGGTACAGAAAAAACCATAGATTGGACAGAAAGTCGAGTATCATTAGGACTAATCTGTGAGATACAAGCCCCAGTTTTGAGTTTCCCCAATCTTAGATTTTTGCCTCCGCTCCAAAACACATTATATTGAAAATGTTCAACAGCAGGACATCCGTCCAGAAATACTGTCCAACCTGTAAACAGGTTTGTTTTTGACTGTTTCCTCTGTAGAAAGCAGTTCCAGTGAAAAATGTTATCTTAAAAGTTAAAAGCGACACCAGTTTTGGAAAAACAAAGTCCCACTTACTTCAAACCCACAATGGTGAAACAGAATTTTTGAACTTGATGCAGGAGTTGCAGGAACCAACCCTTTAATTAAAATACGATAAAGATAAATAATAGAATAGTCATCAGAAAGTTTTTTTGTCAAATAAGTAATTTTCAGTACAGTTAATGTACAGAATGTGAAAAAGACTTAATTAATGAACATTAAAATGAAAAGATAATAGTAAATGTTGTAGATGAAAGTTACCCCTCTAAGATGAGGTCACCGCTGTGGAACATACTGAAGAAGATTAAGACAGAAATTCTGGTCACAAACACACATGTAGATCCTTGCTTGCCAGTAACACAGATCAAACCCTGTTGGTATTGGAGACACGGGATTAGAAACTGACAAAATATTTATCTTTCCACCATAACATTAGAGTTTGGACACAGGAACACACACATACACACAAGTTTAGGAGCTTTGAGACTTGAAACTCAAGACTTCAGCCATAGATGCTGTGCCAGTTTAACCAAGGACAATCTCAGCAGCTACTCTACAAGTCTGCTCCACATCTGTATGTTCCCCTTCAGTCCACTGGGAAACCTTTCTTTAGCTGACTACATGACCTTAAAGTCCCAACTTGTTTGGAGTTTAAATATTTAAAACCGATAAAAACAGGTCGTCCTGATAGTTTCCCACTGGACACAAGGTGTTACATACTGTTACCACACCACATTACCTTGAATGTTTGTAAAATAAAGTAGGTTTTGTACGGTTGTATTAGATGTTCAGATGTACCAGGCTCCTGTTCTGAGTCTTCTTTTGTTTGTTTGGTTTTTTTTTATAGCCACAATTTTACTCCAAAGGGAGATGCTCCGCTCTTAATTTGAATTGCCGTTCATGCAGCCTGAAGAAGATCCCCAACCCGAGGAGCTTGAGAATGAAATAAATTTAATTTATGAAAATATTTAGTAATAAAAGTAATCTGTTGTCAGTAATCAAAGTCTTCAATTACTGCTCTATTGCCTCTTTGTGTGTTTCAGAAAATGTATAGAAAAAAAATGCCATGTGTGTCTTTGTATGTCTGTTGTTGTTGTGTTTAACTGGATGCCAATCGATGAGGTCATGTACCATCAGTTTCATCTACATTATCTTCTGATGTTTATTACTGTCCAAACACCTACAGGACAAATAACCTGCTGACTTACCAGAATGCGTCCGCGCCCAGTTTAAGTTCGACAACCATCACAGAGTTTATGTTATGATGGTAAGTACTGTACATATGTGGTGATATCATGTGATGTGATATGAATGTGAACATCATATATGCGAAAACCCTACATTTGCGAGGAAAGTTATATGTTAACAGTAACCCTGATAATGACTCAGGTAAAGAAATATTTTAGTAGTATTTTTAGTTTTTGGAATGTCCTGGTAATGTGCCTGCAATTGAACACAACACATGTTTGTAGGGATCCTACGTCACGCCTCTTCTGGTTGTCCCCACTGGGTCCTTGAATCGAAAAAAAAAAGAATGATAATCAACGAGAGATAAAAATGACTTTCTGATCCACTTTGAACTATTAGTGTGAGTCAAAGCTATGTTTGTTGTGTAATTGTTGATTTATGTGCTTCTGTAGCATCTGTGTTGTTTCAGAATCACGACTTAAAAGCACATGAACATCCCAAAGTCAGAAGAATGATGCCCCAACACAGGAAATATGACATTTCCAAAGATCATGTGACATTAATTTCACAGCATTAATTTAATGAACATTCACAGGAAACTACGTCCCATATTTACTGTAGGCCTATAGGACTGTAGCGTATCCTGGTAAGCTAACGTATAATTTTATACAGAAAAACAATGGGAGCAAGTTTTTTGCTCAAGTGTGTCATTTCTCACCAGTGCGTTTCCCTGCTGGCTTGAAATTAGCATGAACATATTGTACATTCCCACTGTTTTTCTCTTTGAATTTCAACTTTTACCTTGAAGGATCTTTTCTGAATGTCCAGCTTTCCATCATCTTTCAAATACAGTATAATTTTTGCAATTTCTCCTGTTCCCCAGAGCACTGCGGACAAAGTGTAGAAACCAACCTAACACTTGTCACGTTGGTGAACAGGACTCAGTTTGACGGCTTTTGAAGTGATTGTTTGTTTTTGATTTTTTTTCCTCCCTTTTCTTTTCTTTTCCTTGGGGCTCCAGAGTCAAGGTCTCGGGCAGATTGGGTAACGGTACTAAAGCAGAACTGCTGCTGTTTAATTTGGCAGCAGTTTTCACTGTGTGTACATTCAGGAGAGCTGCAGATAGAGTTTCATAACCGCATAAACACTCCTCTTTCTCAATTTCTCTGTTTCTATTTCTCACTCACCCAAATGTTTTCATTTCACCCTTTCAGCTTATATCTCTCGTCATCCCTTCCTCACCTCATCTTTCTCTCCCCAAATCCAACCTTTCCTCCTCATGTCTATTTAATCCCCTCTGTGTCATCTTTTCTTTCACCTCTTTCTTCATCTTCTTTCACCTTTTCTCTCAATCACTTTTGATCACGTCCCGCTGTCTTTCAGTCTCTCTGACCTCTCTTGTTTTTCTCGTCCATCACTCACTTATTATCAAGTTCCTTTTTCTTACTTTGTTCAAATCTCCATTTCCTCTTCCACTAACTCTTTCTCCATCTCGTTCTCATGGCCTCTGTTATCTTCTTTCATCGGTTCTTTTAACTTTCACCTTTTTCTTCCCTTCTCACCCTATTTTCTCCTCTTTCCCACCACTCCATCCCTCCATCTATCAACTCTCACAAAATTACCAGCCTCTCTTTGTTGTTTTCTTTCCTATTTCAGTACTCCATTGCCCCCTTATCCACCCACAAGATCTTTTCCTTGAACATTTTTTCACAATCTCAAGAACTTTACGTCCTTTGTCCACCAGACAAACACACTGGGGCCAATCTAATGTCTCTAACTGTATGTCCAACTCAGAAAAAGAGCCCCTGCCGCAAAACTATTTTGAATTTTGTTTTGAATATTTGTTTAGAAAAATAAACATGTCTGATCGGTCAAACCTACTTTTAGTGTGTTACACAACCACCATTTGGATGCGAACAATGGGAAATGGTCTTACAAAACTGACTAAATCACAGCATAACTGTAAAAATAGAGCTGAAATGTCTCTCAAAAGATGCAGTCACATTGGGCCAAAACATGCTCAAGGAAATGTTATGTCATTCCCAACCATTATAGTTGTCAAAATAATTTTCCTAGTCATGGTTAATTCTACTCAGCGTATATGAAAACAGTTGTATTATGTGTTCTGAGCCTCTATGAGCTTTTTAAAGTCTGAGAAAATGAATTTGGCCTGGATGCTACAACATTTTTGCAACATTTGTGTTAATCTCTGGACTCAAACGCAGACACTGACAAGTCTGATCAAAGTTTAAGAGTTTTAATGATAAATGATTTGAAGAGGATAATGAGGGTTCTCAGGAAAGGGAGGAAAAGGCAGCGCTGGCAGGGGAAGCGTGCGTGGTGCAATGTGATGGAGGTATGTCTGCTGGCGACCGACTGAATGGATTTGGCGCAGGCAGCGATGAAGTTGAGCGCAGGTTTGTATGGTAGTTAGATGCACAGAACTAGTTTCCTGGTCATGAAGACAATTAAGTGCAAAACACAAGGAATTGAACACAATAAACAACTCATAATAACTCATGCACAATAGACATGAGGCTGCATCTTAAACACTGATGTTGATGAGGATGATGAGTCATGGGCGTGCCGAACTTCCAAAGGCAGTAAGAGGTAAGCCAATACAGATCAATCGGCTGCTCACAATGTATAGAAACATCAACAGAGACACTGTCAAATAAACAACTTAAATAATTTTCATAGAAAAGTCCATAAGACCAAAGATTGGGGGTTATATAATAGTGATATTTCCCTTGCTCTCAAAAAGCTAATCATCTGCCTTTATACAAACCAAACAAGGAAATATACAGTCAATACAGTTGTTACAGTGATGCAACTGCACAACTGAGGTTCACAACAGTTTCAACTGATACGGGTGGACTTCAACTAACCACGCAAATGTTAAGGACTTAATGACATGAATTAGCACGTCATTAGTTATGAATATGTCACAGCTACAAAGTAAATCAAACCTTGTTGAAAAACCTTGCAGATGTGTGGCAAAAAATGTAACCTGTGGAGGGAAAAGTATATTAAAGCATATTTTGGGAAAAAGACACCACTCAAGTCACTGGCACATGTAGTTTTTACGTCCCGGTGAAAGTGCAGCTGTGGTTCTCTCCCTTTTCATTTAGATAGGGGCCTGATCTTGTTAGCCTGAAATAACTGCCCAGGGGCGTTGCCAAGATGGCTGCCGAGTTGTGATCATTGAGGCATTTAATCAGGAATTGTGACCTCAAACTGTACATGAAACCATGACCATGAAAGTTGTCCCGATTCTAACATTAGTCAGGGGTGACCATTTTTGGGTTAAAATTGGGTCCAGCTTGTGTAAGAGAAGTACAGCTACGAAGTAGAGATGATATGCTGCACAGAATAAAATAAGTACAGAATCTGTCACCACTTCATCCTTCTCATCTTGTTTCCTCTCTTTCTTCTTTTAGTTCTTTCCAAAGCTTCAGTCTATTGCTTTGTATTGTGTATTTATGAGTCTAAACACTTTTTCCAGATTTTGTTTTGTACTTTAAAGTCAATTTTCCCTCCTTCGCGCCTCGGTCCAGTAAAGCAGCTCTGATGCGAGGAACCACCAAACATGGCTGCACACACCCAGCTGTTAAAAACATCAAACAACAATACAAAACAATGAAAGTGTAACCGGGCCACAGCAGCAGTTTGGACACAGTGTAATAAAAGCAGAGTTTGGATTTAGACACTGAGGAGCAGCCGGCTCTATGTGGGTTTCATTTCGGAGCTTATTTCTGTCTCTCGGGGTTTAAGGCGTAAACAAACTGGATTAGATAATTGCCGCATCATTTTACTCGTGCTGCAGATTTGTAGCGTCAGCAACGTTTCACCTCCGCCACAGGGAACTTAAGTGGCTCAGATTTCTTTTTTTTTTTTTTCTTTTTTTGTGTGTGAACAATACTGATCCCATGTTTTGATCCTAGAGGAAAATTACCAGAAATTGTATTTTGTTTCCTTGGTAACGCAGCTACATCATGTTTGTGTTTGTCTAAGTGATGTTCATTTTTCTCTGCTATGGTGACAGAAAAATATGTATTTTAAAAATGTTTCTTTTCCACTGGTGACACAAATATTCATGTTGCCGTCTGTTTTTTTTTTTTTTTTTGTTTTTTTAATTCCACTTGTTAATATTTTAGTGTTTATTAAGGAAATGTATCATAAAATACATTTATTTTATTTCATATTTAAAAATGACATCTTGCAGTTTTGTAGAAAACAAAATATTCCTGTGACACAACAGAATTATATTTTCTTAACATTTGTAAATTTTAGTTGTTGGAGATTTAAAAGCATTTAGATGCTGCCGTCACCTTTACAAACCTGCAGAACCTCAAAATCTACAACCCATAAATATCAATATTACATTCAGTGATAAAGTATGAACACTACACAGATACTGGATAGTTCATCTCTTTGCTCTTCCAGTTAGTTTTTTGCTTTTTGAATTTTGTTGCATTGATTCCACCATTTTCCTACCTGAGACTCTGGTTCATGTTGACATGACTCTTACATAATTTCTGCAGATTTGTCAGCTGCACATTCACATTGTCAATCTCTCTTTCAACCAAATCCCAAAGCTGTTCTGTCAGATCCAGACTCGGACACTGTGGAGGTCACTGAAGTACACTGTGACGTTCAAACTGTGATTGATTGGTATTAAGGGGCCCAAAGTGCTGTATTTTGCTGTTGTAGTCCATTAGCATCAAGGTTGGATGTGTTGTTTGCTCTAAGATGCTTTCTCTTCACCACAGCAGTAAAGTAGTGAGCTCAAACCAGACCACCCGTTTTCCTCTTATCTCTCTCATCAACAAAACATTTCCGCCTGTTCTCTAATTCAGATGTTTGATGTGAACATTAACTCATGTTTCTGACCTTTATCTGTAGGATTTTATGCATTACTTCATGCACTACTACCACATGATTGGCTGATTGGATTATTGCATGAATAAGCAGGTGTACAGGTGTTCATATAAAAATGCTTGAGTACATGAGTGGTTTCCAGTTTGACAATTACGAGAGAGGCTTTAGTGTTACAATGTTCAATGTGAACTTGTATTCTGTTATCAACCAAGCTGATGTGCTTTCTAACTTCACTATTCCTTATTGAATTACATTCTGTAAGTGTCAAGTTTCAAGATTATTTCATTTATACAGCACTTTAAACAGCAAATGGATTTGCACCAAAGTGCTTCATGAAGGCAGAGTGACCGAGAGAAATCAGATAAGAATAGAAACCAGTTAAACACAGTTAAAAGCCAGCGAATAAAAACTGGGTTTTAAGGTGCATCTTAAGAACATCAGCAGGCTCATCCTGAGTCTAATGGCCCCTGGCAAGCTGTTTGAGAGAGGAGGAGTTTTTTTCCTCCATGGACAAAGCACAGCTAACTTGCCACAGTGGGAAAATCTTAGGCGCCTGGTGGAGCTGTTAGGAGCCGTGAAGGTCTGAGAGATGTTGCATGCAAGGGTCAGAACATGGAGGGATTTATGGACAATTAGAGGGATTTAGAAATGTATCCAGAAATTAATGGGGGAGCCAGTGTAAATGATGCAAGGATAATGTTTTGAACATGCAGCCAGAGAGTTCTAGTCCAAATGCCTGATCTGATTTGGAATTGGAAGAACCTGGACCTGAATCATCATCAAATAAAATATGTACATTCTTTGCATGTGGTGCGAGCGAAAAAGGTAGACAAATTTTCTTTGTAGTAGTAGAGCGTTGTGATGTGTAATGAACATCAGGAGTACTATGGGCACTTAATGTCCTCACCATGGACATTGTTAGGTCTATTTTAGGGGGACTTTAGCACCCCTAAAATGTTCCTAAGCCCCCCCTATATTTTTAGGAATTTTTTTTTTATTTATTTGTTTTATATTTTGAATTAGTGTAGACAGGCACTTAACATAATCCAACAAGAAAACGAGTCAAAATAAACAATAATAGGTCTACAAGTTATTATTACAACTACTATTATGAAAATTATTCCTAAACACACTCCTGGGGCTTTGTTGTCTGTTACAGCTCTCACTTACCCAGGTCAATCCATAAGTATAGAAGAAGGAATCTGGACTTCAAATCCCTGAACACTTATGGACTGTGCCTCTTTCTGATTTATCACAGTCAGTCAATCTCCACAAGTAGCTCATACTCCCCAACGCCATCATGTCACTATTTATACTCTGGTTAGACTCCTGTGACAATTGCAGTTGCTGAATTATCTTTCCAATAAGCCTGAAAGCAGGTGGGTTTCATTCTCCACCTGAAAATGACAGTGTTTTCTCTTTGACCTTTAAAAACATGTGGCATGTTTCAGTCTGAAGGAGGAGGATCTCTTGTTTGTTTATGTGTCTTCGCGTTCATGTTCTGATCCTCAGCAGCAGGTAAAATACTGGAAATTGGACTCTGCTGCTGAATCCTAGAAGGGAAAGTCTCCCCTCAAACTGCAATTTGACTGTTTTTCTTTTCAGTACTTGAGCTGTAGTTTTACAAAGTCAATTATGTGCTGAGTGGGTTTCATGACCTCTGGGCCGCTGAAACCCTTGTAAGAAAAAGCATTCCTCTCTTCCGTCCTGCAAAATGGACTCTGTAGATAATGTATGTGGCTTCTGTCCGACAACAGTGATACATGCCAACAGATTAACTCATAACCCGACTTCCCTGTGAGAGGCTTGTAAAACCAGGAGAGTATGGACTGTGATAGATCCCAGACATCCCACATTAATTCAGTGGTTCTCTAACAAAATACTCTCCTCCCTCTGACAAAGACATGGAAAACACTCCTTTACATCCTGAAATACAACGCCAATCAAACAAGTTCAGCTCAGCTCGTTTGAGCCTTTTAACTCGTGTTTCCAGGGTGTTGATCTGTCATGAAAAAGTACAGGGGATAGTTCATTAAAAAGCTCCATAAACCTCGAAAATATCCTCACTTTATGTACTTACAAGGATATAAAATGTGAACAATTACATGACACAATTTGTATTTTTATTGTGTAGTTCCACCCTCTGCTACTTGTTCTGTCTGATTCGGGACTTAGAGATTCATTTTATTTTTTTAACCTTGTTCTCTGTGTTCTCTGGTGTAAAAGATTAATTGGGACAAAAAGAAATATTTGCACTACTGAGTAAGATCAGTACATCCAGCTAACAACAGAACAAGGTCTTTAATGTAAAACACAAAATGGACAGGTGTCCACATTAAAGTTTTATCCACCAAATGCTTCAGCTTTTGTCGCTGACAGGTTCAATTTGTTAATATCTGTCAGTATAGACACCATGGAAAGGATTTCTATAGCGATAGACCTTTGTGTTAAAGAGAAAGGTCCTTTATTCTTTTTTAAACAGAAACAAGTGTCTAAATGTTTAAATACTTTCAGTCAGCTTCTCTCATGCAGCGTTCTATCGTTTGTTACATCTCAGACATGTTAATTTGTGAGAAATATGACTTTTTTGTATATACCGGAGACAAGAAAGCCCAAATGTGATTTTAGAAATGGGAAAAATAACACACTAATTATCTGGCAGGACAGTGATGAATGTCTGTGTCTGACATGCAACAAAAACTCAACTTCTAAAAACTTTAAATTTGTTGTTGTTGTTTTGTCATACTGGCTCTGTTTCAATCGTTTCAGGCTGTTGAGGGCCCAGACCACCACTTACAGTGACAAATTGTTTACACTGAACCAAACGAAGCCGGCATAATGCCGCCCCCCCGGGCTGTGATTGTAGATAGCACGGCACCAAACCAGAGACATGACATAGAACATTACAGTAACACTGGCGTCGCTTTTACTCAGATAAAAAAAAAGTTTTCCTTTTACACAGACATTGATTCAGTTCTGTAATTATCTTTACTACTGACTTGAAGGCAGAACAACAATGCCCCCACATCCCCCCCTCATACCTTTTATACAAAATAGTCAGATGGAATAAAGATGTAACAGTCCCACCCAGTTAAATATTCACAGGAAGATAAAAAGTAAGACTTTTGTTTCAAAAAGATTGTATGATTCTTAGTGGAATAGTCTAAGTGGGTCTTTGACTTGCAGTAGAATGATTCATATCAAGTAAGAAAAGTGGAACACAAAAAATAACAACATGAGTCATTAAAGGTTTGTTTTAATGGGTAAGGAGAGTTTTGATTGAAGCTATACTCATTTGCAGAACACAATTTGTTTCCAAACTCATACTCAAACCAAATATTCTTTATTTCTATGGTGTTATCTTTGGAAATGAAAATTCATGACTTACGCCTCCTGAAATTACTGTACATGTGAATGAGGTTATATAAAAAATAGTCATAGCTACAAGGTTTGTCAGCAGTTCCTGGGTCATCAGAAAATATCACCACCGGAACGAGGGGGAATTATGGCCGGGGAGCTAAATTTAAACCTTGGTTCCTCAAGTTTAAACGCAGGAAGGTCCCTGAGTTCTGGGGGCTGTTAGTGTTGGTGTAGCTTGGCTCAGACAGCTGGGATAACCCCTTCCTCACCACACCCTCCACCCCCACTTCAGGCTTTCAGGACCAGACCTGCCGGCTGCAGGGGGCTTTAACCTCGGGGCCACCGGGGCCCCACCTACCGTCTGCTGCCAGCCTGAGGACAGGGGGATGGATGTGCATATGTCCTGAAAACTTCTGAGAACATCATTCAGTTCAGGTTTGTCCTGCAGCAGCAACAGCAGCTCCCTCCATCATCACTGAGAGGAAAACTTACCTCAAGTAGTTTCACCATTTCCTCCCTCATTTCCTTATAAACCAGCAGCTTCCTTTAAGACAGATCGGGTCGTTTTGTCTTCTCAGTACCCTGACGTGTTTTTTTTTTTTTTTTTTTTTTTTTTTTTTTTTTTAAGGTTTCTAGATTGACTACATCATTCATTCTCCATATTTTACTGATGGTTGCTGCTGAGTTTAGTTAGACTGACGGAGACAAATTTAGTGAGGCTTTGAGGATTCTGTTTTTCAGCCAAGTGGACTATAGAGATCATAACAAAAAAAGAAATCCGTCTCATCTCCTCCCTCACTTTCTTTGTGTTTCATTCTGAGATTAGATTTTAAGTGGATAATGAGAACATTGCAAAAATCACCACGATCCAGGTGTTAAATTTGTCATATTTGTTCCTTTCCTTCTGAACATTGCTCAATTAACTTGGATAACTTGGTAACTTGGTAAATCCCTTTCCTCCTCCTCCATCACCTACGCACCCTGTCATTTTTGATGTCGACATGAAAAACAGGGATTTACTTGGTTTCACAACATTAATTGTTCACTTTCTCTTTCTCCTCCCCTGAGAAAACCTTTTTTTTCTCAGTCTCCTTGTTTTTCTCCAATAAAGTTCATTGCCCTCATCATGGACGTTACATCCACTTTACATCCACCTTGAGGTGTTTGCTAATGACCAACTGTGTCTTTTACACTTGCAATGCAAACTCAAGCTATCTTATATATCAGAGATATACAAGAAGCATTTCAAGACAAAATCATTGTCAGATTATTTTTAAATCACATTGTCTTTAAACGTTAGTAAGTAAGTCAGAGGTCTGTTACATCATCATTTCTCATGTAGTTTTATTTCGGCTTTAAATGTGTGACATGTACATATATGCATCTCATTTATAACACTTTAACGCTCTCATGTCCTCTGGACAAAAGGTAGCAAAATCCATACAAAATTATATGATTTCATTCAAATGGACACATCTCACCATTTTACTTGGACAAGATGCAAGCATGCATGCGTGTGTATGTGTGCCCTTGTGTGTGTGTCACCTACAATCCTCTCTGTTGCCATCTAGTGGCTAATATTATTGAAATTAAACCTCATACACTCTGACTCTCCTCATATCTAACAGGAGGGACACATTAAAATATTCAGCTTCCTAACACACACTTTACGCTGTTTCTTTTTTCCTTTCTGACACACAAACTCTTTGAATCACATGCTCTCCTTTGAACACACATGATGTCTCTTTGATGCACTCTGTTCCTTTGAAACACACACGAACACACTCACTCACACACTTCTTTTTCTTAACACTTAAGGATAAAATCATGCCGTTCTTGTCTTTCTCTCTGCAGTAGTTGCACATGCTCTGATACTTTTCAGTTTTAATGCTCTACCTCTTTTTGTGTCACACACACACACACACACACACACACACACACACACACACACACACACACCTGGGCTGTCCCTGGCTGGTGTGTGTTTCCAGCATGCAGAAGCAAAGATCGAGCTCCGGCTGACGCTCAGTTAAAAGCTGCTGGGTGGGTCCTAATTATTTCTTTGAAGACTCGCTTTTCCTCCCTGTCTGAGCTTCTGACGAGCCTCACTTTAAAGAGGCCAGACACACACACACACACACACATATATACACACACATACTGTCATGCAACCCGCCTCATCTGTCACATAAGACTTTAATGTTGACTCCAGACTGTAGATTTATGGCAACATAATGCTAAAATGTAGAGGAGTTTTGTGTGGTGGAGGAGCATCTTAAGTTTGAGAAGAGACATTTTCTTAATGTTGTGTTGCATGAGACTGAGCTGCAAATAGACTCACGTTAACAACCATGACTGCTCTGTGTCAAGATAAATCACATGGTTAACGTTCTTGTTTCTGATCATTATTTAAATATGGGGAATAAACTGGAACTGGAAGTGCTTTCTTTGAAGATCATAAAATCGTTCTCAGCTGACCGAGGAACCTGTGAGGGTTCACAGCAACGTCCCTTGTAGGTTCCCCCGAACCCTAATTTGGGACCCACTGACCTCTGGCTGTTTCAAAAGTCCCAATATGTTCTGGACTTGTTTAGTCTTGCTCAGGAGAGTTGGAATTAATCATTAGGTAACTAAAATTAATGCATGAACTTGACATGTCATTCATTAATATCTTATAGATCAGTGCATAAAATTTACTTCCTTTGCCAGGTCTGACACAAATGCTGCACTTGACCCCAACCTTCCTGTATCCTTTCCTTTCCCTCCTCCTCCTTCTTCTAAAACACTTAAATTTACAACACAGAGACAAGAAGCACATGCAGCTCCCCTGGTTTGTTGGTAATGAAACCAGATCCCAAAGCAGGAGGTTCTCTCTCTCTCTCACACACACACACACCTTTGCACGGAGGTCCAGTAACAGGCAGACAGGGGCAGAGAGATTGAGATGATTAAAAACTTAAAATAAGAGACGGGGGTTATGCGGGATTTTGGTCTGGTGGAGGAAGATTGAAAAGGAGGACTGAGGGATGTCTGCAGGAGAGGACCAGAAAGGATCCGGAGGACGTTTTGAGGAGGTCTGGAAGCAGGAGGAGGTCCCAGGTCTCACAGAGGAGGCAGGACTTTCTGGCTCTGTGGTGCGCTCCGACACCAGAGGTCCGCTTTAACACCAAAGGAGGAGGAGGAGAGGCAGGTCGATTTGGTCACACACACACACAAACAGAGAGAGAGAGAGAGAGAGAGAGAGAGAGAGAGAGAGAGAGAGAGAGAGAGACTGTAGTCCACTCCTGCGTCCCGGACAGTCGGCATCGAGCATCCATGTGCCAAACGGACTTTTGGATTCGGAGCGCAGATTGAGATTGGCTCTACTCCTGGAACCACTTCACGCACTGATTTTCCAATAGAGAGTCAGATCCGATTTGAAACTCTCTGACTATAAATCAGCACGTGTGTGTCTGTGTTTATATCTAAGCTCAGATCACTTCGGACACTTTGGGTCAGACTGTCGGACTGGAAAGAAATCCCATTTTCAAAACCTCAGAACTCTCCGCTGTCTGCTTCGGGATTCTCTTATCTGCGGGATTTGGAACTGATTTTCTTCATAAATGCTTTTTTAATTAGTTTGCAGACTCTTGTTTTTTCCACGCAAGACATGCGCAGCCCAGTTGTCTCCTGCCGGTCGGCGCGTCTTTGTCATTTTAATGTCGCTGTAAACGGCCGGTTGATTGTCACTTTGCATTTCAGCGCAAACTTCCAAACTCCCGGGCTGGAATAAAGAACGAGGAGAGACGCAGGAGAGAGACGCTGAATGTGGATCTGTTTCACTTCATCTTATTTTCCCTCTGGATTGATGTTATCTATTCCTCAAAAAACTCTTTGATTTCCTTTTTTTTCCTGGATCGAACCCGAGGATGTTGCTCCGCTGCTCGAACCCTCCCTCCTGGTCCACCTGTAGGTTTTTCTTTTGCTTTTTGTTGGCGCTCCAAACGCCCCGGTCCTCCTCTCCGCTAATTACAGGTAAGATTAAAGGGATCATATGGCTTCGTAATAACACATCACAGCACCCACCGTGCGTAAAAATCCACCCAAACCCCCGGTTATTTAGTCTGCTGCCGCGTCTCCTTTAGGCTCTTTTTACTCTGTGCACCGGAATCAAAGTCACTTGAGGTTGTTTATTTTTGTTTGTTTGTTTTTTAAACATATATACGTAGGCCATATATATGTTTAAGCAACAGACATGTGGTGGTCAACTTAAAGGTCAGTGAAATCAGGATTCAATTAATCTTCCACTTTGGTGCATGATCACATCAGAAAGAAAAAAAAAACAATTTACGGGGAAAAATATAGTTTCCTAGTTCGTTTTTAAATCTCATTATAAAATGTGTTTAAATCTATTTCTTTTCATGGATTTACTAACTTGAAAGCTTTTTCATCTTAAACTTGAGAGTTCATGTGGCATTCCAATGCTGGGTAATTAAGCCACTCAAAGTGGTTTTTTAACCCGGTTTAACCCGGGTTATCCTGTGTACCAGCCTGCAGGGAGTCAGTCTGCTTCTTCTTCCAGTGGAAACAGGGTCGCAGCCGGGAGGAAAGCCTTTGCAGTCAACCCTGGCACGTTTTTTTTTATTTTTTTTTTTTTTTTTATTTGCAGAAGCAGTTTTCTGCATGACAGACCCGCGATCACACGAGTCTATATCAAAGTAGTTTATATTAAACTTAAACAAGGATATGCATCCTCCGGATGTAAAGTCAGCCTCAAATTATAAGTGGTCTTTACTCAGATTGTTGTTTTTGTCTCCAAAAGTTCTAATTAACCTACTTTTTTTAAACAGTTAAAACCAGGCTGTAAAGTGTAAATCACTTTTCCTTCAACCAGCTCTAATTTAACAATCTCGCTCGCTGATCTAAGCGCGCTCTTTAACCGGCCTGCTAACCCCTTTTTTTGACAGCCGTATTGCATCATAGGATATTGTCTGTTTGCCCTGCAGCGCCGTTGAGAAATAAGGATAAAAGACGCGCGAAGTGAATGAAAGGTGGATGTGGTGGTGGTTTTGCGCACCACAAACCGGGCTCCACTGTCAAAACGCCCGGCCTACATACGTCTTATCGCAGGGTAAATAGCTAAATAGCAGCTTAAGAGACGTGACTTATGCGGCTGGTCTGCTTTTTTTTAACTGGTCAGACCTGGCACAGAGATTAAAGAGCATTGGATTAAATGTATTTGATTATGCGTCACTTATTTTGTTTCCCTTCCCCCAGGGGTCATTTGAAGGGTTTCCACAAGGACAGTAGTTGAATGTCATGATAATTAAATTAACAAAAGGAGCAAATATTTGCTACAGCTGATTCAGAGCAGATGCTCTACTTTCTCTGCAGTTAAACCTCCTCATGACAAGTCCTATCACACGACTTTATCCACATGCATTTAGTCCATGAGAAGAATCGTTTTTAATATTATGTGTTTCCTGCTTTTTGGCTGTTATCTCTTTTTTCCTGAAGTAAACAGAGAGATGGGAATCAGCTGGGGTACAAAACCTGTACCAGATGAGTCTCTGTGGCCAAACATGTGCATCTGCTGACATGAAACAGCATAGGAAACCTCAGAGAAGCAACAAACTCTGTATCAGGTGATGGGGCTGTACCATTCTCATCTCAGCAGATCAGATTCCTCCACCTGGCATCCTAGATCAGCATATCATCTGTCCATTGTCCACTGAAGCCACAGATCAGAGGGTTCTGGGCTGTTTGTGGTCTCGTAGTCGATTGGTTGAATGTGTCAGTGCAGCAGGTGGAGCAGCAGGGTACTGAGGTCATTCTGTTGGTCTGCCGGTTGCAGGATTGTGTCCCCACGGTGTTTGTGACCACAGCATTACCGTGCTTCAAATCTTCTCCAGGGCACTTGATGCATTTCATTCTGGCACTTCACTAAATCTGAGTTGTTGATGCTGCCATTATATATAAGTGATCAGTCAAGGTCAGGGATGTGGTTTCTCCAGAAGAAAACTTGAACAAACACCTTCAGCATTGTTATTAAAATGCATTTTGTGACGGATTTTGTAGGTGAACTCCCACACAGACTAAAACAGACAGCGATGGTCTGTTTTACTCCAGTCTTGTACTGCACTGCAGCTAAAATGAGCCTTTTTTGCTTTTCTAGTATTGATAATTTGGCCCAAATGATGGTTGTGTACTTTTACTGCAATTACAATTTTGAAGCAGTGACTTGGCTTGTAATGGCGTATCACTGCTTTTACTAGCACAGCCACAGTTATTTTGGCTGTTATTGTATGGGTTGATATTTGAGAAGTATGACTGTTTTTCAGACAAGGTTTAGCTTAATTGCTCCATCACTTCTATGACATTAGATTGGCTTAGATATATTCAGATTGTTTTGGAGCCAAATCTGAGACAGAAGTGACTGTCTGTTGACCTTGAATCATTCTGATTGCTTTCTCCAGTTACAGATTTTATCTAATTTCATTACTTTTGAGGTTTCAAGTATGAAGGATACAATGATATATCATTTTTTTGTCTGAATAGACAGGTATCTGGATAGACAGATGAACGACAAACTCGACAGCTGAAAAGCAGGAAAGGAAGGTGTTTTGTCAGACTGAGGACGAGGCCTCAGAGACAGAGCCCCCCCCCTTCTCCGCCCTCCTCACCCTCCACCACTTACAACCCTGTCAGTTTAATTACACTCGAAGGTTGTAAATTTTACAGTGGTGGTGGAGTCGGCGGGGTTTGTCTGCTCTGCCCAAATCCACAGGCTGGTTTTCTGCTGAACTCAAAGAGACGAGTGCAGGCAGCCTGACTCGTGGTTGCAGAGATCTGTTGATTTAAAGTTGAGACTGTGTTTGATGATGATTTGATTTTTTTTTTTTTTTTTTTACAGCCCTGATATAAATTCTCAATTAAGTTTTTCTTTAAGCAATATGACTCAATTTCAAACAAACACCATTGTCTCACTGTTGTGTCTGTTTTCTGGTGAAATTCAGTTCGGTAATTTGAAACGATGGCCCTTGATCAGGTGGGGACAGACATAGCCAGCTTTTTGCACTTCTTGCCAGTGACCTCACCAAAATCCCAGAGAGCTGCTACATGGATCAACTACGATGAAAGCTGTGGGAACATACTGTTTATTGGCACTGTTTTAATTGTGTCTCATTAAACCAGTCGCACACAGTAACGTCCAAGTTGTGAATCTATTGGCTTAACAGGCACGGCAGTCGTCTCTTGAGACATCAGCATAACAGGACAACAAACACTCAGGAGGTAAAGAATCAGAGGTCACACAACACTGATAAAAGATAAAGCAAATATTGATCAAACTGGATTTAGTTTTGAAAGGTTTACTTAAAGTAAACCGAAATGAAGAAACATTGATGCTGAAGAGAAACAGCAAGATCTGGACAGATACAAAAGATGAGGAGGTTTTTGATTCACACGGACTGTACAGCTGTTCATTCCAGTGTTATGAAATTTCATCATGTCAGAAGTCCTAAAAGTAAATGAGGTGTTTTGTGTGCAAAGAGTGTGAGAAATTCTTTTTCCCTCAGAGAGATAGGATCAGCAGGAGGAGGCATCGCTTGAAACAGGAAGTAGTTTGACGCTCAAACAGACCGCTCAGGGGGGGTGATTCACCTTCACCTCTGTTGACCCCGTTCAATCTCCAGCTCGTGACAATGAGTTCCCTACTGGGAAGGAAGTTTTATTTTAGAGAGTAAAAAACAAATCTGACAGATGAACAAACAGCCGAGCATCGGTCCAGACGTCGGCTTTTCTGTGCGGGAGTAGCTGCTGGCTGTCTGTGAGATGTTGACATCTGTCTTCTTCTACCCATAAACCCTTGTGTTTGGGGTTGTTTCCTGTGGTTGGTTCAGATTACACTGGCACTCGTAACAAACTGACTGACTCGTGTTTTCAAGACCTCAGTTTTAAGCGTCACTGAAAGGAAAAGTAGATGTTTCCTGAGATATTCACTTAGTGCAACACGTAGTTTCAAGCAATTGGTTAGTTGACACCCAGTGCGACAAGAGCAGAAAAATATCAACAAAGCTGTGAAAACCTGAGGTTTGTCACTACAGGCAGCTCTTTGCATGTTAGACACAATTACTGGGGCCATGGTTTATATAAAACTTTTAGTCAAACAACCATGTGCATCATGCGGTCCTGACAGGTGACTCACATTCCTCCTGCTTTTTCACAGGTACTGAAGCCAGCTGTGATAATGAAGGAGAGGTCCTCCACATCCCCAACATCACCGACAACCCCTGCATCACCTGCGTTTGCCTGGTAAAAAAAAAAAGACTTTTTTTCCACTATTTTTCATTGCGGTGCATCTCATAACATTGACTTGTCACCTTTAGCGCTGTATTTGAATGACTTGCCACTTCCCCCTTTGATCTCAGTGAATTCTTTTGATGTGTAATTGTCGTTTCAGGTTTTCCACTTTTGATACTATCAAATAAAAGCACTGATAGTGATGTTTGCACTATCAGCTGATTACTGGGCTTTGTTTGGTGTTTCTTATCATTAGATAGTGAAAAATTTGCCGCGTATGGACAAGAGTTGAAAATATAGGCTTTTAGTGGAATTTTAGGTGAAAGGTCAAGTGTGGATTTAAGTTAAATTTGCTTTATTAATGCGACTGTTGTTTGTTCCACTTAGTTAGGCATGCAGTTACTTTTCCTTTATTGTGCAAATGATTTATGAATGCAGGAAAGCACTTAATAATTCATCTATTTTTTACAGTGTTTTGAGGATTTAAACAACTTTGAAACAAACTTAAGGTGAACCATGAAGTGGGGATTGTTTGGTTTTAATAGACGTGTCTGTGGTCACTCTGTCTTGGCTCAGTCCGGTTGTTAAAATCAGCCTACAAAACATTAAGGGACAACTCTTTCCTGGAACATGTGCTCTTTGACCCTTCTCCCCTCTGCTGCTGTAGAGCTCTTTGTTTTAGGGGATGAGAATGGACCAGCGAGGCTTTTCTGTGTCACTGCTTGACATCGACTCAGAGTGAGGGTTTGGTTTTTAAAAGGCGTCACATGATCACATGACCAGAGTTTACCCTCCAGCAAACATGTGGGTGTGCATTTGAAGGTCATATATTGTGTGTTTGCACAAGTCTGTCTTGATATGTGTGTTCTATACCATACATGATGTATTCATGCAATCACACATTTATCTACATCAAAGTACTTGTTGCTGATTGGTTTGCCGCTTTAAACTGCATATCAGGACACAGCACACACGACCATGTCTGTTCACCAGTTTCATTTCTCTTATAAATCAGTGCCTTGTTTGATTGTACGTGAGGGTGTAGTTGTTGGATTGTCTGTTTCGGACATTACAGCCTGACGTCAGACAGATGATTTCCAACAGTGTGAGCATAGTACCTCTTATTACCTCCTTTTGAGGCCTTTAAACCAGTGAAGTACAAGCAGGGATTTCCCTTGCTTTCCCTTTGTATTCTTGTGACAGTTGGTCACAGTGTTAGAGCTATAACACATTCTGAAGTGTCCTGATATGACAAAATATTGCAACAGGTGGAGGAATAACACAGTGCAAAGGCATTGTTTGTCCTCTCCAGCATTATTTTTCTTGTGATAAACTGCAACCTGCTTGCACTTCATTGGCATGTACAGCTTTCTATTATATGTCCCAACCCCAGCCCCTGATTGGCTTTCAGAAAGCTTCCCGATTGGCTGCTGCCCCTCAGCCTTTAGCCTGGCTGAGCTGTCCTCTGTGTTATCAGGCAGACATCAGCCAAAGCCCTGCTGAATGCTATCAGTCATCAGCAAGCAATGGCCGGCCTTTCATCTCTACTTTAACACACACGTGCATGCACACACACACACACACACACACACACACACACACACACACACACACACACAGATAAACTTACATACATTAAGGTTCAACCTTTACTGAATTTGGTCTTTGTTTATTCCTAAAACCTTTTAAAACACATGTTTGTTTTGTTTTGTTTTTCATTCTGCTTTTCTTCTGCACAAGTTCATTTCAGTCAAGTCATTTAAGTTTCAACGTTCAGTCTAAATAAAAAAGATCAAACACTGTAAGTAGCAATTTACTAAAGGTTTCTTTCTTTCACATGACACAAATCCACAGAGATAATCATGTCATCATAATGTGTGTCACTGTTTTTGTGTTTGCTTGTTACGCAGCAAAATGTAAATCTACATTTGACACACATTTTAAATAAATACATAAATCTTGAATAAATCTTTAAATATAATATAAATATTTAGATTAAATGCAGTAATTTAATAAAATACTGAACAATTACTGAACAAGATTTTGAGGGCAACGTGCAGCGATTTTAACTCTTAAATAATGAAAAAATCATGACATGGCCTGTGTTTTATTAAAATTACTCACTGATTTAATTTGAAAGGTACTTCTCAGTTAAACAACATCATTAACACACATTTAGTTAAATTGGTGTTACACAAACAGGACAAAGTTTTATTGTTATTGTTGTTATAATCATTTGAAATCTATGGACTTCTGGCTGGTTTGGAGTATCGTAGCATTTTGCTTTTGTTTTTCTCTTCACTTTCTGTTCAGTTCGGTTCAGTTCAGTTCAGGCATATTCTGGACTTTCCTTGTCATCACAGGATCCTGTTTACTCTAAGCCCAGTTGAACAATTTCCTCTTGTAGCAGGAAACAAAACAACTTTTTGATGCTTGTCGACATGACATTTAAGCCATATCTTTTTAACAAACAGGACTGTTTTTTTCTCAGTGATAACTGGAAAAAAAAACAAGGTTTTACATGTATACGACCCTAACATATTTTCAGTCATGACTCTTCCAGAGAATTCTGTGTCGCCATTCAGTCTTTGAGGGGGTTGGGGAGCCATCAGGGCACCGGTGTCACTCATACATGGAAGGAGCAGGGGGGTGTGGGGTGGGAGGTTGGCTCTTCAGTTGGTCCAGAGTACCTGCTAATGGCTCTGTGGGTAGGGACACACACACACACACACACACACACACATATATATGCACACACAGAAGAGCCATTGTGTGTGCCTGGGTGAGGCAGATCGCTGTAATGGGGCCAGGAGTGGATGTGGCTGACAGACTGACTGACAGGCAGGTCGCCATGACGATCTGTTATCTTGGACGGAGTCAGCCCATCTCCGTCACGCTCTTCATCATCCTCATCTATCTGTCTGTCCATCTCCATGTCCTTTTCCACTCTTTCATCGGCTCTTCCTCCTCTCACTCGCCCTCAGATTGGCTCCTTGTCCTTTTCCCTTCCTCACTTGTTCAATTTCAGATTTTCCCTCAACATTTTTTTTCCCTTTTGAGCATCAAATGGGAATAAAAGCTTAAGTTTTTAGTGTAAGGCCAGGTGAAATATCAGTTAAATTTTTTGTCTCAAACTCTCCAGTATTTTGTCGGTGACTTCACAGCTCTGATGGGGATTGTAGCAACACTATTTCCAGATAAAGCAATATTGAGATTCTGATGTGATTAAACCAATATCTTGGGCTGGTTTGAATGAGACAATCGGGATTTTTATGTGTTAATGGAGTACACCATCTGTGAATTGAGAGTTGGCTGTTTGAACAACATTTACAAGCTGCTCCGTCACTAAATGAAACCCAGGAAGTTAATATTTGATGTTTAAGGCTTCTTCAAAAATGATTCTGTTAAATGAATTGGACTTTTACTATAATAATGCTGGATAATTTGTGAACAGGAAGGTTTTTGTTCAAAGCCTTACAAAGGCAGATGGCCATTCCCACTTATACTCATGTTGGATTTGCATTGTGCTACATATCGTGTTTTTTTTTTCTGGGTAACATTTTTAGTTACCTAACTTTACTTTAACATAGATTACATTTAATCAGCTATAATCACAAAAACAAGTAAAATCATTATAATCAAAATATTAAGACATAAAAATGTCAACAAGTATGTCAAGTACACTGAACTGTGTTCATTTCCTTGTTTTTGAACCTAAACCTTTGGACTGTTGGACATTTCTTACAAATTTCTCTTTTAAATGAAGATGAGATCAGTGTGGTGATCTTTGACTGAACAAGTCTTTTCTTCCTGCTGTAACTTAATGTGAGTTGTGTGTGTAGCAGAAGGATTTTATTCCTTAATGTCCAACATAACAAAGATACAACAGTAAAGAGGTCAAATGTCAGAAGTCACTGGAAGCGACTCGTTAATCGACCAAACAAACACTCTGAGCTGTATCTGTAAACTGTGGATGAGGAGCTTTACTCTGTTTGTACCTGTGATTGATCTTAAAAAAATGTAAAGGTCATTTCCTGTCAGCATCTCAACTCAAACAGTAGCTGGAGCGATAGAGGAGCTGAGAGGTTTACCCAATAATCAACTGATAACGCTGAATCAACACTAGTTCTAAATTCTGATAGCTTCTACTTTATTTACCTCTGCATTTTTTTAAGTAATGATAAAACATTTCACACACGTTTCAAAATAAACCCATGACACAATCAGGATAAAAATATATAATAAAGTACATGTGAATAAAAAGACAGCACAAATAGTGTGAGAGGTCAAAGAAGATAGAGTCAGTTGGACAAAACAAAGATCAAATATACAACCAGTGTTGAAAATTAAATATCACAACAGGATGCCTGGTTATTCAGACCAACAGTTAAAATAAAAAAAAAGTCTTGGTGAAGAAACTCTCAGTGAAGTAATTTAAAAATGATTGTGGCCTCAGTCTGACCACAGTGGTCTGAATCACCTGCATAAAAGACTTTGTGGTGAACAAGGATTTTGTAGCAATAGACATAAAACAAGAAGGAGAATAATATAGAATTAGCTGCAGCCCTCAGGCTGCCACTATCAAATGTCACATTGTTCTTTCAGGTCTTTCAACTACATACCTGTAGATTTCAATCATTGTTAAGTCAGAGGTCACTTGAAGTAAAACTTTATAAACTGATGCCGAATTGTCAAACTTTATTAAAAGTGGCAGAACTTTTATGTCTGCTCTTTGCTCACAAATCTGGCAAAAATGTGAGTTTTGCATAAAATTAATTCTTTCACTCACAGAGGACTGTCACCAGTAGTGACAACTCTTAGCATGCTAACCAGCTAGTCCAGTACCTGCTGACCCGTTTCCACTCATTTTCTGACAGGGCATCACTTTAGCCTTGATCAAGTACCACTGCTCAGAAATCAGATATCTCAAAGTGAAGTCAGCACATTCAACCTGACTGATGTATATGTTACTTTGCTCCCTGCTACAACCAGCTGGGGGTGGGGTTGTGGCTTCGCTGTAGGGAAAACAGATGTAGCAGCATCTCCTCATGTTCGACTCCCTCTCGTCAGAATAGACAACTCATCGAAACAGTTTTGGGAAACTGGTTCTCATCGGCGTCTTTCTCTTCCCGTCTCGTCCCTAAGCTACTGTGGCTCCTACTCTCCGGTGGGGGGTCACGACCTGTTTGTTTTGGGGAAAGGGTGAAAGGTGAAAGGTCACAGGGGGACATCGGGAGGGGGTTGGAGTCCAAGGGCTTAAGTGGACCTTTAAGTTGAGAGCTCCTCTCCTGTGCTGACAGATGCTGAGTGATCTCTCTATCCTTCAGCATTAAAGGAAAGCATGACCAGGTAGGGAGGTGGGGGCGTGGGGGTAAATGAGACAGAGACTAAGTTTTGATGAAACATCACAAAAACACTAATGAACATGGAATGATGGGGAAAAAAGGTTTAACAAAATAAGAGAGAATCCAGAATTAGTTTGGCTACTTAAGCTCATTAGACTTAAATCAAAATTGGAAATGAAAAAAAGAGGAGAAATGGATGAAGAAAGTGGAAAAGACAGTGATGGACAGTGAAAAAAAAAGAGGAAAAAAAATGAGAAGCAGTGAACATTGTCGCCTCCTAGTGGCAGAGCAGCAAGACTGTCACACAAACGAGGACTTTTTCAGTTCATTATAGAAGAAAAGATAACTTACAACTTAACAACTTGATAAAATGTATTTTATTCATTTTGTCTTAAGACTGATCAGTAAAATTAACATTAATATGCCTTTATTCTATATTCTGTTTCCTGCTCAAATCTCAGCTAAAGTTGTTTTCTCTTTCTGCAAAGAAAACACAATAACCAGCATAAACATTTCATCAGTAAGCATGTGTCACGCAAAATGAATTGATAAAAAGAAACAACCTCATGTAAGTCACAATTTGACATTTGACTTGTTTTTTATAATGTGCAAACTATTTTTTTTTCATTTTCCTTCATTTTTTTTCTCCATAAAAGCAACGTATTGTATTAGACCTTCACAAGGAAAATTTCACATTCGCCTCTCTTCTTTTCAACATCTGGAAACATTTTTGAAGGTTTATGACACAGAAAATATTAGAGTCTCCTGAAAGTACTGTCACATGATGGCTCTTATTATCTGTACTTAAATTTAATGTTATATTTAATATTTCTAAAATCATTATTAGCTCCCACCAAAAATATGACATTTTAACAGTTAAATGTAGACTTTAAAGACACATACCATACAACATTGGTGCTGTTTTCTGAAGCTGATCAGGAAAACCTATGGAATTTGTGAATAATGGGATTACTGTAGTTGACCTTAACCTTGACTAATTAAGTTAGTAAATGATTGAATTGGCCTGATTAAGTTTCAGATGTCATGGATACAGTTCGATTCTATTTATGGGCCACATGCTGAAGTCTTGTGTCTCCATGACGTTCGGTGGTTGAACAGCTCACTTTTTCTGTCACCAAAATCATAAGCTTCATTGTGTTGCTGCACAGACTGCGTCATGTGACTGTCCTGCAATGACCTTGTATGTACTGAGTTTTAACTTGAAGCGCTGAAGACATCGAGGGGGAAAAAAGCTGAACATTTTATGGATTAATGCTGTGTTAAATTAAATAGATAAATAGATAACTCGTAAATAATGCACGTCAACAGATTAATTAAATAGATAAATAGATAACAACATAATGAGTATAGAGCTGTGTGGTTTTATAAGACGTGGATCACACAAATCAGTGTAATTCAAGTTAGAGTGCCAAACCTTGTATCTCCGTACAGTAGCATGTAACCACTCAGACAAAGACAAACTACAAGGCCATTATCACACACACACACACTTTCTCTTTCTTAGACACACACTGTCAAGCATGCCAACACTTTATCACACTCTGTGTATGTGCGTGCATTTGTTGATGGTGGTGGGGGGTTGTTACCCTCGGCGACAGACAGCCGTCCAGTCGGCAGTCGGCTGGCCTTGGTGCCGCAGTGGTATGTCGAGTGTTTATAAGGCGTGGTGACCCATTGTGACCTTTGACCCTGAGACAAGCTGGGTGGGGGGTGATTGAGTTGGGGGCATTACATGTAGTAACACCACCGGGGCTAATGGATATGGAGAAAGAGAGTGAGAGAGAGAGAGGACATGACCTTGGAGATTTTTTGATCAAATGATCTCCAGATCATTAAAAGGTCACTCTGTTTAATACAAATCACATGTGTGTTACATCACAGCTGACCAGTTTGTAAGTGACACTGTTGCTGTGGTTTCAATTCAAAGTTTTAAGCAAATTATAAGAGATTTTAATAGATTTGATATATGGCGATACAAAGCCTAAAGCAGGGTGATTAAGCAGGGAGTGGGATTTGTGGTATTTCTCTTTTAAAAATGCAAGTCAGTCTTTTCTCAGAAAACAGACATCATCTGTCTTCCTGCAGTCGTTTGCTACTTTGTCTCAAGGGCTTATTTAAGGTGCACAAGTACATGGTGCCCCTTCGTACGGTGTGATGAAAAAGTGGGCTGGTTAATTCAAACATGGTGGACAGGCTCCTTAACCATGTCAGGAAACCACTGTCAAGATCCATGGCATGTTCCTGACAAATGCTGAATGACACAAGAGCACACTGCCACAGGTAAGCAAGACCAGAACTAAACCAACCAAACAGTGAAACAAAACTGATCCCAAGTTCTGTATTAACGTCCTGAGTTCAAAAAGGTCAGATTTCTGGGATCATTTTACTACGCACTGATCGATTTACGTGTTTGTATTGGTGTAGTTATGACAGGCTCACTTCAGACATGAACATTTATTTGTCTTTTGTCTTCTACCCTCTGTCACTGCTGCACTGTTTGTTGTGGTGATTCAACAGGGACAAGTGCTGGAAGTGTCCCAACAGTCTGTCACCACACTTACTTTACTTTCTCGTTGCTTGCGGCAGTCAACAACCATTCAAACTGTACTCAATGCATCTGTTGCTGCTTATTAGCTAACACCTTTATCTCATGGGTTAAAAGTGAAATTCTTGCCTTCAAAGATGATTTTGGCTAAGGGGAATTGAGCTTTTGCAGAAACCATCACAAAATTGTTCACCAAATATCCTCTTCCTGCTCTGTGCTGTTCATTTGACCACATTGTTACCTCTGTGGTCTAGATTCCCCCTCTTTTATTTATAAATCGAGTTGACTGGTGCTGTGGTCAGACGATCCGGTGGGTGGTAAAGCCCACAAGTGCAGAAGAGATCCAGGATTTAATCTGGTTGGACAAGTCACATATTGAGACAGAGGCTAAAAGTCAACCTCTACTTAATCTACCTCTAATATTAGCTCCATCTGTCTATAAACAAAAACCTTCCCAACCTTGCTACTGTATTGCAAGATCAACATTTGCAGAATGTTTCTATTCAGTTTTCTTGCTGAATTTGAATTTCGAAAGCGTGATTTGATCATTTTTCCTTTCACTGTTATCCCCCGTCTTTCCCTCTTCCTCTTGCTTATTTTACTTCTTCTATCCCCTCTTTCCATCTCTGTCCCTTTCCTCCCTCCCTCCCCTTTCTGTCATGACATCATCTGTCCTCGGTGTGGTTGGGGTTTAGCTGGAGCGTTGCTGCTATATTAAACCACCCCGATTTATTTTTGCCCTCCTTTGATCCGTCCTCGTTAGAGCCGCCTGCCGCAGTGCCACAGGGCCACAGGGCCACGGGACCCGCCAGCCTCCACTTTATAAAACCCTCACAGTGTGTAAAATAAAACACACACTGCATGTGGATAAAATCAGCAATAAAAGCTGGGTGTGAAAGTCGGGCAGATTAAACAAGCACAGATTCTGTCCAGTCCCACGCCTGACGGATACGGTGTGTAGTGTTTCTGGAAGTGACAGGAAGACTGTTGAGTTGGTGTGAAAATTCACAGCTTAACTTTGAATACTGAGTCACTTTTTGTTTCAGAAACCTCAGCCCCCAAACTTTAAATCTGTTAGAGCGTCTGATTTCGGAGCACACTGCTAATGTAGCAGGTGAAAAGTGACTGATCACCTGTTGATGACGATGGTTTCACTGAGCACTGGCTGTGGTGATCGCAGTGAAGGAACATGTTACCTAATACACCAGTTCGTCTTTTAAATTAGTTTTTAATAGTTTCTAGACAACAATGGAGGTCTGTTGCACTGAGGCAAAAACTACAGAATATCAGTAGTTGTAGTTGTGACTACACAGACAAATTCTTTTTCGTAGGAGATTTTACCAGTAGTGTGTGGGATGTAAGATAAAAGTTGTTGGTTTGCAGTATAATTTAAAAGGTTATGCTCATTTTCATCATGCATTGTGTAATTGTGATGAATGTACCTTTATAAACCTAAAGGGTCTAAGATGACATTCCATGTTCCATGCTATGCAAACTGCTGGTTGCAACAAAGTTTACGTTGAGATGTTTGTTTCATTTCATAAAATGCCGCTCCATCAGCGACTTCTTTGATGTGGTGTCAGTGTCTGGTCATGATTATGACTATGATGCTGTCGTGATGATGTGAATGCAGCGTTGTCATTTACATACATAAACGCACAGGATTTTTCTGACTGATTAACTCACTCTTCCTTCTCTCCCTCTGCTGCAGGAGGGGAAAGCAGACTGCAAACAGGAAAAATGTCCGCTGGTCTCTGAAGACTGTGCTCTGGTTGTGAAACAGACTGGAGCCTGCTGTGAGAGGTGTAAAGGTAAGACGGACACATGTACAATACCATGTTAACTGCTTTTTCTGTTTCTCTTCGTTCGACTACATTTTTCTCTCTCCTCAGCAAACAGTGGTACATCTCTCCATTTTAATTTTGTACTTTGCCTTGTAAACACACACAGACAGTTAGGTCAAAGAGAGGTCTGTGTTGCTTTGTTTTTACAGAAGCTCAGAGATGTTAACCAGAGCCCCTACACACACACACACACACACACACACCCCTCAGGAACCACTTCACATCCTATACCTCAACAGCCAGACCTAAATATGACCTGTGGGAATAAAGCTTTATTATTAGCCTCACATAGGCATTATCTCTCTCTCTCTCTCTCACTCTCTCTCTCTCACACACACACACACAGCAACAGCAGTGTGTAGAGACGGTGCAGCTGGTGACAGGGGTTCACTGTTGGATTTACAAGCCACAAGAATACAGTCGCTTTTATTATACATTTCTCAGGTCTTCATCTTTCTTCTCTGTAGAAGCTTGCTCTCACTGTTACACACGTAGATTTATGTATTTGTCTGAATATCAGTGGAAAGTACATTTATTCAAATAAAAGATCTTCTAGAAGGGTCTATATGTAAAGTTTTGCTACCGGTACATAGCCAAAGTTAACATAGATAACTGCTTACTTAACAATTTAGCAGAAATGTTGCAAATTCAACATCGAGCTTCATCATACTTCTTACTTTTCCAAGAACTATCTCCATTTTTAGTTGTTTTCTTCCATTTCTTTTTCTTTTTTTGTTTCTTCTGCAGTTAGCTTGTTAACCAGCTAACCCTGGTCCAGACAGCCCACCTCATTAGTTTCTCATAGTGAGTCACTGTAGTGTTCAGTCTACCCTGAAGAAGTAGCACTGGTCAGAGGATGTATTTTAACCTCTTGTGTTGAAAACGCAACAACGGCTGAGGCTGCAGAGATTCACATATGGCAAATTTAATGGAAAAGTATTTTTCAAAAACACGTCAGCGCGATTGATCTAATTTCCTAAGATGTGACTTGTTTTTGAGAAAATGTGAACTCCATCTTCCGCCCTGACGTCAATACTAGGCAAATTCAAAAGCTGAAGAAAGCCAAGCAAGGAGCCACCATAAAGTCCATGTTCCTCCATTTTCTGTACTTATGAAGCTATGTGGTTAGAAATATAAAAACACACACACATATGCACACACCCCTACCTCCCAGCACTCAGCTGGGGCGCGGCCCTTTTGTTTGCGGTGTGCCTTTTTACGACACAGCACTTCGTTAAGAGAGATGGAACCAGCTCAAGTCGGACATGGAAAGCCCCAAGTCGCCACAGCAACCCATGTTAGTTTTCTATCGTGCGGTTAACTTGAGGCCACCATGACCAAATTTAGGACCCCGCTGTGTCATATCACTGTTTTCTCACTTTTTATGAAATCATACACATAGTTAAAAAGCATCAGAGCCAGACAGTATCAATTTATTGGGAACAATTTTCTTTAAAAGCACCATAAATAAGCAGTTTATACATGGAAGAGTGTTGAGTTATAGTTGGCTTGAAATGCAGTCAAAATGAATTGTAAAAACCTATATATTAAATAAAACCGCCAGAAAGAGAGTATAAAGAAAAGTCGTTTTCTTTTCTTTTCTTTTCTTTTAACTTCTTCGAGACAAATAAATATACCAAATCAAGTTGTTATTGATATGGATATTGTCCCACACATATGGGATTATGTCCGCGCACGTCTGACACTTTTGCTTCTTTTTTTTTTTACATTGAACGCATTTATATTAAAATACACTGATTTAACATACTTGAAAAAACTGTTTCAAATAATGAAAAACAAAACAATATAATAATAATAATAATAATAATAATAATAATGATGATGATGATGATGATGATGATGATGATGATGATAATAATAATAATAATAATAATAATAATAATAATAATAATAATAATAATAATATAAACAAAAAGATTTTATGTAAAACCAGAACTGTTCAAACTTCATCAATCCTCATCAATCGAATCTTTTTATTTATGTAGAAGCTTCACTTAATTTCCAGCAAAAGTTTAAAAATGTTTGATTTCACCTGTCAAATAACAAGACATTTTCAAATCCAGAAGATCAATCTTAAAAAGCTGGGTTATCAGCAGTGAAGGATGTCAGCGAGCCGGTGTTGTCATATTAATCTGTGTTAGTGAGCACTGAGTGTATGAACAGGATATGAGTCTCTGTGGGATCTCTCGCTATCTAATCTGATCTCTCCTCTCTAAAGGTACTGTTCGTCTTCCTCAGCAGTGACACACTATCAGAGGGTTTGATTTACACTGAAGAAAGCAGATCAATGGCTGTGATCAAGTTTCATTGTATGGAAAGTTAAACATTGATCTGAGACCACTTACTGTAAATGGGATGAAATGAATAGGCTATTCATTTAGTGCTGAGTGGACGGGTCAGTGGGTGTGGAGTTACTGAGCAGCTGTTACATCCAAACACACTGCATTGTGTGTGCGTGTGTGTTTTTTTTTTCTAAAAGTATGTGTATGCAAAGAGAGTGAGATAGAGATCAACGTGTATGTACTGAAATTTGTCACAAAAGCTGTTTATACAATATACATTAACATAGAGTATATACATCTAAATGTTATGATCTTGAATAGAAGGGACTTGGTCTGATGTCGCAGTTTGGCCCCAAAACACTTCCAGTACAAAGAGGCTGAATATTGTTAATATTTTTGTAATTGATCGAATGACTGAGCTGCTCATAGCGACGAATCTTAGAGTAATTTTCAACTCATGGTTTTACTTTTATGGCACAGCCATATTTATTGTATGGTTCAGTCTCTGTTTTCTCATAGACTCATTTCCAACAGAAGGTAACAGTTTTCTTCACAAAAGCTCTCTGAAAACCCCTTGCACACTACCTGCTAATCATCAAATGCCAGACAGGCAGAGTTGACTAATAGCCAGTGACCACATTAGTATTAAGCAGCTGAACATTAACATATTTCTATTGTGAGTGTTGAGCCAAACAAAGCTAAAAGGACATTGCATTCATCCAGCTGACAAAAACTCAGTTCTGGTCACCATCATGGTTCAAAAAAATCCTGATGATGTAACATAATGAAAACTCTTGTCAGGTTGTTGTTATTCTGCTTAAAATATATATGTTTTATTGTTGGCTGTCATTTTAAGCACTGGATATTTTCACCCATGTGGTAAAAAAAGCTTTACAAAACATTTCGTTACAATGTGTCTTTCTCTCTTTTTTCAGGCTGCGTGCTCGATGGACGATCCTACAACAGCTCAGTGTCCTGGACCACGTCCACCAAACCCTGTATAACCCGAAGATGTCAGGTGTGTGTGTGTGTGTGTGTGTGTGTGTGTGTGTGTCTGGATACTCTGACTGTCATCAGACGAGTGGTGGAATGAGCAGACGTTGTTGTTTTAGCTCTGGCGTCATGTTGAAATCACTGATCTGTGATCTGAAAAAAACCCAAACATGCTGCTGTTGGAGGAAGATAGAGATACATAGAGGACCGAGGGATCAGACAATAAAAGTATAAGAGGTGAAAAGAAGGAAGGAACATAAGATAAATGGAAAGGGAAAACAGACATGGAAGAATTGAGGAAAAGAAGAGAGATGAAAAGTAAGGTAGCAAGGAAAGGAGAGAATAAACAAATTAGAATGGAAAACGAGAAAGAGAAAGGGAGGGATTGAGGAAAGGAAATGTAAAATGCAAAACAAGGGTAAGAAGAAAGAAAGCAAAAGAAGGAGAAAGTGGGTGAATTATAGGAACATATGATGGCATGTCAAGGAACCATATTGCTTCACTTTGTAAGCTTGGATCAACCTCATTACACCACACTGTTGTTTTGTTCTGAATAGACTCAACTCACAATATTGTCTCTTCCAAGTCTTAGATACTAATGTATATATATATATATATATATATATATATATATATAGGAAGGGATTTAGGAAGGGATTGAAATGTTGAAATCTGGAAAAGATAGAGGCATGACAGTCTCATGTCTATAAAGAAATGATTTACGTCTTGGTTCTGACAGGAAGGGGTCATCACAGAGGCAGAGGTGCAGTGTGTCGTCCACTGCAAGAATCCCAAAATCCACCCAAAGAAGTGCTGTCCCACCTGCCCCAGTGAGTACTCATTCTGGTGGTCCAGCTACATTAGATAGAATGATGAGGGTGCATGTGAACAACAAGTAATGTGTTATAACTTCTCCTCTCACAGGTTGTATCTTTGAGGGTCGTCTGTACAAAGAGAAGGAGGAGTTTAGTCCAGAGGGCAAACCCTGCATCAAGTGCACCTGCACTGTAAGTGTACACACACACACACACACACACACACACACGCGCATGTAGCTGTGTTTATATTCTCAACTGTGTATGAGCCTTTCTGTGAGCAGAGCTTCTGTTCTCTACATAAGTGAGTTTCAGTGTCTCCTGGGAGTCACAAATTATTAGTTAGAACAACATCCTACTCTGTTTTTTTCCTCCACTCCCATATTCCTCCCTCAGTGTCCCCCTTTCCCCCTTTAGTCACTCCCCTTCCTTCCTCCCTCTCTCCTCCCCTCCCCCTTACACAAACAAACCCTACAGGTACGTCCATAAACACATTACAGCATTAATGTGCTCGCACCTAGTTGGAGCGACTTGTAGACTTGTTAACACATATAGGGACATACAGAGGAGTCACAGTTTACCACACTGATGTAGCAATATTTGACATAAGAATGTGTATAAGAATGTTGACTGAAAATCCTATATCTGTAAGTAAATTTAATTTGACTTCATTTTTTACAGTATGTTTACATACACACCAGTACAGTTGATACATAATCAATCCTGTGGATGTTTTGAAATCTTTCAAGTCAAGAAATGAGCTGGTTACAAAAGTGTTTAGAAAAGCAAATATTTGTGGTTGAAACATTTAAATTTATACAGGACCTGCAGACCACCAATCATCCAACTATGCAATCAAACAAAACATATTTATCTTAGGTCTTAGGTCTTTAATTCTGTAAGTTAAGTTATTGGAAACATGTAAATATATATCTGTCTAACGTTTTAGTGGCAAAACCAGAACTTGGGTTCCTTTTTGACATTTGACCCATTTAATTACATGACAGTAAAAATCATCCATATCAATCGTTTCTACCTCAAATTTTGAAAAATACAAATGTTTGCTATTGATAGTCATATAAAAGAACCAAGTTAACATGTTAATTGAAATGTGTTCTTTTGCTCCAGGGAGGGCGAACTCTCTGCATGAGAGAGGTGTGTCCTGTCCTCTCCTGTCCTGCCCATCTCACCCATACCCCACCCGGACAGTGCTGTCCAAGATGTCTCGGTAAAAACTTATACTCACAAATATTGTGACCTCTCACACATCTGGATTTATGAAAATGGTTTTTTAGAAAGACCAGTGTTACAATAAAATAATACAGTTTCAAGAGGACAAATACAAGCTTGAAATTTTAAAGGAAAGACCTAAAATAGTGTAGATTACGATAGTTTCACTGAGCAGTATTGCTGCCCTCACCTTGTGGCATTGGTGTCCTGTCAGTGGTCCCACCCAGTTAGCAGCACCATCTCAACATTACTGAAAAGTCTTAAGTCCTCTGACAAGGATGTTAGTTGATGGGATGCTTTAGAGGTCCTTTTTAAACTGGTCTGTATGGACACTGAAGATGTTCTAGTGGAAGATGTAGTGGTCATTAAGATGGTTCTAGTGAGCCTTTATGAGGTTATGGAGATCCTTTAAGAGATTCTACGATCCTCTGAGCAGGGTCTAGGAGTTTCTAGGGGATTTTGGGGGTTTCTAATAGTCACTGGAGATTCTACATAGAGATTTTAAAGTTTCAGTAGTCAACAAGAATGCTTTGGAGGTCTTTAAGTTGGTTTAAGGAGTCCTAGAGACTTTAGTCTTCCTTTAAGAGGTCCCAGAAGTTTGGATGGTTCCTGGCAGGACTTTAGAAGATTCTGGTGGTCATCAAGGAGGTTGTAGTGTCCCTTGCAAGATCCTTGTTGTCCTTAAGGAGTTTTCTGGTGGGTCCTTAGGGGTTTTGGGGGTCCTCCAAGTGGTTAAACATCTGTGAGATCTTGCAATGATGTCTTAAACAGCATTTCATACAGTGATCAGAAAAACAGTAAATGATGGAATGTCCTAGATGAATTCTGGTCAATCCACCAGTATAGTTCAATACAATATAGAAATCACATTTGTCACACGATTTAGTTTTTTTTTTTTCCCAATCAGTAAATAGCCTGAAAATGTTAATAAATAACTGAATGTCTCTCTATCTTATGTATGACCCTGTCTCTACTATTCTATTTCCAGGTCAAAGGAAGGTTTTGATCTGTCATTAGGAAGCTGTCTGTTCCACAGTGAGGTCCATGAGAATGGCACTTGCTTTGTACACGACAACTGCACCACCTGCACTTGCAAGGTACCAACCTAGATATGAATTGGGGTTTCTGAGTATCCAGATCATATTTTTTAATTTTGGTGGAGGTTGATATTATCTCATCTCTATCACTTACCATTCAAATCCATCACCTGCCTTATTTTTCACAGGATTCAACAGTGGTGTGCAAGCGACGTTGCTCTCGGCCGGGGAGTTGCCAGGGCGACCAGTGTTGTGAGGAGTGTTTGTCCTATGTGAAGGTGGAGGAGGTGAAGTACTGCAGAGTCCGGAACAAGATCTACAGGGTGAGAGATGGAGGGGATGGATTGTCAGATAGATGGATTAATATATAAACAGATGGATGAATTGATGATAGCTGAGCAATTGACTGAAAAGATAAATGGATAGACTGATTGATAGATAGGTAGATAGACTGATGATGGATGAATGTATAGGGTGGAGGGATTAGTGAATGGATGGTAGATGAATAGTGGATAGATGGATGGATTTACAGTATGTATAGATAATTTGAAGAACAGAGGATGATTGGACAAATGGAGAGACAGATGGGTGGGATGGATGATCCTTTTTGGATAGTGGGATGGATATACAGTATGTACACATAATGGATGAATGAATGGGTGAATCTACATCTGCTATTTCTTCTCTTGTGCAGGAAGGAGACATGTGGTCATCAGTTAACTGCACTCTCTGTGCCTGTGTCAAAGGAAATATCGAGTGTCGGCCCAAGCAGTGTGTACCAATCACCTCCTGCCCCTCGGTGAGTGATAAGCTCAACAGCCAATCACCAGTATATGTTTTATTCACTTCAGTTGCTATTTGACTCACAGCACAACACAGTCACAAACTCTGTCTCTGTCACTCTATTTTATCAGCTTTCTTGTCTCTGTCTGACAGTCAGACTTTACAGTCCATGACTAACTCTGTCATTTTCACTTCACATGCGTGACGCTTCCACATTGCCCTGATTTACTGACCAAACTGCTACAACCTATCCACTCAAACCAAACAGTGTGTGAACTGAAACACTAAACCTCGAGAGAGACAAGACCTTATTTATCTTTAAGAGGTTATTTTTTTATATTCATATTTATTCCTTCAATCCAAACAGTTACTATTATTTCTCATAGTATTTTTGTTTATATGTAGAACATCTTCTGTATGCTTTTGAGGTCGTTGAAGAGTTGGAGCCAACTCCTCATGTGACATACTGCTAGCTCAAATTAAATTAGTTTTGAAATACATCACACGTGATAAAGAGCCCTATTAGTTGCATTGTTTCAGTAATGAAGTCTAATGAGTGCCATTTCAGAACTTTTCAAGAAGTGTGATTTCTCCATCACTTTGGAAAGGTGTCATCGTAGCACATCAGCCATTTTAATTGCAGCTGAAGTGAGGCATTAGCTGTCAAAAGCTCTGGGAGCTGCTGGCAGAAGGAAAGTTTGTGCTGCGTTCACCTGTCGCAGAGGTGGCTCAGGGGTCATCTGTCTGCTGGTGGTTGATGGAGTGGATTCCTCACATACCGCCGGCCGCTTGCGGTCACGCAGTCAAAGACAGTGGCGGCGTTAGTCCAAGTTCACACGCTTCCAGCAGTTACAACAAGCCCTCACCTGTTGTTTGTGGTCACAACAGGCGACTGTAGGGTGATGTAGGTGGTCTGCAGTAACCTCTGTCCCTAGCGAAAATGTCTAGTTTCACTTATCTCATTTCACTTATGGTCTATATATTCAGCAATTCACAAGAGAACAACAACAGTTGCCAAATCAATCATATCATATTTTATTAGAACTGAATTACCTTATTTTCTCTTTCTGAAAGAGATCAAAAACCTTGGACCAACATCTGTGCTGTTGCCACATGTCTTGAATCCCTACATAGCAACTCGTGAAAAACTTGTAGTTTTCACTAATAATCTACCATGAATACTTTTATTTCTTAGTCTTTCAACATCCTTAAACAGGGTAGATTCTTTCTAAATTGGATGACATTAATGAAGGCTGTGGTATTTTCTCTGGGAGGATAATCTATATTTTTATGGTCCTATTTCCAACATTCTAGATTCCCCATTTTTTTTGTTCACAATCATTAACCTTCTTATAATATTAAATATTAGCATTTTTAATTGAATAAATAACAATCACAACCATTACCCTTACCCCAACCCTATAGACAAATGTCAGCTGTAGACATATTATATTATAGCCATACAACAGAGTTTGTTCCCAACCTCTGTTGTATAAAACAAACCAGTTTTAGTTACAACTTGTGCATGTTCTCATCGTTTTTGTTCAGCTTTGACTTAGGCTGTGACAAACTTAATCAGAGGTTTTGGGAAACCTCCAAACCAGACCAGATGAGACACACTGGCTAGAAGACACGTTCTCATCATGGTCTTTTGATCCTCTCTGATGTGTTGCTTGTGTTCATCACAGTCTGCTCACCATATTCCTGAGAGAGTCCATATGAACCACTCAATTCTGTGGTATTTATGATCTTTTAAGTGAAAATTCTGGTAGATCTAAGCAAGTTCGCTGTTTTTGAAATAAGATCAAGGCCTAGTCCATTTTCTTGTCAAGTCAAAAAGCTTGCTTTGAAACATATTTTTTATTTCAGCAATATTCACACAACTTATTGATGATTCAAGATATTTTAATGTGTATGCATGTAATATGACTATGAAAGAGATTAGTTCACTATTGTGAAAACTAAACCCCATTTATGTCTTATGTCTGGTTGAGGTGCAAACATCGCATCATCAATTTGATATCACACACCTGTCCCAAATTATGTGTGACACTAATCACAGCCAATCTCACCTTCATACACACACACACACACACACACACACACACACACAAGCTCTCTCCCATGCCGTCATCGTCATCCTGCGGTCAGCGGCAGGTCGGCAGAGTGTGTGCGTCCCTTTGGAGACAGTGTGTCTCCAAACAGCCTTTTGTCTGTGTGACGTTTGAGTGACAGCAAAGAAGAGGTTCCCTATATTTAGGCCCCCTGAAAACCAATCTCTGTCACTGTCTGTGTGTATGTATGTGTGTTACAAAAAAGGTGTGTGTGTGTGTGTGAGTGAGGCTGTGTGTCTGTCAAAAGGCAGCCCTCTTCAAAGAGAGAGAGTGCCCTTTGTGCAGAGGTTATGACTCTGGAGTGTGTATTGAGTGTATGGAGAACGTCTGTATGTGATGACAGACAGGTTGTTGGTGTGTGTGTGTGTGTGTGTGTGTGTGTGTGTGTGTGTGTGTGTGTGTGTGTGTGTGTGTGTGTGCACCAGTGAGGGGCTTCCCTGCGGCAACAAAAAGTAGGTGTGTGAAAGAGTCCTCTGATCTGCACTTCTGATGGAAGTTGAAACATACTGTATATATACACACAGAGACACACACACACATGCAGAGGGTCCTCTTACATAGACAGAGTTCAGTGGTTGAAGCTGGAGTATCAGTGTCTTTGTGGTCATCCTGGTTTGACTGTGAACCTGTCAAAACGGGACCTTTCATTCTGTTTCTACTTTGCATTGATTTTTTTTTTTCCATCTGTGTGAATGGCAGCACAGAAACAGAAATGTAACTTTTTGTTATCTGAGTCAACAGAGCATAGAGTAAAGTGTTTTCATCCCTGTCAGTTTATTTGTCTCCATAATCTAGTTGATTTTAACTTTTAAGGTCTTAAATTGAAAGGGTACTTTTAAGCATTAACCTTTTCAGTAACTTAAATACTTGAGTATGTATCGACATCTGTTTGTATATGCATAAATATTTAGCATAAATGTGTCTTCCCTCACTCTGCCCACGGTATCTTGTTCTCATAAATTCTCTCTTCTTTGTTTCTTCAATCCCACACACTTTAAACTTTTCACTTTAGATTCAAAATCTCTGAGTCAGTTCAAACATGCTTCATTTGCATCATAGACACACATGAAAGTGCCTAAAGGATGGAACATTTATTACAAAGATAGAGATATCCATCTCATTTTTACATACTGATGTCCCCATGAGAATATTTTTGCTTTTGATTTGGTTTGGTTTTGATTTTGGTTTCTTCAGTTTCTTTTAGTCCATCTCTGGTCAATTTGTGATGTTACTGTTTAAGTGTGCATTTTTCCTGTCACTTTCTTTATTCAGATGTTCTGTCATCTTTCCTTAAACTGCTTAATCCCCATGAGAGTTATCTGACAGTTTGTGTCTGTACCTTGTCATTTGCAGAATAAGATCTTGAACAGAACTGGCTGCTGTCCAGTTTGCACTGAAAGTGAGTAAGTCCTTCTGAACCCTCCAGCATCCTCTCTTCCGGAGTATTCATGTGTCTTTAATAGTTGCAGAAAAGTCTTGAATTTCAGGCCTTGAAAGGTTTTAAAATAGCTGCAAGATATTCGTGCAAGTCTGCTTATTCAAGATTTTGTTTTGATGCACCAGTGAAATTGTGTCATTTGATTGTTTCTAATAAGTTACATGTAGTAAGGAAATTGCAAACCATGAATTGGCCTTCGAAAAGGAAATGAAAACACATCTCACTTTAGCTGCTGCAACTTCAGTTGAGCATTTCCCATGAACGTCAGTCCAGACTGTGGTTTGCCCTCGGGTCATTTCACTTTGTTTTTGGCTGCGAACTGTAGCAAAAATCCCCACAATGGCTGTTAAATGTGCTATTTCAGGACTTCAAAGACTATAACCTCACTTTTTCATAATGTAGAGTTTAGTTCTGTTGGTAAAACAGAAGTTTTACCACACCACGGATCCTATTGCCACGTCTGTATCATTTGTCATAAATGATCTCTTTGCTGCTGCTATTGTCTTTAGTCCTGGGACAGTGACAGGGACCTACTCCTGCCCCACCCATGTTTAAGTGATGTCTGTGCTTCCATAATTTATTTCTGTTTCTTTTTGACACTGTTTCCCACTAATTACAACATCTACTCCATTCTGTTTCTCCCGTCCTCTGCAGAGCCTGGAGTATGCACAGTGTTTGGAGATCCTCACTACAACACCTTCGATGGCAGGACTTTTAACTTTCAGGGAACGTGTCAGTATGTTCTGACTCGTGACTGTGGTGGTGTCCCATCTGGAAGCCCCGGAAATACTGTCAACATCAACAACCCAGACTCCACCTTCACGGTAGGGCAGAAGTATATATATATATATATATATATATATATATATATATATATATATATATATATACTTTTTTAGGACTTAGTTTATCTTATATTTCATTCTTATTGTTATTCTTATTGGGCTTACATTGGGACCAGGGAATCTAATTTCATTCACTCCTTCAATCCTTGAAAATGTTTTATTTAAAGTCTTACTGAACCTATTTATGTTTTACATGATGTACCTGCTGCGAGAAGAACTTCTTTCTGAAAGTAAACTTATTCTGCAACAGTTTCTCGGCAGGCAGACCTTGAACTTTAGCTTTTTTCTTTGTCACTTACTTTCAGGTATTAGTGAAGAATGATGCCAGGCGGACTCGCTCCTTCTCCTGGACTCAATCTGTGGAGGTGAGGCTGGGCAGTTTGATCCTCAGTCTGCATCAGCACCTGACAGTCCGAAGGAATGGCACTCGAATTGCCCTGCCCTACCATGGCCCTGGGGTACACGTTGACCTGGATGGATATTTGCTTAAACTCACCACCATAGCAGGTCAGTACACATCTCTTTTAATGTATACATTAACCTATATAACATTGGATAAAGAAGTATTAACCAAAAAGTAACTTGGGTTACCCTCCCTCTATCCCCTCCTTCAGGTCTAGAGATCACGTGGGATGGTGACAGTTTTGTAGAGGTTGTGGCGGCCCCCCACCTGCGTGGACGCCTCTGTGGCCTCTGCGGCAACTACAATGGCCACAAGCGCGATGACACTATGGGTGGCGACGGCCAGTTCAAGTTCGACGTGGACGAGTTTGCAGAGTCGTGGCGAGTCGAGGGGAACGAAGTCTGTTCCCAGCAGCCTCCACCTCGTCGGCCAGCATCCTTCTTGTGTCCCGGCAGCGTTAAAGTCAAATTCCGTGCACATCGGGAGTGCCAGAAGATTAAGTCATGGGAGTTTCAGAAGTGTCACCGTGTGGTTGACTTTGGCCCTTTCTACAGGTGAGAGGCTAAGAACTGTGTGCTTTAAGTGCTTACTTAGTATGCACACCAAAAAAAAAAAAAAAATACAGGTATAAATGTATCTCCCATCCCAAAAGCCAGTGCTAACCTAAACCAACTCCTGCCCTCTGCAGGTCATGTGTGACAGACATGTGTGAATGTCCAGTTCATAAAAACTGCTACTGCGAGTCCTTCATCGCTTATAGCCGTGCCTGCGAGAGGGAGGGAGTACCCGTCCACTGGAAGCCCGAAACCGCCTGTATGGGTGAGTGACAGTGTCTGTGGCCCACAATCTCACATGAGATGAAAATTCAAAGGCAGGTTGTAATTTGAAATTACCTCACAAACCACAGAAAACTTTGAATCTGACATGTTTTGCTTGGCTCATTGTGGTTTTAGAAAGATTGGTTTCTTCCTTGTGATGTGATTTTCAAACTGGAAAAAGCTCTTTGGGATATGTAACCATTTTTTATACACATAAATTCAGCTTCAGGTAAATGATTACCAAGTGGCCTGGAATCTCCCTTCCCCAATATTATATCCTCCACACCCAAAGTGTATTAAGAGCAGATATTAACACGAATCACAATGTTGTAGTGGCTAATCGCTGATTTGATTCTCTTCCGTCATTCAGCCACCCAGTGTAAACATGGTGCTGTGTATGACACCTGCGGACCAGGCTGCACCAAAACCTGCGACAACTGGAATGAGATCGGACCGTGCCACAAGCCCTGCGTGGCCGGATGCCACTGCCCCGCCAACCTGGTGCTGTTCCAAGGACGCTGCATCAAACCCATATCCTGTCCTGGACGGTGACCCTTGTGATCCGGGAGGGAGGGGGGATTAGGTTAGGGAGGGTCGTTTAGTTTGAAAATTATAAAGGGCCAAACTTGCTGAGAAGAGTTTGGGAGGACACTAAAAGGTCTGAAGTCAACAGATGCCACAAGCGACTCAGGGTCCATATCAAGGAAGTGTGCTTCAGTGATTACAGTGGTGGTGGACGGAAGGGAGACTTTGTGAATGGGAGGCTGATCCTAGTAACCATTGCATTCAACTTCTGACTTACTTGTGCCTCTTGTAATTCTCATATACTGTTACAATACCAGTCATCACCATAGGAGGTGCTAATTTCAGTCTTGTAGAGGAAGAACTTAACTCCCAAGCAAAAAAAAACTCAGGGGCCCTGTTTGGAGGTTTTATTATCTCCACTATATGAGGAAGGTTTGACATGCTGCCATGGACCCTCAGGAAAATAATTTGGGCCAATGGACTCTTGTTAGAGCCAAAATGACGCCCAAATTTCTCTCACAAACACTATAAAAGTGGGAAACTGAGCATCTGCATTTGGAATAGCGAGATTCAAAGCAGAGAAACTTTCTGATGCATCATATCAAACTGTCTTTGTGATCCTCTGTTCCATCATTTCATACTGTAAGCTAGCCAGATTTATATGAAAGACAGACAGCTTTTATATTATTATTGTTCTAATTATTATAATTATTATTATTTGTTGTTGATGTTGTTAATTTATATATCAGTCAAATGACATGTCGTAGCAAGAGCCAGAATCATGAATATAATTGAGTTATAAATGATTTAAAGGGAAACAAAAGCTATTTATGAATTTGTAGTGTACTTTTGTGTTACTGTTTGAAGAGAAATGCCCAAATGTGACTCAGTTGTTGCACCATCACAGGGAAAAAGTACTGTATTGTATGCTTCATGTACAGGTTGTTGTGGTTAGTATGAAATTGAAGGTGTTCATCTAAGCATATGTTTCACTTGACGATAATTATTTAAGACCAGCAATATAATCTTTTATCGAAGTTAAGTTTTGACTGTTGTCTTTACTCAAGTTCTGAAATCTTCAATAATTACAGGAGTGGAACATTTGACAGGAGGTTTGCTGTTTTAAATTTCCGAAACAATGCAATGTTGATTGGCCAGGTTGTGATTTTTTTTTGTTTTGGTTTGGTTCATTTGGCCTTTTCTATCCTTTCATACTTTCTTACGCAGCACTAATTTTATCCCCTCAAGTCTAGAAATAATCTAAAAAGAGGGAAAATCTTCATCTGAACTGCTCTTAACCAAGTGGGAGAAAAGTTGCTCTACAGGTTGCACATATAGTTTAAGTTTGTCTGCAGTTGACGCTGAAATAACTGACAGTAACGCAGGATTTATATCTGAAACAAAGGGTTAACAAGTCACTGCAGTTTTAATTATAGATCTACAGTCATTGAAAAAATTATTAGACCACTCTTGTTTTCCTTGTTTTCTTCAATTTCTTGTGAAAAATACAATGAACACAACATAAAAACATGGAATGCCTAAAAGCAATGTTTTTGGCAGCACAGTGCCATAGCTATTGATGTAAGAACTTAAGCGATTTTGGTTATGATCAAGAAAACCATAGAAAATCACTAGATAACAGCTGTTATTGTTTTTGCCCAAACAAATGTACCTTTAGTTATACCAGGAATTACAACAAGAAATTGAAGAAAACAAGGGTGGTCTAATCATTTTTTCCATGACTGTATGTTGGCTTTTAATAGTTTATGGTGCAACATAATGGACAGATGCATCATTAATGGTCAGTAGATCTCTCTCCCCTTTTTGGCAAAAAAAGGGTAAATATAGAAACACATATTTTACCTATTTACCTACCTACTGTAATTCTTCCTCTGAACACTGCATCTTATTTCATCTAGAGCAACAGAAGCTTTCACCAAGGAGTGTATAAGTTGTTTTGCAGGACTTAAATGTCACACATGTTATTCATATGTTTAAGTCCCACATTCCTGCTTGAACTTGCTTCATGTCTTCACTCTGAATAACACACGCCGAAGAAAGAAGCTCCAGGGATCACAGCTACTACACTGTAACCTCTGGAACCTCTGGGAGCACAAAAGTAATTAGATTCATCAGTGAAAAGAGACAATTCACACAAAAATAAATGAGTAAAACAATTTTAGGTACACTTGCACACTTTTAATACACCGCAAATTTGTACAAACATATTTCACATGAACAAATCACCAAAAACAAAAACATGACAACTAAAGCACCGAATACAACAGAGTCTATTCGACAACATGGGCTGTGTTTGAGGAATTTTCAGGAGGAAAAAGAACAGAGTGGAAAGTTCAGATGTTGGTGCCCACCATAAACTCTGACGACTTCAAGTGGGCTGGTGAGTTGAGAAACTAATCATTGACATCTGCCAGAGAGTTCATTTCTCACATAAGAGGAAATACTTTTAACAGTAACTAATAATCTGAGAAACAGGATACTTGACTTAACAAGTGGGAGGATTTTCAGTACTGTGCAGTTTGTCAGCAACAATTTTCAGACTTCTAATACCTTACAATCATCTCTGTTCTGGTCTGTGTGTTAACAAACCACATCTGAACATCATGTGCAGATGTTTTTTTCTTTTCTTTTTTTTTTTTTTTTGTTTTTTTATAAACACAACAGGTACATCCTGACACTTCCAGCAACGTGATGATGTTTGTTAAACAGAATTTGACATGTATGACATGTATGCTCATCGTGGTATTTGAAGAGTTTCATTTCAGAATTCTGTAAAGCCATTTGGATTTAAAAGTCATAATATCCACTAAAATATTGATAACATTCTCTAACTCTAATGGTTATGGGAGAGCCATACAATACATACAATACTTCATAGTATGCATTTTACAACAGCAGACATCCGAATGATGCAGCTTTTCGAAACTACTAGAATTATTATTTTTTGGTTTAAACTGCCAATGAAAGAAAATTTTATACCAATGTGTTTAAGTGTAAGGCAGTTCTAAAAAGATCACACCATTTTATTACAATTTCTTTTTGCTTTAACTATCTCGCTGTAACTATTGGACGCACAGCTCCTCACATCTTCTGTAACGCTCATCTGTTTTCATCTGACAAACAATTCCCATCTGCCGTTTTGTTCTGATTGTGGATTTTACTCATTATACAGTACCCTTGATAGTTCCCTTCAAGGGCTCATGTATTACTTTGGGTTTACAGAGAGGTAATGCTGCAGTTATTAAAACGATGATAGCTGAAATTTCGATATAATTTACAGCTCACTGTCAAGTAGAGAGTATCGTTATGTGTAGGCAATGGTGAACAGGAGAGTTGAAAGTTAAGAAGATGTTTGTTGTGTGAAGTACTTTGTGGTCTGGATGGAAAGACACATGTAGGACATGAATATGTTCTTCAATAATAACAAATAGCTCCTAACATGCATCATCCCTTTAAATTAAACTATTTCTGATTCTTAAAAAAATGATGCTTCATTCTTTAGTACTTGAAAACACACTTAATTTGGTTATGGATGAAAAACACAAAGGTTTTGTGAAGTCTAGGTCCAGTATTTTGTAATGAAACTCTTCAGCAGTGTGTGAACTGCTGCACTGCATTAATAATCATATACCTAACACCTGTGGCTTGGCTCATGCTGATACAGGGAACAATCACTGACTTTACTTATCATCAACAGAACACAACCAATCATACAAATACACAGTGACATCACATTACTAAGGTTCCTGTTCTCTGCACATGATGAGGGGCAGATCAACTCTTTGGCATTTTCAGAAAATGACACATTCACCTTCATTTCCAAACTGAAATGCTGTAAGGCATGGAATGGCATTATATGAAACATCTGGATCAAAAAATAAGATTTTTTTAAAAATAAAAAACATGACTGATAGCAAAACTTCAAATGAATAGTGGCAATTTTGCGAAGACGAAAACAAAAAAGCAGGTAAATAAAGCTTTTTTTTCCCTTTTTCAGGTTGATTCTTGAATCTGCTTTATTTTGACCTTCAGGTTTTTCAAATTTTGCAATTTACCAATAACTGATCACTTGACTTTTTAACACAAATTGACAGATTATTGGCTATGATTTATTTAACCCAGTAATCATTTGAGGCATTGCTATGATACTGTAACCGGTTATACTCTGAGTCAGCTGTTTTTTTGTGATTATTAATTTGGAAAAGCTGATTGAGATTGATTGCATGAGCAAGAGTGAAACACTTTAAAATCTTTCCAGCTGACGATCAGGCCAAAACTATGTTTCTACAAACACATCTGAGAAAATACTTTTGTTCAAAAAAAAGCAGAGTTACAAATGTACAGAAGCTGCTGTTTCATCAGTGAAAATATCTTCTGTCCAGCACCACATGAATTGAAGTAAATAACTAGCTGATGAAGGAAGTGGAGCACCTAGCAGCTGCAAAATTGAAGATGCAGGTGTTTTTCTTAGCTGAGGAGCTGGAGCATAAAACAGAGCTGAGAGGAAGATGAACACTGGCCCACGACTCAACTGTTTACTAACTGTCTGCCCCCTAGTGGTAAAAAAAACAAACAAACTCCTAAACCCTCTATATTGTGGGTATTATGTCAGCAATATCAACTTGAAAAGTCCTATAGTGTTAAGTTCCTATGTTGCAATTTTAAATTGTTAACTCTCATTGCTAAAACCTGAAAATGAAATCAGAACTGCAAATGACAACCTGATGGTTAAATTAGATAAAATCCTAATTACCATTTAAAATAACAAGTATAAGTATGGCAAAAAATATAGTTTTCTCACTGTCAACAAATCTCACACAAAATTCTTGAGCCTGATCTCTCTCCTCTGTGTTAGAACTCAGATTTTCTAAACTGAAGCTAAAAAAAAAAAAAAAAGAGAAATATTAGTGTTAGTGACATTTTTTATGTTCCTTAATCAACCAATTGAAATGTCATATGTAAAATAGCCAGGGTATAATTTCAATTTAAGAGAAACTCTGTCCCACACTGATCCCAACATTTACTCAATTAGCAGATGATAAAACAGGTGGGTTTCTCTCTTTCTAGGAATCTGTGCAATCGTGCCCTTTTTATGTATTATTAGCAAAATGATAAAACCGTAACAATGTAGTGACAATTCCCACAAACTTTTCTGATAAACTATAGCACAAGGGGAGAGACCGGGGGAGTGATATTTCATTTCAGTTCAATCTCTTCCTCGTCTTACCTTGAAAAACAAAACCCGACATAACAGATTATACAAGTAGATAAAACTAGCTGCTCTAAGTACAGAAAATATGTATGTGCACTCTAATATATAATCTTCCAAACCTCTTAAGTAAAAGTTTACTTTTTCTATAGTTTTGCTATACAAAACAAAATATACATCTAATAAAAATACACTCTTAAAGTTCCAGGCTGGCTAGCTTTAAGGATATACTAAAATAAAGTTTAAAATAAAAAATACAGTCAAACCAAGATATACAGCTGGGATCACCCACCACAGCAAAGGAACAAGTGAACCAGGCAGAACGGGGGAGGAGGAGTGTGAACTGAGAGAGAGAGAGTGACTGACCAGCAGTGAGTTCAGTCATCATCGCTGTCACTACCTGACTCACTGAGCTGAAGGTCGTTTCCTGTGAGGAAGAAGAAGAAGACGGTAAGAAACATTGTGAATTCTTTCTTTTTTCCTTCAGAGTATGATTCTGAGATACTCACTGAGTGTATTCATGAGCTGGTTGGTGCCCTGCTGCCGGTCGACTCCTCCGTTGGCCATGGGGTGGCGGTTGGGGGAGGTCTGGCTGAGCGGTCGAGGAGCGTCGTGTTCGCCATCGCTGCTGCTGCTGTCATCGCCGCTTCCTGAGGCGCTAGCTGAGTCAGAGGAGCTGCTGCTGCCACTGCTGCTCATCTGTTCTATCACCTCCACCTCTGCTCGCAGCTCTGTCATTGAAACAGAAAAGATTAATATCATTGACAGAAATGGGGACACTTTTCTTGACTTTTATCTTCCATATCTATGATGTATTTGTCCAAAACCCAATGTAACTGTATAACAATGATTATATCAGGATGAAATGTATTGTATCTAATAGACTATAACATCTATAACAGACTATGGTTGTAGCTGCTACTTCTCACCTCTTTTGATGTCATCGAGCTGGGGCTCTGGGGAGGGGTTATCCTTAGAGGGCGAGGGAGATGTCTTAACCCCAGCTCCAGGCTTGGTGGGGGCCCTGAACTGAGAGCTTGGTTGGTTGGACCGAACTGACTGCTGTTCAATTCGGGCCTGGATTTTACTGCTGCCCTCCGCCCTGAAACACACACGTACATATAGTAGATGTATCTGCTTTTAGTCCTTTTTAATTTCTAGCAATCCTTCATCTTTTATCAGGAGCTTAACTGTTGCAAAATCCTTCCTGGGGGTTACAAGATTATAAATAAATGGTTTTAAATACATTTTTGGTAGAATAAATCCCTGCATTTTAAAGTAAACCTTAACAGCTAAATCATAACAGATGCTCAAAGATACTTGACTGTTACACATCGACTTCTCACCTGGTTTTCTTGACCTGAATGCTGCTGCTCAGCTTCTCCAATACAAATTCTCCGGTGTCATGGTTGATGATGAGCACACAGTCCTTCTGGTATGGCCGCTTGTTTCCTTTGAATACTGTCATAGGAGGCGTGGAGCCCTGGAAGAAGAATTCACCTAAATGTTTTTGTGCTTTTGCATTTGTTTTACCAGACCTTACAGCAAACATGAAAATGTTTGTTTGTCAGAATGGTTCATTATGAAACCAGATCATCTTGACCTGGATGACTGACAACTTTCACAACACTTAATTATAAATCAGTCATCTTGACTGACTCAACACTTGCACTGCCTGCAGGTACCTCTACCTCTAATTTTCACAGAAGAATGCTACCACATCTGCTCAGGTGTGACAAGATCCCTCAGTTCTTTCGCTCTCTTGTAATTTATGTTTGTTTGAAACTCTTGTAAGTTGTGTTTCTCCGCTCACATTCTTTAGCTTTGTTGAATTTGAGCAGTTGTATATCTGTATTTGTATCTTACAACAATTTGCTCGCAGCAAAAATGTTGAGAGGAGTCAAATTCAAAGTATTGTCAAAATACTCTCAAATTTCTATGTCATTGTGTCAAACAGTTGAAACAAATTAGAGAAACCAGGCAGGATATATGGTCCATATTTAAAGTAACAATAATGGTAATTTTCCATGTTTTTTTTTTTTTTTTTTTTTAATTACACAAATCTGACTTTACAAAGCATACTATATGTCTGAGATCATTTTACACCCTTTTTAAAAATCTGTGTTGTGTTCCAAGTAAGTTGGCTGCCAAATGAAATTCATGTGATGCTTTGTTAAAACATTCACATTTGCTCATTGTTAACTGTAAATATTCTGCAGTTTTACCGGAATGTGAGGTAATGTTATGGTAACTTCGTCTCCTTTCCCAACTTGCAACTCTCCCTCACAGCTTGTGTCGATAGACGCTGGTTTGAAGTCATCTGTGAAAGAAGAAACACTGGTGGTCAAATGTGGATCCATAACTATTCCTTATATTGTGGCAACAATATGCAGAAACATAGAGACATTTTACATATAAATAACAAAGCCTCACAGTGCACACACTGGTTGCTTTTCACACTTGCATCAAAACAACAAAACACGCCCATTTTTAGTTTTTTTGTCAGTAAGTACAACACTTCACAACTAACTCAAAACCTATGAATTGTTCATTTTTTCCAATCAATGTCCAACTAGTCTTTATTTCTAACGAGAAACAAACTTTAACCTTTAATGCAACAGTATTTTTTCCACCTTCCTCTATGCAATTAACAAAACAAGTAATGAATATCTCTAAAGGCAGCTCGACTTAGTTCTTTTTAAATAAGCAGTGGGAGTATTTATTTCTGCTTCTATGCAAATGACTTATTTTACTTATCCTCATTAATTGGTTAGGTTGTGTAAGAGACAACCTCCTCGTCCATGTGAGTAAACGAATCCCCTCGCGACAGTTAAACATTTAACATCCAACTCCGTTTCACAACGCGTTTTAATTTAGTTATTTACGTGTTGTATTCACTCACATCTGATGGTGTGAAAAGAAGATTTTGGCCTCTTCTCAAAGCTTTCCCCGAGCTTCAAAACATGCTCCTCTTTGTCCAGCAGCGGATTCGTGCTCCCGTTCATGTCTCCGTTTGCTTTTTAAAAATGATTAAAATTCATTCATTTATCTGCGGTATTCCGGAAGAGCCGAGCGGTATCCGATTAAGTTGAAAGAGATAAAAAATATTACAAAACCAACTAACACACAAAGTTAGCCCGCTGTGGCTAACATTTAGCAAAACATTCCTTACGTCACTCAGTTTCCGCTTCTGGTCCGGCTTTCAAATCCCTCCGAGTAGAAACGAGCAGTGATAGACATATTAACGGTGAGAAGCGGAACCGTTTTAATCACCACACGGACGACATTATGTTACGGACAAGATGGACACGTGAAGATGTATTTAATAGCAAGTATTAAATATTACGCGAGTTTTAGCTCTAAATACCGTCTTAGTAACTCAGTTTGAAGTAAAATATATTCAAGTTTTGCTTCCCTATAAAATAAAAACTAATAAAGCTACCAAAAGGTCCAGTGGGGCGGTACAATTCAAGTTTTTTTGGAACATGGCACTGTCAAAAAGTGAAGATTTCCAGGGTGATATCAATGATATTAAAATAACACCACCTCAAGAGGAAGAAGAAGCAGACCCGAAGGATGTAATGGCCCCGTGTGTCCCAGGACAAACCAAAACCTCCGCCGCCAGGGTTTTAACTCAAGAGGAGTTGGACAAGTTGAGCGAGGAGCGAGCTCTGGTGTCCGAATTCAAACAGATGAAGTTGGAGAAAGAAGCTCAGAAAAACTGGGATTTGTTTTACAAAAGAAACACGACGAATTTCTTCAAGGACAGACACTGGACCACCAGAGAATTTGAAGAGCTCAAGGCGTGCAGAGAGGTGGGAAATATTAAAGCAACTCAGAAGTGTAAACATGTATGTGTTATGTTTGTAAATGTTATGTTTAAATGTTATGACATTTAAATTAATTTTTGTCTAAGTCACTGCCAAATGTGATGAAGTAATGAGATGAATAGATGTCATTTTGTTCATATAGTGAGGTACCCAGAAATTCATGTTTTCATAAACTGGGTCAACGTGAATCTTCATTCAATATTTCAGGCCATTCATGGATTTTGTGTGAAAACATAGATCAAGTACCTGCATTTCTTCATTTAGAAGATGCCATTATTTAGATCGCAGTGGGGTTACATATGAATGAAGTGATGATGTGTTTTTTCTGTTTCTGTTTGCCTGGTTTGCAGTTTGAGTCACAGAGGTTGGTGCTACTTGAAGCAGGATGTGGTGTGGGAAACTGCATCTTCCCTCTACTTGAGGATGACCTCAACATCTTTGTTTATGCCTGCGACTTCTCACCGCGAGCTGTTGAATTTGTCAAAGTAAGATTTTTATCCAACCACAACTAATAAATATTGGTCATATTTTTTTTTTTTTTTTTTTTTTTTTTTTTTTTGGGGGGGTATTATAAGGTTTATCAAAATAGTTGCAGGTCAGTCTTTTTTTATTTTTGACATACACATTAACAACAACAACAAGTTGGTGCAGCTAAATGAAAACTTCTCTGCTCACAGCAAAACCCTCTGTACCGCCCTGAGCGGTGCTGTGCCTTCCAGTGTGATTTAACTAAAGATGATCTGAGGGAAAACGTGCCAGAGGGCAGCGTGGACGTCGTCACACTCATCTTTGTTCTTTCGGCTGTCCATCCGGATAAGATGAAGCTGGCTTTGCAGAACATCATCAGGGTGAGAGCAAAGACACCAACCTGGAAAGATTTAGTGCAGAGTTATGCAGATATTTGGTCCATGTAGTGTTAATAGAAAAGAATATTTTACAAATAATATTGATTGTAGGTATCTTCCCATGCTGTTTACATTTCATACAGTCTTGTAATAATGTGACCTACATGTGGCTTTAAGGTGCTGAAACCTGGAGGCATTGTCCTGTTTAGGGACTATGGACTGTACGACCATGCTATGCTCCGTTTTAAAGCTGGCAGCAAGTTGGGTGATAACTTCTATGTACGGCAAGATGGAACCAGGTCTTACTTCTTCTCTAAAGGTCAGTGAATTTCTTTTGCAGTGTTTGTTGTTTATTTGTTGTGGTACATAGATAGGTAGGTTACAAAAAGTGTGTTTGTTATTAAGGACTTTATTTTGTAAGTTTTATTTTGTATTTCACAGTTCACAACACCTTTACCATCACACTGTATGATTCCCTTCTTCTCAAGTGTAACTTTGCTGTGTTTGTTTGCTGTAGAGTTCCTGGCTGAGCTGTTTGAGGCGGTGGGTTTCCAATCTGTTGCCAACGATTATGTCTTGAGGGAAACGGTCAACAAGAAAGAGGGGCTTTGTGTTCCCAGGGTGTTCCTGCAGAGTAAATACATCAAGCCAGGCCAGTAACAAAGCTCCTGATGTCACATGGACTTTGTCCGTTTCTTCATAAATTTCCAGTCGTGAGTTGTGGAGAAACATAACACTAAAATGTCCACTTGACATTGGACCTGAAAAAATGTTCCTTGGGGGAACTAATTTTTGTCAGTAAAGGGACTCAGGGATGATACGCTGTCGGTTTCAAGAGTGAGATGCAGGTTGATCAAGTCAAGTGATAATACTTCCTCTGACCACTGTTAGGTTCACTGACACATTGTCGGTGTCAGGAGTCGGAATCTTAAACACGGAGCTATTGCGTGAACATGTAGTTGCAAAAATACCATGATTGTTCAGCAAAGTCTTGAACCGGAATAATAAGGAACAGCTTGAACTCACATTTCACAGACTTTGTCAAACTTTGTTTCACTGGTATTTTCATCCTGAACAGTTTCTCCGTGGGAACTTTTGAACTTTTTTCTGCTGGTGAACACATTGATATTTTAATTTTCCTTAACTCTCTTACCCCGATACTAAGTCCATGTGATGATTGAATGATTTTAATGTTTTTTATGTTACTTTTAATGTTTTGCCTATCTATATACTGTGGAAAAAAACTGCGTTATTTTCACACTGCTCACAGGTCACAATTGTGGTCCAGTTTTTTTTTTTCCTGTGCTGTAAACCACAGAGGATTACCAACATCCTGACCTTTTAAAATTAAACCTAAAGGTGTTTACATCCTGATCACCCACAGGTCTGCTCTTTAAAACAGAAAAGACAAATGTAAAGTATGTGTTTTTTTGTGGTGGGATATTAATTGCTTTGGCTTGATTTTATTTTATTTATATAAAATAGACAGATGACAACGGTGACAGAGAAATGTGACATGCATCAAAGGAGACCATGTGATTTTTTACATTTTCTACAAATATGTATAAACCAGGTGTTTATTTATAAAACAGCTATTTTTATTTTTCTTCTTTGGTGTGACATACAAGTCGTCCAGAAGAGTGCGCTGTTTGTTGAGTTACTGTGTGATTCAACATCCACCAAAACTTTTTGCGTTTAAAGACTACTGCCGAGAAAAAGATACAAAACAGTTTCCCTGATAGAATTAAATAAACACTTATTTTTCTGTCACCTTGTAAAAATTCCTTATAGCTCTGTCTGATTGCACTGGATTACATCCATTTGTGAAGTCTCATCTGAAGTCCATGTAAGTTTTCACCAGTGACCAAATGCTGTCATGGAAAACAATCACATTCACTAAGGTAATCACATAAAAATGTGTCATTAACAGCAATGTTAACATCTGTCTATCATACAGATTAAACCAGTTTTTATGTTTTAGTTTCGTTGATCAGGACAGTGATGGTAAATTTCAGCATTGTGGTGCTGCCTTATGTGATCTCATAGCTGGGAATATGAGGTACTTTTTACTCAGACTGGCTGTGTCTGCTCTGCTGATTTATTCTGTTTTTTTTTCCACAAAGATAATTATCTGTTTCATGAGTTTTCATTGCTGTTGTCTGGACCTGACCCTGCTTCATGGTGCAATCTGTAAAAGGTTAAAAGATTCCATCCAAACTGTGACATGCACGTTCACACCAAAAGTATGGACTGACATGGACAGAGAGACATTTTCATTTCTTGTTAAATGACTATTTTTAGCACTGATTTAACTTACCCGACACCATGATCTCACCTGCAAAACTGCAGATTAGTGTCAAAGGGACAAAATGTTTAGTAAACAAGAATTTTGCAGTTTAAATTAATTAAGTGTTGCCTTTTTTTACTTTTTACTCCTTGTAAAGATTACCATTGTGGTATTTCTGTTGTCTGTCCATACACTTAACTTAAAACTAAATTTCGAAACTGTTCACCCACTGTTGCAGTTTCCTGTTCTGTGGTTGGCCTCTGCAGCCCCCTGCTAGTACGTTGAAAAACGAATTGTTACAAGGGTAACAGTGTTGAAGTAGAACCACACCTTCAGCTTTATTCTTTAAGGGTATGGCAGCAAAACAATCTCAAACGTATTTATTATCACTTTCCCGTGAGTGTAATTAATACCCATTTGCTGAATCAGGTTAATTCTGACAAAGTTTTTGATTTGTTTTCGACCATTTGGTTTTTGGTTTTGATTTGAACAGACTACGTATTATATTGCTGACATAATTTGTGGCGATTACCAGTGTTGTTGCGTACAACTTGTAAAAATCAGTTTTCATGGCTGAACCTGCTTTTAGTTTGGGCTAATTCTGTGGCTCCTCTAACAGATGTGGCTCTATGCTCTCCACTTGTGAGAAGGAAATCAGATGACAACAGACTGCACCGAAAGCTAACAAACATGCTGTACTTTTGGTTTGAGCTGTTCTTAGCTGTTGATAGCTGCAGAGTCTTTTCGCAACTTGGCCCAGTTGGACTGTATGCATCTGCTCAGTGGCAACAGACACAAACCACACCATGACATGCACAGAAACAGACACTAGTGTTTGTCTGTTTTTCACTAATTCAACAAATTCAATTCCTAAAATGACACTTAGCCTAATAACAAGTACTTTATTAATATTATTAATTATTAATTAATATTTATTAATTTATTAATCATCAAAGGTCCATGGCATAATTTCATATGTCTTGGGCAGTCACCAGCATATACAGATATCACTAAAGCTGATACAATCAATGATGAAACATTAAAATAAAGAAAAGGAAAAATGCTTTGAAATAAACTTTTGTGAAACTTGGGACCTTCGAACTTGTTGAAACATTTTAATCCTTTGAGAACAGAGCCATCTTAGTCAGGTGATCAGCCTAGAAGAGAACATAAAAGAGGACAAGGTGTGACTGTGGCACTTTAATAAGAATGGCCTCATTTCCTTTCACAAATATCCAGTTCAGAAAAAGCAAAATAATATTATATTGAACTAATACACAATCTCAAGAAGGAGCAGTGAAGTTCATATAAGGTCTGTAGGATTCATTCATTTAGTAGTTGCTCAGATATTTCTGTCTGGGCTACAGTGGTGAGCTCATTGCACAACATTGTTTAATGTCACTGTATTTTTACTGCAGTCTACTTTAAGATACATTGCTCTTGTGAAGCTTACAAAACCATACCAGTGATGACACGGCCCAGTTTAGTTGGAAAAAACACAAAATCAAAAAAAGTTAGTCCTTTATCACAACATTACCTTTGACCTCAATCGTGATAATATGGCCCATTGCAGACTCTTCAGCTCCTTGTTCACATTCAGCTTTGCATTGGAACATCCCCGCGTCCTCTGTTGTCAGGTTCAGGATCTCTGTGACAACCTGCCTGCATCTCATGTCATCACAGTCGGTCTCACTCACTGTGCTGAAATACTTGTTTGGGTCAGTCAGCTCCTTAGTTGCTTCACCAAAGAGACGATGCCATGTTACATGCACCAGACTACATTTTATTACATCATATTTAGTAGTGCAGGTTAGTTTGACCGATGAGCCTTTGGTGCCCAAGATGTTTTTATCTTGACCACGGTGGACCTCCAAGGTAACTGGAGCACAAAAAAAAACAACAAATAAGCAAATTAGTTTCTGTTATAATAGCTGAAATTGACTTACAAGACATTTTATAAAATACACTTATTCACTTTTTAAGTAAGATAAAATGTCCAAAATTAATTACACGTGTCTAGTAAATATATGGCTTCATCCACCAATTGTTTATTTTCATAGTATAAAAACCGGAAAAATAGAAGTAGCTAGTTGGGCTCTGTCCAAATATAACAAAATCCATTTACCACCACCTCTAAATGACAGTTACTAACATGCTATATATTGTTATCCCTGGACACTTGGAACAGCCATTACCCTAGGCCACGTGGGTTTACATGTCTGTTCATCCATGTATTGTACACCGATGTGAATCGGATACACACAGTCAATGTTTTTTCTTTGGTTGTAGAGGAACTACTGAAGAAAACGTACATAAACTTGTGTTCAGTATAAACAAACAATATCCTCCTATACAATGACATGGAATTATTATGATTGAACAAAGATGTAACTTAGCTAATCATCTCCACTGTAAGGAATAACATCCTCTGAGAATTTTTTAAAGACCTCTAAGCTTCACTTCAGTCAGTGTTTTTTTACAAATATGTAAAAATAGATTAATGTAAAAAAAAGAAAGAAAGAAAACGAGCTAAAAAAGTTATGAGGAAATGTACCAACGTCTCTGATCTACTGCTAAATTAGCCCTCTAATAATACAGCATGGGGATTTCTTCCCTTTTCGTCAAGAAAAAGAAAGCTCATAAATCAAAAGTAGTTTACTAACCTTTTTCTTGGTCAGCCAAAACACACAAAATCACCACCATTAGCACCAAAACTCCAGTAAGCCGAGTCATTCTTCAACACGCACTGAACGGCTTCACTAAAGATGAATGTGAGGAAACAGAGCTTGAGTTAAAAATGTCAGGTGTCACCACACTCTTTCAATGCCCCATTTACTGAGAGGTGTTAACTTGCTACTGTCTGCAGACAGACGTCTTCTTATGTGTGGGTGGAAGATGCATATGTGTGTATTGCTGAGGAACACTGACACTTGTTTCTCATCTTCAGCAAAAACTAGAAGCTTGCTGCTTTCTTTTGATCTTTTGAAAATACAAGAGAAAGATGTGTGAGTGTATTGTGTTGTTTTTTGTCTATTATGGATAATTTTGTAATTTTCTATGAACAAGAAATTAACTATGAACACAATGAATGCAGCTCTTACTTCATCTTGATAAAGGTGTAGATGTGTGCTGACTGTTTAAAGAGCGTTTTAAATGGCTGTACTTGTGTTGTTGAGTTGTACTGGAAGGGTAGCACGGTGGCGCAGCAGTTAGCACTGTCACCTCATAGCATGAGGGCTCTGGGTTTGACTCTGTGTTCCATAATACACAGACATTCAGGTTAGATTAGATCTGCTGACTCTAATTGTCTGCGTTAGAATGGCGACATCTATAGGGCGTATGCTATGCAGCTGCACTTCTCACAATAGTATTGTGGTTAAACTTGACTTGTTGAAGAACCATTAGTATTAGCCGCAATGTAGTAAACTTCTGAGATTTTTTTTTTCAAAATACAGTTTTACAGTGCACATAAAACTGTGTTTTGAGTGCAGCCAGATCCATAAGTGCTAAAGAGATCAACTGGAGTGCTTGAAATCCTTGAAAATGTTTAACCTCTCATCCAAAAGGTTTCTTCATTTCTGTCTGTCTCATGGAAAGTTGTAGGTATTTATCTTTTTACATGACCAAATTCAACCCTAAGGAGCCAGGAAATCAACCATAAAATGACACATCTTTTTTTCCATTTAATACGTTTTATTGTAACAATTATTGATGGAAAAACACTTGTGTCAGTAAACAGGATGTGAAATCATTGTTGCAGTAAAATAGCATAACAATGTGGGTAAGGTGTGTGTGTGTGTGTGTGCTGTTATTAGGAAATGCGTAATGAAATGCAGTATGTGTGATAACTGATGTATTTGTCTGGTGTATTTATGTAGGACGTGTGATAGTGTTCATGCTTTCTTCATAAAGATTTTATTTCGGTCCGTAGTGTCACCTCCTGTGACAACATGCGTATGACTGCCAGCATCTTTTGCAGTTGTTTTATAGCAGCGTCTCTGGACAGATAAATGCAAACAGCTCCCAGTTGTGGAGAATCTTATTCCAGCTAAATGTGTTTGTGAGTTAGTTAAACAGGATTTCAAAGGTTTATAAAAGGGTTTAAATTGATTTTACAGACCTTACTGTGGCGTTGACAATTTTATTAATTGGGTTTTGGATTTTGTGGTGTCTACAAAGTTGCTGCTTTAAAAATGAGCACTTAGTAATTACTAGTAAATATTTCTGAAGCAAATGCTCTGAATCCTCAACTGAATGTATTTTTTAATGCCTCTGCACTGGCTCCAAACATTTGCAGTTGTCAGAGGTGCAGTGGTGTGTTTGTGCAGGTATGAAAAAGAATAGGTAATTATTTACCTTCTCCGTGCTAGTAAAAGAACTTACAATAAGTAGACATGGTGCATGTACATTAAAATTTAGTCTATTCATCTAAAGTATTTTACCCACAAAATATACATAATATTTTATGAATACACTGCTTAATGGGCTTTTAACTCTTGGATTATAAATTCAGTTTTACTGGATTTTCGCAAACTATCAACTGCACTTATCACTTACTTTTAAGAAACCACATTTTCTTGCCTTTTCAAAATAATAGACTTACAGAGTCATTTGGATAGCTGTTGTGGCACACCACATTGGCATATATATGCCATACAGTTGTTTGAATCCCAACCATGCTGAGCTTTCTAGTGTGTCTTTTTCCCACTCACCTCCCCGTTTCCTGTCTCTTTTCTACAAGGACTTTATCATTAAAGGCAAAAATTCTAAAAAATATATATTTAAAACAAACAAAAAAAAAACAAAACAAAAAAAAAAAAAAAAACATAGTTTTGCAGTGCACATAAAATTGTGTATTAAGCATATTAACAACAACAATTACTTCAGTGGTCAATGAGTGTGTCCTGTCTTTTCATTTTATGTATACTTACAAAAAAAAAAAAAAAAAAAAATTTACAAGAAAAGTTCCTTTCAGCTGAATTTTTCTCTTTAGCCTTTCATAATGGTACATCTTACCAGAAACTTAGTAACAACTTTATTGGCCAAATATGTGAACGCATAAAAGGAATTTGGCTACATTCTTTTCCTTTGCTCCAGTGTACAATTTAAACATACAGACGTACATAGAATAAACATTGTAGACGCAAAATTAAACATTATATGGAGTTACAGAGTTATTATACAGAGTTAGGTGGGTACTGTAGTGTTCATGAGAGTGACGGCCTGGGGGAAAAAACTCTTCTTGTGTCTGGCTGTTTTGGCGTACAGTGATTTGTATCACCTACTGGAGGGGAGAAGTTTGAACAGGTTGTGACCAGGGTGCGATGGGTCTGCAGAGATGTTTCCTTCCTGTTTTCTGACTCCAGATTAACACCAATTATTCCTGTTCCTGTCCTGTTTGGTAGCAGAACCAAACCAGACTATGATGGATGTGCAGAGAAGAGACTGGATTATTGCAGTGAGGCCAAAGACAGTTGTTTCATCTGAAAATTTCAGGAGTTTGACAGATGGATCTCCCGAGGTGCAGCCGTTGGTGTAGAGAGAGAAGAGCAGTGGGGAGAGAACACGTCCCTGGAGGGCGCCTGTGCTGATTGTCCGGGTGCTGGATGTGATTTTCCCCAGCCTCACCTGCTGTCTCCTGTCTGTCAAGAAGTTTGTAATCCACTGACAGGTGGGGGCTGGGATGGAGAGCTGGGTGAGTTTGTTGTGGAGGATGTCTGGGATGATGGTGTTGAATGCTGAAGTCCAGGTCCAGGTGGCTCAACACCAGTTTCTCAAAGGCTTCATGAAAGACTTCATGACCCCAGGTGTCAGGGCCATGGGCCTGTAGTCAGTTAGTCCTGAGATTGCTGGTTTCTTGGGGACTGGGATTGTTGTGAAGCGTTTGAAGCAGGAGGGGACTTCACACAGCTCAAGTGATTTGTTGAAGATCTGGATATCAGTGTAGCACCTCTTTGCCACTTTGATCTCATTCGTCAGTGTGTTCCTGGTCTTGTTGTACAGGACTCTGTCCCCACTTCTGTAGGCCTCCTCCTTGGCCCAATGAAGCATCCTGAGTTTTGCAGTGAACCAAGGTTTATTGTTGTTGTATGTGCAGAAGGTTTTGGTCGGCACACACGTCTTCACAAAAGCTAGTGTATGATGTCACAATGTCAGTGAGTTTGGGGGGGCCTCCTCTTCCCTGACCGTTCCGTTACACGGTCCACTCGGGAGATATACCTGTCTTGCTCATGTTCATATAGCACATGATGGGAATCTGAAATTGTTTACCAGCTCTGTAAAATATTTACATTTGAAATATGTGTCAAAGTTGACCTACACACAATATGAAGGCTTATATTCTGAAGAGAAGATTGTGTTGATCAGTGCTGGAATGTCACATCTTCCTTTGTTAGTCTATTTGTAAACCAGACAGACAATTGGTAATTTTGTCAGTATGAACAATACTTCTTTTTTGTTGTCTGTGGTTAATGACACAACTGTTTTTTGTTGCACTGCATCCTATGACTACCAAAGAAGGAGGTGTGTCAAAATCATAGAGATATTCTGTAGGATAAAACTGTGCCACCCCTGACCACTGGCTCAACACGCTAAGAAGAATGGCAGCAAGGAACTATGTCAACGTACCATTTCTTACAGAGGAGAGGAGAGAAAACTCAGGTCAGACTATTTGAACATTAATTTTTTATTTCATTTTTACTTCAGGTAACTTGTTATGTTTTTGTTTGTTTTTTTTTTTTTAAGATGAAATGTTTTATTTGAGTTGGTTCGATTTTCAAGTTTCTTGCTATTGTGAAGTATGAAACAAGTCAAAACAAGTAAAAGGATTTAACTTTTTTCTAATCTTATACTATATGAATGAAACTGGCATTTTCATAAGAAAAAAATACATGTGCAGCCACTTGCCCCATGTTGTGATGAGGGATGAATTATGCAAAACCTCAGTCTTGTCCAGTCTAGTTTATTCTGCTCCTTTCTCTGTATATTTTTGTGGTTCATTTTCTCATTATTTGTGAAGATTATCCATTATTTTTAAGAAGTGTAAACAAGACAGTAACCAGAAATAAGAATAGAAACAATAGATACTATTACCAAATTGTTTATCTACGCAGAGTCAATCAAAAATCAAAGAAATTTTACAAATATAAAGATGGATTAGATAACTTAATATCACTTACTGAAAAAAGCAGAGTGAGTGAAAGATAAAACTACATTTTTTGGATGTTGATAATAAAGTTATGGTGGGTGCTCTGCACAATCTACAGGAGAGTCAAGATTGTACAGATTGGTTGGAGTCAGCTTTGGCCTGATGTGCATCATACAGTCTACTCTCAATATTTGTCTTCGGCTACAGTCTGGTTAGTATCCTCTATATTCCAAATCACACTACGAACACTGACATTACAGAGGTTATGTATCAGTTCACTGAGAGAATCATATCATCCCTCTATTTCCAGTATTAAGGCGAAGCTAAGATAGTCACCTCCTGGCTCTAGTTTCATATTGCATAGAGATGCTGAAGCGTAGCGTTGATGTCTTCACCTAACTCTTGAAAAGCAAAGCAAATATGTGTATTTCCCCAAACAAGTTTTTCCAGTGTGAAACAAAATTAAAAATGTCAAACATCTTATTTGTTTTACCCTTTCTAGATGGGTTCTGTAACAGGTCTGGCAATATCTCGACTAGCAATTTCTCCCTGATGTCTGATTATGACATTGAAGCCCTGATTTTAGAGAGAGACCAACTGCTCCAAAATACAGACCAACTGAATCAAGATAAAGACCGACTCATTCAAGAGAACAACCGACTGGCAGGGGAAAAGCGTGAGCTACTGGATATTAACAGAAATCTGACTGCAGCCAACAATGAGTTAAATGTAAAAACTATTAATCAACAAAATAAGATCAAGCAGCTTCATCAACCAATCAGTGTATGTGGTGAGTAAATTTTTAAAAATATTTTTTGAATACGTTATTCATACAAATATTTTAGTCAATCTACCACTATGGTTTTATGAATAGCTATGGTAGTCTACCTGCCATTCACAGTTTGTCTGCCCACTACTGCTTCCAGACTGAAATATCCCGTACTACTATTACTGAATGGATCATGGTCATTTGATATTTAGTATGGAAATTCATTGAACCCACAGGATTTTTCCTGCAGTGTCAGCATGACGCTCAACATTAACATTTAGATTTCATTAATTTTATTTCAGATTCATAACAAATTGAACATGAATATACTGTGATTCCTGTTTTATTCATGTCCTGTTCTGTGTTGTCTTAGCTATATATTATATATTTTTTGTTTCTTTCTGACTTGTCATTTGATCCACTGTCTTTGTCCAATTGTCCGTTTCTGAGTTATCTACTGCGTCCTGCCTTCTATTGTCATGTCTGTTCTGTTTTGTTCTGTTGTGCTTTGACCTATTGTGCTCTCACTTGCTCTAAATCCTTTCCATTCTGCCTTACCACTTTTGAGATGTCCTCTCCTGCCTTGTCACATGTCCTGTACTACCTTGTCCTGTTTTGCTTTTACTTAGTGAATCCTACCTTGTCATTTCTCCTTTGTCCTGTCCTCTCCTATGATACCATGTCTTGTCCTATGTCCTTTTTTGTCATACCCTGTCCTATTCTATTTCATTGTCATCCATGCACTTGCTCATACTGATAGTCCTATTTTGAATTGTTTGTCTTGTCAGTTTTTCACCATTCTGTCTTGTGCCTGTTCCCCAGCAATCCAGAATGCCCCACTTTGTCCAGTGGGGTGGTCATCATTTGGCTCCAGCTGCTACAAGCTTTCATCTAGTAGAGATACATGGTTCTATGCCAAACAAGACTGTGAGAACAAAGGAGCTCATTTGGTGATTTTGAATGATAAAGCAGAAGAGGTATTTATTTTGTGTGTAAATCTGATATACTTTGTAAACGATTGAAGCAGTTAGAGAAACAGTTGTTGTGCTCTCAGCCTAAGTATAATTATCATCTGATCCTATCGTTGCAGTCATCCTGTTTTACCTAGTCCTGTTTTATTGGTCTGAATTCAACTGTGAAGCTTTTTGTTTATTTATGGTTCACCTCACCAACCACAATGGATAAAGCATCAGATATAATTTTCTTCCAAACAGAGAGCTGTCCAGTTTATGAGAGGTGATTTCAAAATGTGGATAGGCTTGGGTAACAGAAACACACCATTATCAAATTCTGTATGGCTGTGGACAGGAACATGGATGGATGGAACTCCCCCGACTTTTATGTAAGGCTTTCATGAAGCGATACACTCTTAGCACTTTCACATCACCAAGCTAGCTGAAGTCCTGTAATATGTTCAGCCAGATATACTACAAAGATTTCATCCAGGTGCGACTTGTCCAGCAAATTATTAAATAAATACTTACTAGGTTACTCTGGGTTTAGGTATGTGGATGGGATGTGTTCACCAGTACACTAAAAGGGCACCGCATTAGTACCTAATAAAAGGACTAATGGGTGCATGAATGGACACAGTGTACAACCATGTTCCACTGAACTGTCTATCCATTGTGAGAAGAGATGTTGCCCAGATAGCAAAATCATTACAGGTCAAATTTGGTGCAATTCCTGCAAAGTTTCGTAAGGATGTTCAGCCCTTATATGACCCAAACTAGGGCTGCAAAAGAAAAAAACAAAAGGATACCAAAACTCACACAAAACCAATTATGGAATGCAAAATATAGCCATAATGGCCCCCAAAAGTGTTTAATAGCCCCCACAGCTAAGCTAAAAACCTTGCTTACCTATACTTTTACATATTGGGGTAAACCATAACTATGTCATAGTCAAACCAAAGAGCTTTACCCTGCTTCCTCTGTGCCAAAATGAATCCAACACTGTCAAATGTGTGCCAGACTACAACCACAATCTTTGCTATCTGGGTGATGTTTGGGTTATAGCATGAAATGAATTTCTATAGAATACATTATACAAGGCATGAATACAGAAATTGATAGTTTTTAAAACTAGATTAGCTTTGTTAAATATTTTCACAGAGCAATTGTCTATTCCTGCTTAATCTGTGTAGCATCATTAGGAACACATGCACAGTGAACTCAGACTGGTATCTGTATTTAATGAATTGTATTGTATTTAATTGTTCCATCCTGTTTTGTATGTTGTTTAGTAGAAACTGGAATGCTGCGTCACAGCGTTGGAACCCCTTGTTTTGTGCTTACATAGGTGAAAGAGCCTCTTGCTTTAACTTCCGGTTCCTGGATTCCTGTGATGGACATCACTATTGGATGTGTGAGAAGAAGCAATCAAACTTAATAGGACCTGAATAACAAACATATCTGTATACATGTTATTTCTATTCTTTCTCTTTTCCGAATTTAACAACTTCATTGTATCACATTATTATTAGACACATCCTGCTTCTTACAATGTTAAAGGCAAAATCTAAAACCTTTTATGGGACCCTTAAATTGATGATGATGTCATGTCATGTTGTTTCCATATAATCAGATCTGAGAGGCTTGTACTAAAAACTGGAAACAGGATGTTTTTTTTTTTTTTTGCCTTGGTAACCTTGTGCCAATAATGAATTGTACCAACTAATGGCGACCATTAGAGGATGTTATTTTGATATTTTTTGTTCTTTGTTGTATGCATGTCATTTAAATCTATAGTTAAGAAAAGGACAAAAGATACTGTGTTTACCCTATAAATTTCACACATGTTATTGTTCATTACACTGAGGAGTGCAGTTAATGAGGCAACATTACAATAAAGTTGACTTTGAACTTGATCACTGATGTGTGAAAATCTTTTTCATATTACCTCATTAATTCTGATTATCAGACTAATTGCAAGTGGCTCAGGCAGGCTAGTAAGCCATTTAACAACACAAGAACCATAACTTGAAACCAGGTAAAATGGGATTGCACTAGTACAAGGGGATAAAGTTTAGTCTGTAAAATATCAGTGTAAAAAATATGAATGCATGCCAAAGCTTCAAATTCATTTCTGAGAGGATGAGAGACACAAAAGATGACACATTTCAAACTTCACTACAGAGAGGAAGTCAAAGACAATTGGTTAAAGTGGTCAGGAGTCGAGCTTCACATCAAGGTAGTCATGTTTAATGTACCTCTCCCTGCTGTTATGTAACATCCTGAACAGCACACGCCCAAATTATGTACAATCCATGATACACATAGCAGCTGACATCCCATAGTGACAACTCATTCTATGCTGGACACTAATCAAATTAACTGTATAGCACCTTCCATGCAATTCAGTGCTGTTCAAAGTACCTTATAGAAGATTAAGAATTACAAAATTGTAAACAATTATTTGCTGCCTCTTGGCCAGGTCACTTTTGATAAAGAGATTCTACATCTCAACAAGCTAACCTGGTTAAATAAAGGTTAAACGTAATAGTATTCACACTAAATAAAATTAAATAAAAAAAGAAAGGAAAATTGATGTGCTGATACTAGAAGCACACAAAAGCAAGAAAAATAACACAAGTTAATATAAGGTTTTAAAAATGAAAAAAATGAAAGTATGAATAAAAACAGTATATGCATAAAATTCTTCAAACAGCTTTCTGTGTAACAGAATACTTTAGTGTTAAATTCTCAGCGTCTTTCCTCTTCTCTCAAATTTGGCACCTTTCCCTCTTGACTATCTAGGCATTTAGCTGACACTCTCATCCAGGGCCACTTACAATGACTGCCTCAGGAGAACATAAGCTAAATACATTTTAATGGATACAATCTGCTTTGGCTCTTCTGTGAATACACCCTCTGTCTGACTAGTATTCACAACATACAGCACATTGTTAGTGGTCTGCAATGCAATACATTTGCAGTTTAGCCATTTAGCTGATATTGCTATCCAGAGTAGTGAGAGTAAGTTTAATTTCTTAGATCACTACCATGATGAAGCAAACATCAAATCAATTAAATAAACTGATGAGGTGACAGAGTGCATGCCAGGCAAAGAAGTAATCTCAGAAATGATCAAAAATGATGTTCTTTTTTAGAACAAACCCTCCATGTTTTCAGTGACATCAAGAATCTGCTGACAATGTCCTGTCCTGACACGTCCACATGAGGGCTGGAATATTTCAGATATTTAGAAAACTACATGGAAGAGACGTAACTGAGAAGATTTTATTCTGTGAATCAAATAACCTAAGCCATTTCATATTGCTTTTTTTTATTTTGTGCAAATTTTAGTATTTACTTTAAAAAAAAAAAAAAAAAACATTTTACTCAGTAAGGTCAGTAAGTCAGAATTGTGACTTAGGGTTAAGAGCAGTCACAGGACACTGCAGTCTTTTTTCCTTTTTTTAAGGTTTGACATATCCTGTTATTCAGACAAATCACCTGCAACCTGAGGAAACATGGAACATGCTGACGAGACTATGGACATCCTTCAAGCTCTTCAGGATGTCAGGGGTCTCTTCCAGCAGGCATGTGAGATTGCAGAGACAGGAGAAAGGACTTGATGTGTCAGCATATCTATGTCTTTACCTTCAATGTTATTATGATGAGGGCACCTGACATCTGCCTGTTGGCAACTACTGAAGTAGTTGTATGTCTAAATTAGTAAACATTGACATAAATGAGTTGAGTCTGTGTTTTTGATTATAAACTTTGTACAAATATTGGTGTGTACTCCTTCATGAGGATAAATGCTCAGCATTGGACATTGACAAGACATTGGGCTGAAATCTTTTAGTTGCATGATTTGTTGATCCTATTTGTTTCAAAACTGTATTTGATATTTGAACATACATTATTCAGTCTTAATAAGTCATAAGACATAAGACAGACATAAGAAGACTGTGTTTTAATAAATGGTTCTGATGGTTTGTACACCTTAATCTTATTTCAAGAATCCCTATAAACTGTTTTAAAAGAATCCATGAAATTTCAAACCATGTCAATTTACTGAAGTCATCTTAAAGTGATAAGTCACAGTAATTTCCATGTGTGGTGCAAAAATACACTTTTGGCTTTGACAAATATGAAATTCTAATGTATAATCTGGGAGAGAATGCTTAAATAAAATGAATATGTAATTCCTTGACTCGGATAAGCAATTCCATCTTAATCCTTATATGTTCTTCAGGCAAAGCTGCAGAAAACAGATTGCAGGTTGCTCAGTTTACTGCTTATTCCTTCAGTGGTGGCTCGACATCTAATTTGCTGCCACCTCATCAGCCTTTCGTCTTTGCAGTAGGCAGGCACACTGTGCTGGTTATGCAACCTGTACAATGTCACCCCAGGCTGCTTGTGCCTCTGTGCACTCAGTTCTTTCTCCTTCACTGAGCAGGAGGAATGAAAACAAAACAAAATATGTAAGGGATGATGGCAGTATGTCAAGAGAAAGTCTAAGACTATATAGTCTATGTATTTGAAAAGTTGTAAGAGACGTGAGTAGATTGTGTTCCTTTTATAGCCAGATTGATAATGAGGCTGTCCTGTGGGCTCTGGTATTTTCAGTTTCAGAGTTGACTTGGCTTGTTCTGTAGTGCAAGTTTAAAATTCCAGTATACTCACCGTAAGTCTGTAAGTCTCAGTGTTGGGAATTTTGTATCAGTGATGCAAATTGTTTCAACTTCATGTGCTGTGACTTTGCTATCTTAAATGTTATCTTAAACCCAGATGTTTTTTGTTTTTTTTTTAAACTGTACTTTACTGATAAGACAATCTGCCAACAGCATGGTTTTAGATTGGACATCAGTGGTTTTGTTGACCAAAGTGATAACAAGTTCACAGTTTTACTGTATTCAAACACGGCTGGGGGTGGGGTTAACAGTCCTAACAGGCAAAAATAACATGGGTTCAACGGCATTTCAGGATTTTTGTTAAATAAGAAATGATTCTGAGAAGCTCCTGTTGTTCGAACATATAGCAAATGCCCATGTACCATGAAAACAGCCTAAATAAGGACATTAACAGTAACAAGAAAAGTGTATACATGAATCTAGTTTTCAAAGAAATGCATTAAGCAATCATATATTTTTTAGTTTTGGAACATCAGACATGCTATTAAATTTGTCTTTGCTACTCACAACTGTGTGCAGTTTGTGATGTAAAAGCCTATAATTAAATCATTTGCCATTATTATATTATATCTTGTTCCTCAATATGGTTTTCTAACTTAATAAAATGCTCTTAATGGTCAGTTTTGTTGACCAGTGCCTTTAGGGACAGCTATAGTTACAGTGGTATGTGTAACAAAATGATATCTTTTAGTAAGTCAGAGAAAAGAAATTATTTTCCAGAACAGTAAGTCTTGAGAAATGACTCTCTAGGGCACTGGTGCAGATATGTGTACCACGGTACATGTTGACACATATAAAGGAACAATATGACCTCACATTTAGTCCAGAGGCCAGGATCTACCACACAATAATGATGATATGAACATAGTTATCTTCTATCATGTTGAATGAGATAGAATAATATATCAGCATAGAGAACATGTTCTGGAAAGCTATTGCCCAAAAAGTCTTTAAATTGCCATACTGAAGTCCTGCTTCACAAGAGAAAATGGGAGCTTGACTTCATGGAAAACAATTTAGTACAACAAAAGAAGACACACAGATGGTTGAGTCAGAATTTGGCACCAACACCATGAATCCATGGATCCAACGTGTCTTGTGTCAGCAGTCCAGGTTGGTGTTGGTGGCATGATGAATGATGTGGGCAATGTTTTTCTGGCTCACTTTGGGCCCCAAAAGTACCAGTCAATTATGGTTTGAATACTACAGTCTGTCTTAATATTGTTGCTGTCTATGTTCATGCTACAATTCACCACCATGAAAAGGCTAATTCCAGCATGATAATGCACCATGTCACAAAGCAAAAGTCGTTTTAAACTGGTTTCATGAGCAACAATGAGTTCAGTGTACTTCATTGAACCTAGAAAGTCACCAGATCTGAATCCAACAGAACACTTGTAATAGAAATAGAAATTTGCAGCCTCATTATGCAACTTAGAAATCTACAGAAATTATGTGATGCAGTGATGTCAACATGGATCAGAATCTCATAGGAAAGTTTCCAACAACTTGTAGAGACACCATTAAAGAGACTGTTTTGAGAGTATATTTTGGGGTTCCTAATAAAGTGTAACCAAATGACAACCCCTAATCTTACCCTCCTTTTCCAAGAATGTGGGATAACTTTTAGTGGTCTTCATGTATCGTAATATAAAAATGCTGTAGACTCTCTCTAGAGCCACTGTTCGGTTTGTCCTCTCTGGGCTACATGCAACAGAGTAGAGAAGAGTACCCACTTTCAATAGAGATATTAAGGGCTTATTTTTATCTAAACTGATGATTTTGGGCTTCTGGGTAAGGGTATACACTGCCCTTCCATCCATCTATCTATTATTTATAGCACGTATCCTTTGATGTTAGGGTCTCAGCTGACTGTAGGTGAGGGCAGGCTACCCCCTGAACAAGTCACTAATCTATCACAGCACTGACATATAAGCAAACATTCACGCTCACATTCACACCTATGGGAAATTTAGAGTCACCAGTCTAACTTGCATGTGTTTGGACTGTGGGAGGAAGCTGGAATACCTGGAGAAAACTCATGCAGACACTGGGTTCTGGCTGGCTGTCAGGTTTGTACTAAGAACATTCTTGCTGTGAGGTGACAGTGCCAACCACAGTAACAGCATGATGCTTCAGGTACACACAAATGAAATGATAAATATGAATATAGTAGTCATGTTCCATTTCTTCTAATAGACCCACCCAGTAGATCTTACACACTTTACTTTTAAGCATTTCATCAGTAGGAATGTCATGCCAATAAATATACATAATCAGTTACAAGTTCACACTTTTAAAGGAACACAAAATAGTTGTTTACTACTACATGTCAGGTGTAAATATGTTTGATCTGCCATGCTTCAGTTCAGTTGGGGAGGCTGATAGAGACCATGGAGAGAAACTGACATCTTTCACAAGTCTTAGTAAACTGTTCACACCTTTTGATAAATCATGCCCCCAATGTGTCAAAAACACTGGCATGTTTTGATTAAATCGTTCCACACTTAAAGTGCGAAAAATTAAATGCTAGTCATGACTAGTATACTGGGAAATAAAATGAATTATATTACCTTGTGTATACTCAGTGTTAACGCTTTACAGATAAAACGTCGGGAACAAACAATTTACTAAAATTGGCGAATGATTTCAATTTTTTCTCCCAATTTTTTTAAAAATAAAAACATTAAATAAAACTTTAGTGGTGTTGAAGCTTCACCGCCACTACATGGCACTAATCAACCCACACACAGCTCACAGCCTCTGGGAAGGGGGCGTTCCCGTGAAGCACAGCGCTGATCTGATCAGAAGCGAGGTCAGTGTGGAGGAAGAGAGGAGAGGAGAGAGACGCTGCTGCTGCTCGGCCCGGTGGACGCAAACCAGCCAGGATGTTTCTGATCAAACAGCTCCTCTTTTAATTTAAAAAAAAAAAAAAAAATCGCAACTCAGTTTAAGCTGCGCCTGCTCGAGAATCCAGCGTTTGGTGACCGACTGAGACAAATGAACCTGGTTTATCTGTAGGTTATAGTCTTGTCTTTGTTCGGCAACACACGTCCTTCACCATGAATCAGTCAGAGAAGGAGCACAGGTCGGACGACGAGACGGAATACGAGGATGAGGAGGTGGACCCCAGAATCCAGGTAAAGCAGCCCTCACGCACACAGTATTGATCATAGGTTTTTATTATCGATACGTTTTCATTGCAGAGCAGCCAGCACAGCTGCTAACAACAGGGAACAAAGTCTGAGGTCTGATGCGGCCAATGTCTGTGTTTCTCTCTTTTAATATAAGTTCAGTTTAGCTTCTTTGTTTGAAATAATCAGTACAGTTGTGACTCTTTATACATAACGATTCAAATGTGTTAGAATTCTTGTTGATAGAAGTCAAAAAGTAGCTGAATTATGAGCTCCAGTTAGGTAATTTAAGGTAATTAAAAAAAATGTTAATGCGCTGATTTTCAAAGTGAAGATACTTTAACCAATAACAAATTAAAGGAAAAAAAACCCCAAATGTGTTAGTGATGAGTCTCTCGTTAGTCATTAGTTAGTCAATCTTTCATGAATTGTTGAATTAGCGTCTTTCCAACAGCGTCTTTCCAAAATACATTCCCTCATTTCATGGTTTTTCCAGTGGTATTGGGGAAAGCTGAGGGACCATCGGCGCCTCCTAAAGGGCCACTATAGACTTCCGGTGGGTCTTGTAAAGGATGGTTACAACCTTGGAAAGATCTTTATAACATGCTTGACCACCAGAACCTCCTAGAGGCTAACTACAGATCTCGAGAAGGATTAAAAAAAGAAGAAGAATGACTAAAAAACACACACAAAAAGACCCCTAGAATCACTGGAATGTCCTAAAAAAGGTTCTAGAAAGGTTTCGTTTCTAGAACCTTGCCATTAACTGCTGAAACAACGTGTCGAACGCTCTCAATGACCATTAGAGAAATCAACAGGACCCTCAGAACCTCCTCACTGACACCTATGACCTCCTAAAACCATCATCCTCAGTGACCATTTAACCATCTGAACCCAGAAAAATACCTTAGGGACGTCTAGAACCTTCTTTAGATTCTAAGTAAGTAGAGTGTTATCAAACCTCAGTACAGCATGAAAAAGACTAAAAATGTGGTTATAGTAAGCCAGACAGCGTTTATAAATATTTATGAATAAATATTTATTCACCATGCAAAAGGCTTTATAGTGAAAGGTTTTGATTATTTTCACTTACTAGTTTGTGAAGAAAATATGAGAATATAGTGTTAAAGTACCATTGTAATGACATGAGTCATGGTGTCTCCCAGATACTTCTAACTAAGGATAATTTCCATAATCTGTGAATTTATGGGTTTTATTTCAACAATTGGGTATTTTTTCTCCTTTCTGTCTCATGACCCTTTAAAACTCTTGAGTCACTAGTTGAATTTGATTACCAGTTATGACCAATTTTACAAAAGAGAGTAGCCTATGCATAGAAAAATAATAAATAATCCACAGCTGTTTTGATTATTGTTGTTGAAGTTTTGCAGGTGCCAGTTCCCTCTCCTGTAATTCCAGGTGTTATATTACATTCTCTTCTCCCCCTCCTACTCATTTCATTCCTCTGATGTCCTCCTTTTTTCAGGGGGAGCTGGAGAAACTCAACCAGTCCACCGACGACATCAACAGATGTGAGACAGAGCTAGAGGTCAGTCATTTCTCTCACACACACACATACACACATACAGAGCTTGGGGGCATTGGATGTGTTTGCAGGTTGTCTGTGCACGCTTGTGCCGTGTGTCAGATTTTGACTAATAGAGCGTGTAATCACGTCAATGTAATCACTTTCAGCAGGTGTACAACTTCACATTCATTGTTAACCTTAAGTGTTGACTGACAGCCTGTGAAATCAACCTATCAGATTACCTTTGCAGACCAGTGTTGTTTTCAAGGTATCACTCTGATACACATGCAGATACAGCACTTTTTAATTGAATTAGAGCTCAATCTTTGCTCTGTCTTCAGGCCAAACTGTTTGAAAGGCTCGCATTTTACTTTGTGTCAGCAGGTTTACTGATGGCTATATTCAGAAGAATTTGCAGAATAGTCAAGCAGGCGGGGTTCAGAGTCTGGTTTAATGGCATATGTCAAGGAACTGGGCTAGAGTTAACCTTTGACCAGAACAGTCACATGGGTTATCCAGTTCAGTTAATTTGCAGTAGTGATCTTTGAATCCTATTATAATCCATCTAACATTACGTTAATGTAGGTCAGAATGATAATGTGCATGTTTAAAGGGGTAAAAGTCCGAAAGTCTTGTCCGGTTTCACAGTTTGAGTATTGCACTTGGTGTCAATCAGACGTCTCAGAAGTGAAGGTTAACAAGATTTCAGTTTGTGTCATTACATGGCTTTAGTTAGTTTGGTTGGTGGGAAATTAACCTAAGTTAACCTGAGACTAATTACTTTGTTTCTGTCTGTATGGACACACACTACAATGTGATGACCTGCATTTTTCCCCTAACACATGATTAAGGTCAGCATCATCTAAAAGTGGTAGTGAAAAAGGGCGACATGACATGAATGATGCAAAATCTGAAACTGATCCAAAGGATCACAGAAGTGAAGTTGTCATTTTACCCCCAGTGATTTTCTACATTTCGCAAAGCATTTAGTTGTTCACAGCAACTGTTAGCTGTTACAGTAATAGGAAATGGGTCAAGTTTAAAGGTGACAGAGAATCAAAAAGCATTTTTACCGCGTCTTTGTTGTAGAACGGTTGTCCACCCGCATACAGGAACATATGAAAAGTGCTAAAAATTCTGAACATCTCCTTTTCATAGAATTTTTTTCTTTTAGAAATGTCCGCTAGGAAATGTCCCCCCACTCTGATTCCATTCCCTCGCCTTCAAAAATGGTCTGTCTGTGTTCTGAAGCTGGCAATGTTACATTCATTTGAGTGACAGTGAAAACAGCCAATTAGTGTCAAGTGCTTGCATTTCATAATGAGGTTGCCAGTTAAGCCCAAAAAGATGCAAAATAGGCGCAAAACCACGTGGTTAAAATCCCCCACCCTAAAATAGCTTTCTGGGAGAGATTTTTAGGAAACTTCTGAGGCATAACAGACCCAACCAAAATTTTATTGTGTATATCTCACATCACAGAACAAGGATCAAAACCCTGTTCAACCATTCTCTGTCACCAAAAGAAAGTGTACTGTAAGCAATGCACATCTTAATTTGTGATAACTATACTTATTGGATTATCTTGTATACATCATGGCTGCTTCCTTGTGTTTTATACTCTTAAAATAAAAAGCTAGTGTCAGCTGAAACCAGTGGTCAGAAATTTAAAACAGTTCTCTGGCTTCTGATTTAATTGAATCTAAGGCAACTGGACTGTGGTAGAGTCTTAACAACATTTCAACCACTTCAAAAAGTGGTGGATTCTGAGACATTCTGGAACAATTTCAAAACGTCTTTAAGAATCTACTGCTGTCTAGTTGCCTTATAAATCAGAATAAAGAATTATTTGTGGTTATTGTATACATTTGTACATATACACACACACACACACACACACACACAGAGAAAAAAACAGTTTAAAGAAATTGACATAAACATGAGCAGTCTGGTTTAGGGTCATTGGTTTGTTTTACCACCTTGCTTGTGTGTTATTGATCTGTTTGTTCAGTTCAGCCTGTTTTTGTCTCTCTTGGAAACATGTAGCCATGTGCCTGATGAAACCATGTGCTGATTGTGAAACCTTGACTGATTTATGTTTCTGCCCTTTCTTTATGGCTTCACGGACTCTAAATTAAGTCAAGTTGTTTTCATTTTTGACAAAGACTTCTCCTGTTCAGGACTGTGACGTCTTGTGTTGCAGGGGAAAAAAAAGCTCAAAAAAGTATCAAGCAATAGGATTTTTTTTTTCCTTTGACTTTTTGAGATCAGACAGGATTGAGTGCTAAGAATCTGGACAGATAATTTTCTCGTAATAGACATTTCAGTGACGTCAAACATTCAACAACAAACATCAAATGGTCTTGGACAAATTTATAGCTCAGTGCTTAAAGAAGAAATTGTTCCATAATTTAAAGAGGCAGAAGAAATGAAATGAAACATAACCTAGGAAATGGACTTATTATAGAAAGGAAAAAATCGGTTACTTTTCTGTTCTTTACAGTTCAGACAAGGAAGCATTTGAATTTTGATGTACAAGTAGCAAAATTTACCAGTTACAGCTTCTCGAACATCATTATTTCCTATAATAGAGGTGTCTCATTGGAGTAATACTGAGTGTCAGTACTGTAAAGAAGCTAATGCACTTTAATAACAGTCTTGCAGACGCTATTTAATTTAGCAGATAAGTTGTAGATATAATGCCACAGGATACTAATGTGTTTATAAGGTGAAGTGCGTCACAGTGTGAGCTTCCAGGCTATGAGTGGGAGGATGGAGACACTGCACTGCAGTGTACTTCAGCCTCCTCATAGAGACAGGGAATTACAGAGGAGATGACAGAGAGGGGCAAAGGACATGGCATTTATAGCTCAGCTAAATTAAATTTTCATACACTTTTATTCTCAATTAGTGACTATGTACCTTAACTTCATTTACATTTGATGTGTCATTGCACATTGCTATCTGCAAGTATTTGGTCTGGGGGTTTAAAGTGAAACGATAACTAAGACATGTAAGTGTAGACTTTTATTGTTAACTCAAGAGTATTAACACCCTCATCCAACACACTGTGTGGAAACTGTGGCCCTTTTTATGGACACCAAAGTTCAAAGGTGTAACAAAACCTTCCTTCTTCTAAAACTGAAACTCAGCACTTTAATCTCCCACAGTACAGGCACATGAAAACAGATGCTCACAGCTAGATAGAAGGAAAATTTTGCATGAAAGCAAAGAGCTTTTGAACTTGTGCAACTAAGGTTCTCTGTAATTTATCTAACTTTATAATTTATTTAACTATTAAATCCATTGCTTACCATAACAGATTACAGATTGTTGACATGTCTAACGCTCTTGAGAATAGTTCTGACTAAAAGTCAAATTGGTGAAGAAGGAGCCGACGGGTAGTGACAGAAGTCAAGACCAAAAACTCCAACACCTCAGGCCGCTTCAGCCTCTCACAGCCTCAGGCCTTTTCAGAAACAAACCCAGAGAGACCGTGTGATTCAAAACAGCCTCTCGAACACATTTTATACACATGTTGATCTCACACGCTGAAATGAGGATAGCCATCCTGTAAGTAAGACTCAACTGACAATTGTCTTGAGTCCCCTTGTTTCAGAGGATTTATCTCAAAAGTGCAGCTAAACAATTCTGTGAAGTTAATTCACTGCACTTTTAAGACAAATCTAAATTTAAGACATAATCCAAAGTACATTACAAAATTATCTTCAGCTTATGTGAGTTTTTGATACAATGGTTTATTGACATCAGACAGTAGAGAAAAAAGTTTGTTAAAACAATAGAGTTTGTTATATGAGAAAATGACTTGATGATGTGGACAACCCCATGATTTTGCAAAATCACCTCAGTTTAACTTCCCCAAATTCAATGAAAGAAAACATAAAACCACACAAAATAATGATGGTATTCAACGATACATCTATGGCAATTCCTGGCTTGGTTAACAAGTTGGCCATCTATGCTTAAGTCATCAGCTTATGTTGCGGCAGATAAACACAGAGGTTTTAGGGACCAGTTGAATAATGGGAAAACCTCTGGTTATTGATCACAGTTATTCCAATTCACATTAATGTATTTGGACTTGTAATGGACTTTCCATTTGATTTAAGTGAAAAGTGATTAAATTAAAGTGTCAGGGTCAAAGGTGACCTACTCCATGGCAAAGTGCAGGAAAATGCCAGAATTATTCACACCTCTTGGCTCTGTGAACAGATAGTCAAATGATATGTCAATCTGAAAATTGATTTGGATCATCTTTTATCATAAATTGAAGTAAATCTTTGATGACTATACTCCATGGCGTCTATAATATTAATCCACAACAAAGTTATGAACATCTTTCCAAATGCATGAGCAAGTACAGTTTATGTTCATAGATTGTTCACTGATTACTTGCCTCAAAGTTTTTGTTTTTGTTTTAAAGTTCACCATAAGGTTATTTTTTTCTTGGTACATATGCATCTGTCTGTAGGGCTCTACTGTGGAGTCTGCAGTGGGTGTCAAGTCTTGTTGATTTATTCTTCCCACCTCAACAACATGCTCCTGCCTTTTTTATTTAAAAAAAAAAGCATATTCTATTCTCCACCAAGTGCTTTTCCATTATTGCATGACCTTTATCATATGAGAGAACTTTTGCAGCAGCTGTTTTTAGTGTCCCTGTTAGTTTCTCTGGTTGTCCTCAGTTTTACATGTAAAACTTAACTTCACATTTATTTTTAAACTGCTTGTGATTCATGTGACCGACATGTTAGAAATACTGATGTAGCAAAGTGTAGATAAAGTTTTGGGGAAGTAAATTCTAAGAGGTTGTCGTAACAATAGCTGCATAGATCTGACCTGGTTAAGGGGAAGGTATTATTGCACAGTTATTTTCCAAGGAACTTTGTTAGATGATAGAGTGGACAGTCCCCATCACAAAAATGTAAGGAGAAAATGTGTTTATGTATTACAAGACCTATTATCATCATTTGATCTTGTTTTCAGCAAATGTAAGTTCTTTGTGGCTAGAGTGGTGTGAAGCCTCTTTCATCAAAATTGAAACATGCAATGTGTGAAATTAGATCATTTCCTATCTTTTGCCATGGTTCAAGAGTTGGAACAAACTCTTTGCTTGAGATCTGTGCCTGATGTACTGGCATTGTGTGAGAAACAGTGACATGGCATGTTTTATAAATGAATAGGTCCTGCAATGACGTGTTTTTGTTTGTTTGGTACCACACTTTGGTACTGAGTTTTTTTTTTTTCTTCTTCTTTTTGTCTTCCTTCATCTGAACCATAGTGGAAAGGTGTCCATTTGCCTCACAGGTTCCCTGTTCAAAGATCAGTGCTTTGGAAATCTTAAACCCCACTTGTCTGCTGACTGTATTTTTTTGACTTTACCCAACAAGCATTTTTTTTTTTTTCTCTAAAACTTAAGGTTATTTCAGAGGACAGCAGAGTGGTAGAGCTTGCCCATTCCTGCCAAATATCCTTGCCCCTGAAGTCACTTGATTGAACTGAGTTTTTCCCTCTCCAATGTCACCAAGTACTTGCTCAGTGTGGGGACTTTTGGGTTTTCTTTTCTATAATATTGCACCTTGAGCTAAATTTAACTTTAAATGATTTGGCACTATACAAGTAACACTGAATTAAATTAAACTTTCCTGCATAGGCGCATGGCGTTTCTGACTGGTTGCTTCATGGACGTTTTGTTCTTAGAGTTTTGTGTTGACCTTTCAATTAATGACTTGACCATGACTTCAGAGCTGGTTCAGTCTGAGAAATTCCACTTGGCGAGTATCAATATATGATTAAAGCTCACAAAGATGGACTAGTGTGTAACCACGTCCATATCAGACCATCCATCAATTTTTCACAGGCATCTGTAAATGCGTATGTTTCAGTATAAGCAAGACACTCTTGCTGTCAGGAAAACAATATTGTCTTATATTCCGCATGAGTACATTTCCAAAATTAGATTGTGTCAAATTATCCAAAGATTAGACATACTTTATTTGGTTTTATCAAGAAGTTCTTGGTAAAAACAGTAGATGCTTGGGTTCATACCGGTTGTGACTCAGTACAGAAGCAGCAATAGAGCAAGTTTCATTTCCTCAACTTTACAACCACGGAATAGGATGGAGATGAAGGGTCAAGCTTTACTACGCCCTGTCAGTGGATGTAAGAACATTTAGTTCAAAGTCACATAGAGGAAGAAATGTTTTTAAAGGAAAGATCATTTTCATTTACTGGAGTTAGAGAAACAACATCTGATGTAAACACCAATCAGACCCACCTAAAAAACTCTATAAGAAGATACAGTCTGTATTTGTACACCAGATGGTTTGATAGGAGTGTATACAGATTAGTGTACGATATTGTGTTGTTTTAAGACAGTTGAAGGTGTTGGGCATAATCAGAGGTTGTAAAACCCTAAAACATTATTTTATTTTTATGTTTTTTTGTTTTTTTTTTGATAGGGACAGATACAGTATACACAGACAGAACAATACACATAAGTGAACAGCCTGTCCCATGACTGTATCACAGTGTTTATAGCAGATGCTAATTTTAACACTTGTCCCTAGAAGGGCTTTTATAAGTGAAAGTAAAAAAACTAATAGCTATAATAGTAACATTAATGATAAGAATGAAATAAAATAAGAGTAACCTAGTAAAAGTTATATATCTGGTGTAAAAATAAACTATATATGATTATATGATGTGATATATGATCATTACAAGATATGTTGGTATCCTTCTTTTAACTTTGAATTTCGACTTATTTATGAGCGTGTATTTATTTTTGCTTAAAATCCAAAGAAGCATTTGAGGTTGACTTATTTATGAAATAAAATGACTGAATTTCATCTTTTTCTTTCCATCAGGATGCAAGGCAGAAATTCCGCTCTGTTCTGGTTGAGGCCACAGTGAAGCTGGATGAACTGGTGAAGAAGATTGGCAAAGCTGTTGAGGAGTCCAAACCATACTGGGAGGCTCGCAGGTTGGCCAGACAGGTCAGTCATTCATGGATGGAGTATTGGTAGAAACATTCAGATATACTCAATTCCAAAGAGTTCTGGTTCTACCTGTAGTCATTGTAATCGTTTTAACAAAAATGCAGCTACACTGATAGCTTCTTTGAGATGGTGTCAGTTAGTTTTGAGTACTCCAAGTAAACATTCAGTTATTGTTTTCTTAGAAAATTACTCATCCAACCATTGAGAATTTGGTTGGACGAGTCCACATCGATCAGCTAATCAACTATTCGACAGGGGAAATGATAGGTTGACAGTCTGTTATTGAACAGATATTTGAGCCAGGATGTTTTCATTTCATCCATTTAATTATTATGATTATTGTTATATGTACAGCTATTTTTGCATGGACTTTAAAATGTGTTTAATGTAGCTGTTCAATCAAATGCAGAAATTAGCTTAAAATGGCAATGGGGGAACTGTGCAGTCATTTCAGACCAAGATCTCGGTTCTCTTTTCAGCCTAGCGTCAGCAGTGTGTGTATGTGTGTTTGTGAAAATAAAGGGAGAAGCAGCCACCTGCACATCTTGATAAGAACCCACACAGCTGTAAGAGCACAGTCAGGGAACACAGGGATCGCCTGAGACTCTAATGTATAACTGGGTATTTTTCTCACCTCCCTTCCTCGTGATATGGCTCATATAGGAAGGGAATCTGTTGTGTAGGTGTCCACACACTGACATAAATATTCCCCGTGTATTAGTGGTAATTTTTGTGCTTTGTGCTGAAATACAGGCAGTGGTGAAAGAGTTTCTGTGAAATGACACTGCACTAGGACTTCCCCTTTCTCAACTTAATGTCCTTTTGTGACCCATCTTAACTGAGGATCCCATTGAAATGTACAAGAAAACATTAACTCAATTTGCGGCCTTACATCTAAATTTTCAAATTAACCATTCCATTTAGCTAGATTGTAAATCGTCTAGATCACTGACCTTTAAATGTACATCTTTGTTGTCAATCTTACATTTGTCACAAAACCCAAATATTACTTAAATACTTGCACTTGTAACCATTTGTAGAATTTGTGGTCCCTAATTGGAATCAAAAAGCACCCTGTTATGCAGGTGCCATAGTCACCAGACAATTCACAAGGTAATCTTTCATTAATTTGCATCAAGCCTTTCATACAGGAAATGTTGCTCCCCTGTGTTTTGAGTTTTTTTTTATTACTGCAAAGGTCCTCTGAGAAATGAGATGAGGATGTGCAGCATGTGATCATTATACTTCCTTCTACCTGGCTTACTTCTGTTGGTTCTTGACATTTCCTCTTCTAAAGTATGAAATTGGAACGATTTTATCTAAAATGAAAGACTGCAGCACTTAAGTGTATTATGGATGTTTTTACTGTTTCCCAGAAAGGTCATGAATTGCAGAGAAGCTCGGAATTGTTTGAAGGACTTTGATGCAACTGTCCAAAATATGATGGAGAAGAAATAATAGGTTAGTAAATGAATAACGTTAAAGTTGAAGAGATGAGGCAGAGGCGCCGCCATTTTTACACACCCTTTTTCTTTTAAAAATCATTCACATAAGTTCTTTATGAATACAGTTTTGTAGTTAGTTATACTGAACATTCTTTCTTCGCATGACCAGCCAGACTAATTTAGCTTGACATTGGCCTGGCAGAAAAAGTCAGTTAAAATTTAGGAGATTTTTGTTCCTCTCCTCATGCAGATGACCCACTTTTGATAACATTGCTGAAGAGACTGGCTTGTAACAAGAATGAGAAAAGTAGCTTCTGTCTTGAAGCATCTCTTTCACTGATGTGGCTCCTAGAAGCTACTGAAGCTCAAATTCTAAAGTTGATCCTTGCCTGCTTTGTTTAACTTTGATTGATCAACCCTCAGTCTGAATAGCTTTAAACAACCAATTTGATCAACAGAAACTGATTCCTGTGGGGTTTTTTCAAATGTAAACTGACAGCAAACCATGAGTAGTTTTTTCAGCCTCAGGTTTAAATGGAAACCACATTAGCACAAGTATTTTTAAATTAAAACTGACTCCGCTTTAGATGGCTCAAGGAGGTTTGTCCTCAAGATTTCTGTCTCTAGATTACGCGAAGAATGATGTACAATTTAGATCTTTTGTTATTATTAATCATTTGAAACTCCATTTCAAATCTGGTTGGACTGTGGAGGTCTAGAATTGGAGGTGATCTGAACTTTTGATCTGAACTGGGCTGTCGCTGCCCTGTTGCCACTGAACATTATGAGCTGGATGGACTAGTTGAATGTGTGCTTGAAAAATCTAGACTTGGGAGCTGTGTGCTCAACAACAACACTGCATCTCCTCCTATTACTTCAGTATACTACCAGCTACTTTCTAATGTTCTTTGGGCCAGAGAACAGGACTATTAAGCAAAGCTATTATCTGCTTGAAGTCTGAAGGCTGCTGGCTTGGTTGATAAGTTGTTAACATTAACGTCACAAATCAACTACCGGAGCAGTAATCTTATCCTACTGCTGCATTTAAAAAATGTACATTTGTGTTGCTAATGTCTCTATCAAGACTGCCTCTGGGTGGAACATATTGTTTTTTGGTCATTTATTTCTCCCCAGGTTTTCATAGTATGTCTGAGGTTTTAAACCAGTGACTTTAAAATTGCAGCCAGCTTTTCTAACCTCACCACAGCTCAAACTACTGGCATAACATTTCCCATCTGGTATATCTATCTGTGTTTGCTATCCAAATGCCTCCTAGGGCAGATTGAGCCTCTGCTATGCTTTATACCAACACAGAGGGATAAACATTGGGTTGGGTAAGCCACACTTGCTCTGCTCTCAGACCTTTACATTGCTTGTCTCTGTCTGTCTCTCTGCTGTACTCACTCTTTCTCTTTGTCTTTCCTTCTGTCTGATGGCTACAGACTGCAGTGGAGCTTTTATCAGATCCCTGCTGTAACTCACTGCGTTATTCCAGCACCCAAGCATTTAAACTCCAGGCTTTGCTTTCAGCACGTCTGCAAAAGAACAGTCTGGATGACATTTTTTTGGCTTATAGCTCCAGATGGGACTATAGCAACACAGATTGTGTTTTCACCATTTGAATAGATGATAAAAAAAGGTTGTTAGAACTAAAATAGACAGAGCAGAAGCACAGTTGTTTGTTTGGGGTTGTCAGTGTTTCGTTTTTGACATCAAAGTTGTTTTATGTCTTTAACAAAGCCGCTGTCAGCTGCTGTGAGAATCTTGGAAAATGGCCCTTCCCACAATTAGATCTGCACTCACACAAATTGCTTTGATGTCATTGTCTTTAATGATTCGACATCTAAAAATACTTCAAGTTAAAGACACACTGGGTGTCTTTGTCATTGTCCTCGTAGTCTTCCAACATTCACACTGTCATGTTTGGCTTCTGTTTGTGAAGTTGCTGGTCTGGTTCAGCTGCTTGGTTGTTATTTTGGCTGTGTCTTGCTTAAAATTGATATTGACTTCTGCATGAAAACATCTTGGCCTTTTTTTTTTTTACATTTTATATTTAATCTCTTTATACCTGTATGTCCCCTTTTCCTTTCCTTTCATTGTTTTTTCTGGGCCTATACCTTTTCCTTTAAGCTATCTTTTCTATCTTTCTATCTTAAGCTACCTTTTGGCCTCTTGGCACCCCCTCCTTCCTGTCTTTTGTCATGTTATTTGTCATTTTCATCTTTTTATTTTGTTTACGTGTTCATTTTATTACCTTTCCTTGTTGCCTTGTTCTATTTTTTCTTGTTTGTATTCATTTGTTCCATTTCTTTATCTCAGTTGACTTCTGCTCCCTTTCTATCATCACAACATATGTAAAATATTTTAACGTGAGTCACTGTTTCCTTTGCCTTTTCACAGATCTTTCTCTCACTACACGGTCTTTTCATTGCTCTCCCACTCAGTTTGATTAAAAACATATTATTTGCTGTAGCAGATAAGGAGCAGGCAGCGCCCAGGGAGCGGTGGTGGTGCCGGCAGCAGCCGTGGGTAGGGAAAAACGGCTCAGTTTGACCTTGACTCCAGATAGAAGATAAAAATACAGAACTATAACTCTGCTTGTGTTGGGTAATCAGCTTGTGTATATCAGCCTGGTAGCTGAGAAAGTCATTATGCAGGAGATCAACAAGGGTTTTTCCAGCCACTTATTCCAGTGTTTTCTTGAAAACCCTTGAAATGTTGCCAGTGTTATTTCTTGTTTTGATTGTATTTCTGTCTTTGGTCCTATTGAAACTAACACGCTAACCAGCTGCCTTATCACTTTTCACTATATCATCAAGTGTCTACTGAAGAAATATACATAATAAAGGCTGGAACTTTGGCAAGTGACCATCTCCACCACCCTTACCCTGAAAAAAACAACGTTCAGAAGCCGAAAAACTTAAACATAGCGTCTTTTTCCAAAATAAAAGGTTAAGTACTTAATTGTGTTCCTAAGTTCAAAATGTGCCATGATCCCATGTTTGATTAGACAGGCTGTGAGTGGAAGAAAAGGCTATGGTTTAATTTTATTTGTCACCATGACTTCATGCTAATTTTAAGATGAGCTGGATCAGAGTTTCCGTAGATAAATGTTTCAGATTTTTGCACACAATTAAAAGATATCTCCTTGGATTCTAGGAACTATTTTTTTGTGGGAATTTTTCCCCACTGAGTTTTTAAAAGTTACAGAGAAGTGACAGAGAAATTCATGCACATACGCACGTATTCTGATTTATAGTGTGCTAGCTTCTTGCTGATTCATGGAAATGACTAATATGATAGTTTCCGCAGTTTTGGAGTCACTGGAGTTTTGTTGCGTCAGAGGTCTATAATGGGTCAGTGGCAATTTGTATGTCAGAGGTCAAAATACTTAATCCAAAATATGCAAAGGACAAGTACTGTGTGAATTTACTTTGTGTGTGTGTGTTGATTCCAATGAATTACTTTATTGCAACATGACATAGCCTTTTCGTCAACGGGCTCACTTACAGCTGCTTGAGTCAAATTTGACCTTTCTTTGAAGGAATTGCATCTCTAGCCATTAACTCGAATGACTTCAAGAACTTCATGATTTTCCTTGTGAGCTCCCTGGTGAAGGTTTGTCAGGTGATCAAAAAAAAAAAAAATGGACGTACTTAGTGATGCCTTGAACACAAACTGAAGAAGTGGGTCGAGGTGACGAGGCTAAAAAGTTTGTGAAGTGATCTGCTTGAGTGCGCATCGCTTCAGAGACTGGCATTTTAAGTGCTGATTCTGGTGGGATGGAGTGAGGCTGCTGTTATCTGAAGTTAAACTTTAAGCAGAAGGTTTTTTTTTTTTCAGTACATCATAAAATATGTATTGGGCTCACTTTTTATTCCACTTCCCTTCTCAAGGCTCAGTTGGTGATGGAAATGAGGGAATCAGATTTCCACACGTATTAACTGTAAGATGTCGATACAAAAACACAATCACATAGTCTGATGGCTGGGGAAATCTAATTTCTTCACTGTTTTCATGAATATTTTGACTGTGCTTAAAAGGCCATGATGATTTTAAGACATTCCTTAAATCTTGTTGAAGAAAGTGGTGGTGTTTTGTTAGTCAATGGTAGCTCCTTTTTTATTCTTGTCATTTTTTTATATTTCTGAGCCAAAGCATTTATCCTTGCAGGCTATTTTTTAGAGGGTCAGAGCTACAGTGAATGCTCTGTATCTGCTGGGGCAGTGGATGACTCAGTTCCTCTTTTTCTTGTGCTGACTGCTGAAACTGTTCACTCAGCCTGCAGCACCACTTTGTGAGGAGGTAGTTGGAGTTGTGGTTTGAAAGACAGGAATGCACATTGCGTTCAAGATGGGCACGCACAGTATTTAGGTTCCAGTTCAAAGAAGCACAGAGTGAACTCCAATATAACTTGAAGTGAATTCAAGCGTTTCCAAAGGGTTTTCAAATGTGTTCAGAAGGGGCCCCACCTAATGACTCTGCAGACTTACTTTCACTGTTTTCAAGAAAAAATGAAAGTGGGAAAAAGTCAGTGTAGGCTTAGACCTCAGATAAAACTGCATATCAAGTCTGATCATACAATATATCAAGGGATTAGTGAGGAAAAAGACGAGAACAACAAACAAATCCTGAGCTGTGATATGTGATAATGTGTTAGATATGGTGAAACTGAAGTAGAAAGCAACAAGGGAACGCTTCACTTACTGTAATGGATGTGATGAGTTTGGCTTGGTCTCATTAATGAGCACCAAAACTCGTGCAGCCACCCATCACCTGATTATCATCATCTGATTAAACAGATGGGACCCTGAGACACTATGAGTGAGTTGACAGGTGGGGGTCACAGTTAAACTTTCTTTAAATATTAAAATCTTCAAAAGGGACATCAAAGTAGGTTGGCATTCTGACATGAAGAATTTAAGCTGCTGTGAAATTCCCTAGAAAATGATTTACACCTGTGGGTCTGGTATTTTTCGCTATGTTTCTTTTTCTTTCTTTCTTTTTTTTTTTTTTTTTTTGTAATATGAAACATAAAACGGAACATACATTTTAGGGGATAAATCATAAATTACAAAACTTTCCTATTGTCCTAGCTTTCACTTTTCTTAACCTTCTTATCCCTTTGTCTTGGTTATCCTTTGTGCTCATCAATTTCCCTCCCTTCCCCGCTAGAGTGAGGTTTTCTGGCAGGCAGCGCACATCACATTAGACCGTAGCCACAGGGAATGGTGCTGATGGATGAACTAAAATGGATGGATGGGTTTGGAGATGGAGGGATTCAGGAATTTGGAAAAGTGAGGGAGGCAGTGGAAGCTGCTGCAAGGTCACAGCCATCTGGTTTTGCTTTCGCCACCTGGGACACTGCACGTGTGTGTGACGTGTTGTGCCCTTGTTCATTATTGCATAATATTTGGTATGTCTGACAGTGACTCTGCAAAATCATTAACAGACGGATGGTAATGTCTATTTGTCTTGAATGCACAGAAAAAGAAACAATTCCTTGCTTGGATTTAATGTTTACGTTACCATTTATATGCCTTACCATTACCAAGTGAGTTTAGAAGCTGATGATCCTTCTGAGTTCTTGTGAACTTGTTTAAACAATGGGTCAATTTTACACGAAAACCATGATGGATACTACATTTTTACATATTTGTTAAACACTTGCATTTTAAAAGGCCTGATTTTGTTTGGTAATTTACTAATTTATCTAAAAAAAGACTAGTGAGGAAAAGATGAGAGCAACAAACAAATCCCTAACAGGTGAGCTGAGGATATGTTAGATTTGGTTAAAACTGGAGTAAGGTTTGGGTTAACCCAGGGTTATGGTTTGGGGCTAACTGTTCCCTCCGGTGCAGTCACGGTCACTGTTAACTCTGAAGTTGACCTGGTCGGTTCATACTGTCCTCACAGGCATTAAACCAGTAAGCACTGTTTGTGTTCGAGGAGCACAACACATTTGGACCTGAATGTCATGAACATTTGGTCATCGCTTGAACAAACTTAACAGCAAAATACTTTGTTACTTTTCTGCTTTTACATTCCTACTGGTTTGTAGTGAGTGTTGTTTTTACTGGTCACTGACAGTTCCTGTGTAAGAGCCTCAAATGTAAATTCACTGGTTTTACAGACTTAACATAATGTACCAGTATCAGCTGACTAAACCTGTCTAAGCAGCTCCTTGCTATAACTTTCTCTGTGAACTCATGAATGCGACAGCCCTAATTTTTAAGCCTGGACTTATCTGGGTTAATCTCCCTATTGAAGACCTTCAAACGGACATCAGAAATCTAGGCATCCTTCCTGCTGTTGAAGTTATCTGCGGTTTGTTCAACCCTGTAGCTGTTTCGCATATCTAGGCCAGTTCCAGTTCGTTCACCTCTCTCCTGGAATAAACAGTGTCATAAAATTTGGGTTTTGCTGCAGGCTGATGTTAGTCAAGCATGTTGAGAGAGAGAAAGGACATCGTGTTTACAGAGCTCATAGTGGTCTCCCAGCCACCAGCTTTAATAGACATTATTGTCCCAGATCATATTTTCTCTTTAGAAGAAATTAATTGCCAACTTGATCGAGGAGCAGAGATAAAAATAATTGGATTTTCTGGGAAACTGTCCAAATCAGGTCACTTTGAAAACAGATACTGTCTCCTAAGTCCCCTCCTCCTTCTCTTGTGTTAATTGTGGTGGACAAACAGGTTTGTGCTTTGTCTGGATCATTCTGTCTTAATACCTCAAAGTACCACAGTCACTGCTTATCATGAATGTAAAGAAGAGCATTCCAGGTGTGGATGACTGAAGAAACACGTACACATGGTAGTGAATTTACCAGGAGAAAATGTGAGATACGGATAGACTGTTTTCATTCTCACAGGGATTATGTGAAGGTCAGTGGAGGGTCTTTTTTTTATGATCATGAAGCTCATTTCCCCAAAACGTCAGTATTTGACAGCCCTGACGGATGAGGGAATGTATTAACAGTCCATTCTGTCTGTCCTACCATCTCTCTTCTTTTATGTCTTCCACCTTCTGCAGGGATTTCACTGATGAGGAGGAGGCATTAAACCAGTAAGCACTGTTTGTGTTCGAGGAGCACAACACATTTGGACCTGAATGTCATGAACATTTGGTCATCGCTTGAACAAACTTAACAGCAAAATACTTTGTTACTTTTCTGCTTTTACATTCCTACTGGTTTGTAGTGAGTGTTGTTTTTACTGGTCACTGACAGTTCCTGTGTAAGAGCCTCAAATGTAAATTCACTGGTTTTACAGACTTAACATAATGTACCAGTATCAGCTGACTAAACCTGTCTAAGCAGCTCCTTGCTATAACTTTCTCTGTGAACTCATGAATGCGACAGCCCTAATTTTTAAGCCTGGACTTATCTGGGTTAATCTCCCTATTGAAGACCTTCAAACGGACATCAGAAATCTAGGCATCCTTCCTGCTGTTGAAGTTATCTGCGGTTTGTTCAACCCTGTAGCTGTTTCGCATATCTAGGCCAGTTCCAGTTCGTTCACCTCTCTCCTGGAATAAACAGTGTCATAAAATTTGGGTTTTGCTGCAGGCTGATGTTAGTCAAGCATGTTGAGAGAGAGAAAGGACATCGTGTTTACAGAGCTCATAGTGGTCTCCCAGCCACCAGCTTTAATAGACATTATTGTCCCAGATCATATTTTCTCTTTAGAAGAAATTAATTGCCAACTTGATCGAGGAGCAGAGATAAAAATAATTGGATTTTCTGGGAAACTGTCCAAATCAGGTCACTTTGAAAACAGATACTGTCTCCTAAGTCCCCTCCTCCTTCTCTTGTGTTAATTGTGGTGGACAAACAGGTTTGTGCTTTGTCTGGATCATTCTGTCTTAATACCTCAAAGTACCACAGTCACTGCTTATCATGAATGTAAAGAAGAGCATTCCAGGTGTGGATGACTGAAGAAACACGTACACATGGTAGTGAATTTACCAGGAGAAAATGTGAGATACGGATAGACTGTTTTCATTCTCACAGGGATTATGTGAAGGTCAGTGGAGGGTCTTTTTTTTATGATCATGAAGCTCATTTCCCCAAAACGTCAGTATTTGACAGCCCTGACGGATGAGGGAATGTATTAACAGTCCATTCTGTCTGTCCTACCATCTCTCTTCTTTTATGTCTTCCACCTTCTGCAGGGATTTCACTGATGAGGAGGTTTCGAAGGCCATATGGACATTTGACTGAACTTACAGATAATATAGATGAAATCTTGAATAGCAACACATCCAGCCTGTTTCATGTCGAGATCTGACAAGTGATCGTCTGTCCTTCATCGTTTTATTGTAAAGGGCATGACTTTTAGTTAGGGATTGGTGTTTCTTTCTGTAGAAACAAAACTTAATACATTTTTCAATGATTTTCTATCCTTTTAAAAGTAGATTCACAATTATTTGTCCTATGCGTTGATGTGAACCTAAGTAAATTGCATAGGAAAAGAAATATAGGTTAAAATTTAAAGTTTCCACAAATACATATAAGCCAGCATTAGCTTGTCGTAGCTTGTCGCAGGTGCAAGATATTAGCCATTAAGTAACAAAAAATAACAAAACGCTTTCAGTTTTCTTCATGCATGAAAGATAATTGCGTGACCTTTTTGAAACACTTATTATTATAAATCATTTTGTGAAGAAAGCGTTGCAAAAGGTGTTCATTTGAAGATTAGGTCAACATGTACAATTACAGTTACATTTATCCAACATGTGCAGGAGGATGTTGATTTGTCCTTTTTTTTTTTATGTAAAGATGATTTAATAACAGAAACTTGGAGTCAGAGCCAAACAGTGATCAAAATAGATGTTATTTCTCCTCAGTGCCCCATCCTCATTTTTCCATTTTTCTTTAACAAGTTAACAAAGCATGTTTTTTTTTTTTCTCTCTTTAATGATCTCTTGAATAATTGAAGCAACTATAGAACTAAATTGCTTTTTCTCAGAGACACACAGAAAGGACGGAGCTGGAATCTCAGGTTGGTCTTTGAAGCTCTGAATTACTTAAAACATCAGCTCCCCTCTGGAGGCTTGTCTCTGAAAATTTCATACACTGCATGCGGAGTGATTAAAATATGAAGTAGAAAGCAAATGAGAGGACTGGGGGACTAGAAGAGAGAGAGAGAGAGAGAGAGAGAGAGAGAGGAAAAACAGGGAAGTGAAGATTAAGCAGCAAATGGAGTGAAAGAGATGTAAAAAGAGGCAGACAGAAGTGGCACGCAAGTGAGATTAAGTGGAATATAAAAGGTGACAGAACGAAAAGAAAGAAAGGTGGATGAAGATGGGAGATAGAGAAAGAGAGATGTTGTGATGAAGAGAGCAATGGCATTGGATTGAAAGAGTGAAGATAGAAACAGGAAGAGAAAGGCAGTGTGGAGGAGATGAGGTGATTAAAAAAAGAGGGAGGGAGAAACCAGAAAGAACAAAACATCATGAGTGATGGTAGAGATGAAAGAGGAAGGAAGGAGCAGATAAAAATCTGAGATTGATGGAAGGAAGATTTGGAAAGAGAGAACAAAATGTTAAATGTGGTTCAGCTTGAAGAAACATTGTTAACAATCAGTTTAACATATCATTTTTTTTGTATTTTTATTTTAGCTTCCATAAAGTGAAATCTTCATTTTATAGCATTCAGTACTCATACAACACACTCTCCTGTGCACAAACAATAGCAACTTACTGATACAATCAGAGGTTTTACTCTGTCTTAATCATGACATTGAAAACATCCAAACCAATTCACGATTTGCCTCTGAATCACACGTCATGGCAGGTGCTGGTCTGACGATTGAGAGAAATTCGGGGTTTGCTTTTACTCTCAAGGACACTTCAACATGTACGCCAGAGGAGCCAGATGTCTAACCACTAACCCTGCAGTTAATGTGGTAATTTAGGGCCGAGGCTAACGACACTGGTCACATGGTGTAACTGGCCAGTGATGAGAACAGTGGCTCCGAAATCTTTCAAACCAGCTTGGTTGTTTTACCAATCGACAACGTGTGACAGTCCTTTTAATCTCACTTAATGCATCTTTTATTTGCCCTCTCTTAAACTCATCTCTCTCTCTCTCTCTCTCTCTGTTGCTCTTTCATCCTCTCGCTCCCTCCCTCTTGTCACAACCCCTCTCATCCTTCTGTGTTTGCTTTGAATGCCAGTGAAAGACTGACAGCACTGATGTTGTTCTTGCCTGTAGCTGACATGTTGACACTGCAATGAAAAAGTAGGACAAAGGGAAAGACATAAAAAAAAAAAAAAATCTACAGCCAAAGAACAAAACAACAAACTCTTTATTTCCAGCTGTATTTAGTTGTTTGACCGAATATGCTTTTATTTTTGGTCCGTTCGTCTCATTTGTAAAAACTCATTAACCATAAAAACACACAGAACGTGGACTTTTTGCTTTTTAACTGAATATTCAGAACAGAGAAAGAAGTCACCAAAAACAAGTTGATTTTTTTTTTTTTTTCCATGAAGTTAAGTGTTTACTATGAAGACAGTGACCATGGCGGTCTTCAGCACCATCTCAATAATTTAGCTCATTATGAGAACAAAAAGAGATATGTTTTTCCTCCTCGTGATAGAAACAGACAGAGCAGTTTGTTTAATGTATGTGTCACAGACAGAGGGACTGGGGGGGAAGGGGAGGGCAACACGTGTATGGTGGGATTTTTGTGGACAACGTGACAGTAGCAGCAGCAGCGTAGGAGGAGGAGCGAGAGAAGGAAACCAAGACTAAAACTTTGTAGCACAAGTGGCCTTATGAGGCTGATAGAAACTGAAGAGAACTAAACTTATTATTTGTTACGTTTGCCTTCAGTGTGCTGGAAATATAAAGTTTGACCTTGGTGTGATGCCAGAGGAAAATCGGCGCCTGAAATCAAAAATGGTTTAGCTTCTATTTGCGGGACACTTAAGGACACGTCAATCTCAACATATCAGGCAATCAGTCTAAAGGCAAATAATGACTGCAGCGGCCTCAGCATTTCCTTTGCACAGCTGTTCCAGAGAGCTTGGCAACAACACAGCAACACGAGTTAATCCCAGTTAAAGGATCCCAATCCTTTCACAAACTGAATTTAGACAAGTGGAAATGATGATCAATGCTGCTGAGTAACTAGTCATATGTAACAGCATTATCGTCATTTGATACAATGATGCATCAAAATGTTGGTGATTTCAAAACTTTAGATGTAGAAAAATAATATCCGGTTGTTATGCCACACACAAATGAATTATTGTGGCAAACTTAAAAGTATCTAAGCACTTTTTTTTTTAGAATTCCACAATTTCACAATCAAAAAAAAAAATCATAATTTCAGTGTGACATCATCTAGACATCATGCTTTAGAGGAGCTGCGTCTGGACAGGCTTCATTCATTTTTCACTGCTTCCTGTTGTTAAGTAACTGTGGTCTGCCAACCTGTTACCAACTGAGGCAGGTGGCTGTGTTGTTGGATAACACCTTTCAGTAACATATTTTCAGCTTAAAAAATAATTGAAAATAATTTTCATTACTTTGAAGTATTTGAAATGGTTACATGACTAAGTAACTTTCAAACAGGCTGGTTATATACATCATCCTCTGGGGACGAAGAATCAGTGCAATCAGTTGTGAAATACTTTTTTTCCTTTTTTCTAAAAGACAGTGCACAAATGAAAGTGTACACACAGACAGTGAGTGTTGTTGTTATTCATGGATGACAGAGGATTGCCATCGAATTGTTTTGCCTACGGTATGGCCTCCGTCTTCTAAGAAGACGTAAATTAATTTCTGACCATATTATGGCTGACCTAAATGCAGATGTGACCGTGGCTTTGCAGATGTAACACATTGCTTTTCTGTAGCGTTCAGTCAGCATGCGCGGTCAGGCAGCCGACCACATGACGGCAACAAGGCCGATGTTGTTTAGATCCTGCTGCGCTGGCATGTCGATGACCGTCGATAATGAAATTACAGTGAACATGTGGTGATGTCAGGATCATGCACAGAACAGAGTCTGATCGAGAAAGCTGATGTAAGAGATAGCTGCTCTGTGGATGGAAACCACTGATAACTGATGCGTTTTTGTGCATTTTCATTTTTACATCTCATCCTATAATGTAAATGAATAAATAACTAATATACATAGACGTTAATCTACTAAATGGTTGCACTGGATTCAGCTGAGGAGATTAGCAATTCTCCAAGATTTAGTGATTTTATGTTGTGCAAGTTCAAGATGCAATGTCACTGGTTATTGAACTATCTGGAGATAAAATTTGACAGAGCGATGCAATTATAACTTTATAGTTGTCATAAAATGGGGTCGGTAGAATAAACTGCTGATTTAATATGCAGCGAGTTGTTTTCAGCTGCTTCACATTCATGTTTTTTTCCTCACTAAACCTGAGAAATCTCGCACTCTGCAAAGTTCCTCTCAGTCTGCATCAGATTATTTCTTTCCTCGCTTCTGGCTGAGCTGAGTCACGATTTTCGCTCTCAGAAAATTTGACAAACACTTGTCCAGCTTAGGGGAAAAAAAGAGGGCAAGAGAGAGAGAGAGAGAGAAATGAAGTAGGATTTACTGCAGGGTATTGGTGATGACTCATCATTTTTCTGAAATGTTTTTTGATGGCTTTTTCCCTCTGCATTTATTTGCATCACTCCTGTCACAAACCCATTCTTCCATATGAATTGACTCACTTGGAAAAAAACAACAACAAAAAAAAAAAACAACTCCTTATTCTGATTTAAAAAAAAAAAAAAAAAAAATCTGTGCTGTCAGCTCCAGTTTCCACCTCAGACAAGAGAAGTAAAATATTAACATAATGCTGATGACACACACGCTCTCCCCTCAAATCCTGTACACCTTTGTCAAACACCTTCCTCTGGTTTCGTCACTCTGTTTAGGGCTTTGGCCTGAATGCAGAGTTGGCCTCACGCTGACCGGATGATAAATCTGAGAGGTTGCAAAAATGAGTAAAGAGAAACGACAGAAAAGGGGAAAAAAAGCAAAACACAAAATTGTGTTTGTGGTTTTTTTTTTTTTTTTTTGATTTATGATCCATATTTCTCTTTTCGTGCCTCAGTGCTGGCGACGGTCAAAGCCTGAGCCATTATGTTCTTGGCCTAAATCTGGCCTGTTCTTGTGAGTGAGATATCTGAGGAATGTCTGGAGCGAATTTCGTCAGATGAACATTAACTTGGACTTGATGAACATCTTTTTGGAGGATTATATTTACTAAGATTTGACTGGTTGATGGAAGTGACAGATTATGTCCATGTTGAGGCTGCAAAGAAGGTCCTTTTTTTTTAAGAAATATACATGTGCATTTATTTATTGTACATGCTAAATGTGACAAGATATTGATGGGGAGTAACACATCTCATACAGGATACAACAGATTGTGGTAAAGACAAAGCTCTGGAGGAGTGAACTGTGAAGGAGGCAAACAGGACTCGGCCTGCGTCTTCGTCGTCCCTCTAACCTCACCTAGCTGCCATGTAGAGGAATGTTGCAGTGTTGAGGCTGCAGCAGCTCAGAGCCCTCGCGGTCTGTGTGGTTTTTATTGTCCCGCAGTGTTGTGCATTAAACTCTGCAGCTGACGGGGTTGAGGCGGGAGAAAACATTGACGGATAACGCTGACTGACACTGCAGGACACAGAGAAGGAGAGATTTTCACTTTGCTGGAGAGAACTCAAAATCTTCCTCTTTTTTTCCTTTTATTTTTTTCCTTTTACAGTCTTATAGTTAGAGTTTATTTAGATGTTGAAAGTAGAGGATTTTAAACTCTTTTTGATAAGAAAACACATTTTACTACCTTGTCTGTTTCTTTTTTTTACACTAAACAACGCATCAATCCCATTAATCCATATAGCTATACTCTGTTGCTTCAGCTTTTGCTGAATTCTGTATTTCCTTAATAACATGAAAAATGTACATCCAGTTCTGGCTCCTGTGTAGCTCTACCAGCTTCAAGAAGTAATTAGATTTTACGCCCACCATATCAAATCTCTCCTGACCCTCTGTCTACAGGAGAACACATGTTAATCTTGCAGATAAACACGTGTTGATCTCACATACACAAATAACATGTTTATTCCTCCAGTCAACACAACTTACAGTGTTATCATGTGTTTGTGTCGCTACGGCGTGTAAAGACTCAGCTGTACATGAACCAGACGAGTGACATCAAATGACATCATGTGCAAGACGGCGTGCCGTCATAGCAGCAAGGAGCTCTGCTGTTCAGCTCTAGTGCTGTAAAATTTTTAAATATACATATATATATATATATATATATATATATATATATATATATATATATATATATATATATATACACAATTCATCTATATTGGAATAGATGAACTGTTTGATATTTGGGAAAAAATGTCTGTATGAGTTCTACAAAATTTGAGGAAAATAAGTGCATATGCTTGATGATTTCACAAAAAAGTTCAGTTATTCAAGCTTTTTATGTAATAAATGTTAATTTAGTTTCACAATAGCCAAATATAAAATCCATAAAATGGATTATCCAGACTGTGACCTTTTTTGAAAATGTCTTATGTTTTGTTTGTTTCACTAAACCTTTGTAGATGACAACTGCTTATTGTGTCCTGCCTCACCATGAACTTGAACCTCAATATCACAAGAGGTTTGCAGGAGTGAATTTGCAGCTGACTTGTTAAAGAGCTGGTTTGACACAATGACACGTTTTTATTATGACTTTATTACGAGTCCCTGCTCCGTAATGAACAGATGTTAATTAGAGAATGATTTCTTCAGTGATCTATAAATAAAGTGAGGTTGAGATTAGCTGCAAATTGTTTGATCCTGACTGACCCATATTTGCCTCTAATTGCCATTAATCTACAACCACGGAGATGACAGGTCATTTAATAATGTGTTTTTCTGCGTTTTTATGCTTCAGGCTCAGCTGGAGGCTCAGAAGGCCACACAGGATTTCCAGAGAGCCACCGAGGTTCTGCGAGCTGCGAAGGAGACCATCTCTCTGGCCGAGCAGAGGCTCCTGGAGGAGGACAACCGGCAGTTTGACTCGGCCTGGCAGGAGATGCTGAACCACGCTACACAACGGGTGAGAAAAATGCTGTATTCCATAATTTCTTTTTTACAGATGCAATAGAAAATGAATGGGATATTTTAAGACTAAAGTAAATGAAAGTAATATAACCCCAGTGCGTTGTCTTGTTTTCTGATTGGCTGTCACAGGTGATGGAAGCAGAGCACACCAAGACGAGAAGCGAGCTGGTGCACAAGGAGACGGCGGCAAAATACACGGCCGCCATCGCTCGCATGAAACAGCTGGAGAAAAAACTCAAACGCACCATCAACAAGTCCAAGTAAGAAGTGTATTATGTGACTGGAAATGACCTGGCTGTCACGTGTAACATTGTGACAAAGAGGAAAAAGAACGAGAAAGAAACTTTTCTTTTTGTGACAATTTGATAGAAAGCTCTTAGTTGTAAACAAGGCCATGTTTTAGGTTTGTAATCATATTTTTAGTAGCTACACTCAGTATCCGAAGTAAGTACATGTTTTAATATTTTTTTGTCAGTGTTGAACACAGATGGTTGTAAATTTGCACATTCATTTTGGTCTGTGCTGGACCAGCGTGTGGTCACTGCGAGGGGCTGAGCTGTAAAGCAGACGGTCAGTGCACGGCTGGCTGCCTACGGGTGACGTTAGCCAAATGTTCAGCTGCTCACAAAGAAGTAAAGTCTTTGTGTTTTTTTTCCCAGTCTTTATCTATAAGGAGTGTGGGATAAGCAGCTCACGAGTTTCACTCCCACACTTGAGAATTTATTGTAACACCAGTGAGACTTTCCGTCCTTCAACCAGACTTTAATGAAACATTGAAAAAGCATCTAATGAAGCGGAACTGTTTTCAGTGCCAGATGATGCTTGAAGTCCAGCTGCTCACACTTTGATGTGTTCTGATATCTTATTCTGTGACATACATTAGCATCACATCAGTTTTCTCTCCAAAATGCCAAAATTAGGTTGCTCTTCTCTTCTCATCTGAAACTGGCTGCTCTCTGAGGCAGTGAAACTTACTCTCGGTGTTAACCACATCTGTCTCTGTGCCAGTCAAGACAGGTGATAAAGGGGAAGTTCAGATGAATTTGGTAGAGTCACGAGTCGATGCTCAAAAGCATGACAGGGAAACGATACGACTGCTTTACAGAAATATCAAAACTTGTAATTTTCCCAGTGACGACTTTAAAATGGAATAGAAAATGAGATAAAAAAAAAACTCCAAATGTTCAGTATTTTTGATCATATCTCAGAGTTTCTGAGCAAAGCTAGCATCATGTCTCACAATATTTGTCATTTCAATTCTAGTATTTGAATGCATCATTTTCTGTAAAAACAAAAACAAAACAAAACTGAGGGATAAAATGCAGACAAGCTGCAGGAGACCCTTTAGACTACTACTACTAACACTACTACTACTACCTTTGAGGCTACTTTTAAAAAATAACTTTTTATCTTTAATTAATCCACTGTTTTCTAACAAACTGATACAAAATAAATTAGTCTTTGTGTCACCACCAAACAGTATTGGAGGTCTACCACTGCTTTGCTTGGTGAGTTTGTTTGTGTTTTAGTGTGACTTTCAGTAGTGAAGGAAGTATTTACCTTCTTGACTCACGTGAAATTAACACACAGCATCACAAACAAACCAGCAACTCTGTATTCTGCAAGGTTAGATTACAGGTTTTGATAATAATGTTTGGTGGCTTTGAACAGAGATACAGCAACTGTTTCTGGTTCTTAATCTTTAACAAAAAGGTTTAACTCTGAAATCCTCTCTATAAGGTTGCCTCACACTCATAAAAACAATTTAATCCCCTAAAAACATAGTAAACACAGTTGGAAAATGTGAAAATGACTAATGTTGTCAAATATGATGAACTGCAAAAGATTATAAAGATGACGCAGGATTTTCTTTTACTTGTAATAAAACATTTTTAGTCACAACTTCACAAGCTGAACCTTTTTAAATAAAACATTCATTTCTTGAGGGTCAAGTCAGTACTAGTTCTTATAATTAATAGCAACTGGATCCAGGCTCAGTGAACTGTCAGCTGCAGCCTCGCTGTGTGTTGCCTCAGCAGGGTGTTAATCTGCTCCACGTCGTTCGCTCATCTGACATCACAACTCTCTTTATCTCCCTCTTCCTCTGGGTTACCATGGTGATGATGTGGGTGCTACTCTTTTCTGGGTTACTCTGTATTTATTCCCCCTCTGATCTAATCTTTTCCTCTCTTGTCTCTCCTGACCACTGCTCCCCCTCCTCCTCCACAGGCCCTACTTTGAGATGAAGGCGAAGTACTATCTGCAGCTGGAGGTACGTGGTGGCTGCTTCTGTCTCCAACCCACTTCTGAAGGTTATCCGGATGCTGCTCTGTGTTGCCACTATTTTTGTAGCACTGTCTGACCTCGATCAACTTAGCATTAGATTATGAGTAACAGAGAGAGCATTGCTAAAAATGTAGATGCATCCAGGCCTGTTTTTAATATTGACTATGAGTACTTTCAGAGTTTCGGTGAAAAGTTTCTGTCCTGCTCATTTGCCCAAAAAGCTGTGGAGAGTTTAGATAAATACAGTGTCTTCATATAGTGTGTCAAAACCTGTGAAAATATCTACAGAAACGCACCATGCCTGCAATGTAATCCACTTCATAACTCTCGATTCTTATACAGAGTTAAGATATTTATTATATTCCATATTCCATCACGCTGTGCACTGAAGTGGTTTTAGAGGTTTAAGGAGGATCAGTGTCAATGTCAGTGACTTTCATGATAATCCTCACCCTTCATCTTCATTCTCTCTCCTCCAGAACTTGAAGAAGAATGTAGACGAGCTCCAGGCCAAACTGTCTCAGGCCAAAGGCGAGTACAAGACGGCCCTCAGGAACCTGGAGATGATCTCCGACGAGATCCACGAACGTCGACGAAGCTCCACCATCGGCCCCCGGGGAAGAGGTGTGGGCGCAGAGGGTGACAGTGTTACCGGGGACGACATCTCCAACTTCAAAATGGAGTCTGATGGAATATCAAGTGGGTGCAGTGTGACGTGTTTCTCTCTCCGTCTCTGTCACGTGACTTTTTGATGTTTGTTACCGAAACTCAATTCAAGTTAAATGTGGAAACACATCACTGGTCTTCAGCATGACTCGGTCGATTCTTCCTGATGAGATTAGTAAAGGTCAGACTTTCCAATCTCGTCGCTCTGCTGTCGACCTGCACAGTAGTAACTACTCACCTGCTGACTCTTTAAATGTCAGTGTTAAGCTTAAGGAAATCTCACCAACGTTCTTTTGCCATTTAGCCTCTTTTAATGGAATACAGCACAGACTAGTCATGCTACATCAGAGGGGAAAAAAGATTCTGTAAACAGAATCTAGAAACCGGTTTGGAACACACTGGTTGACACAAAACAGTTGTATCTGAGGAAAAAATTAACCCCACATATTTATTGTTGTTTTTATTATTTTTTATCCTCTCTTGACAGATTTAAGGATTTTTTAAAAATGTCATTGCTTTGAACAGGCGCCAGAGTTGGTCATGATTCTGTTTATCCTCTGATTTCCTCCATGTTGCTGTCCATTCGCTGTGTTTGTGTTGTGTAATCTGTCTCTGTTTTTTACCTTTATAAAAGTTTTTTTTTTTTTTTTTAAACTATTTTTACTCTCCATCATCACCAGAACTCCTTGGTAGAAGAGATATTATATCTCAATAGGTTCTTTCTGGTCAAATTAAGGATAAATAGAATTAATGAAATATTGGATTGGACACTTACAGACAGAAAGTTATTGTCTCTGTGATTCCTGGAAAGTCTGGTGAAAGATTAAAGTTGAACGGGACAGAAAACGAGGTTAAACTTAATTTAGTTTCTTTTCAAATGTCTGACTAATGTGCTCACACAGATACATGTTTGTTTCTAGACTCACTATAATAATGAAATAATTTGTTTACATCCCAAACATCCCAAGTGCTGTATTCATTCAGCAATGATTCAGAATTTGAAATTGAGTTGATTTGCAGCTGCAGACTGAAAAAGAGAACATGATTGTTTGGATGAATAAGATACTCAGCATCAGCTATAAAAAGATAAACGGTCCATTTTGTTAAAATAGATATTCTTATGAGCTTCTGGGGCCAATTGGAAATGGTTCCTCCCACTATGCAACTCGCTGATAGTCGGTTCCTTATTTTTTGTTGTTGATTTTGCAACATAATGTGCAAACCTGTTTCATAGAAGCCCAATCTGGTTGTGCAGAAAGACACCTATAACCGAAGGAGCTATTTATATAAAACGGAACTGTGCCTTTTGCGTTCATTGGCCTTGACTACGTGGGGAAAAAAAAGGATTATGTTACTATGGTAACCACCAAGCAGTGGGAATATTGTGATTACAAGTTACACGTTAACCCTCTTTAAAAGAGGAATGTGCAGCTGTGTACGATGTTCAGGGTGTGTTTTTTTGTGCTTTGACTTGAAGTGGTGAAAATAAAAACTTTCACTAGATGTGATGTGATGTGACAGTTTAAAGTCCCCTGAGTTCTATTTATATCTCTATTTTTTCATACTCATTTTATCTTTCTCTTTTCTCTCCGTTCCTCCATTTATCTTCTCATTCTTCTGCCCTTGTCTCATTAAATCATCTCGGCCTCGTTCCTTTTTGATTCCTGTCTCGTCTCCTTCTACAATATCTCTCTCATCTCTTCCGACCTGTTTTTTTCCTTCCCTTCCTTTTTCCTGTCAAAATTTATTTCCAAATTCTTGTTATTCCAACCACATCTTTCTCCCTTGTCATAAATTCATCTCATCTCATTTCTAATTTTCCCCTCATCATATTCTTTCTTCTCTCTCTCTCTCTCTCTCCGTCCTCCAGTGACATCAGTGTGTTTTGATGATGATGTGTGCGGCGGCAGCAGCATCATGTCTGAAGAAGACTCAGAGACTCACTCCACCTGCAGTTTGGGTTCATCTCCCAGCAGCCCTCAGGATCTCATGTCGCCATGCCCCTTCGCCAGCTCCTCCTCTTCCTCATACACATCCTCCTCCGCCTCTCCATCACCGACTCCCTCCTCCTCTTCGTCATCCTCACCTGCTCCTCCCTCCAGGCCCTGCAGTCTGGATCTTCCCAGCACTGTGTCGTTGTCTGACTTCAGTGTCATCTCTCCAGTGCTTGGACCTCGCAGCGAATGCAGTGGTGCATCGTCGCCTGAATGTGACCTGGAGAGAGGTGAGCAATAGGGAAAAAAGATAAACAGATATTGGGTTATGAAGGTGTCTAGGACTTAGGCCAAGATTGAGATGAATTTTTAGGTGGTATGCCCCATTTTTCTCCCATCTAAAGAGTTTCACTTCATAAATATAAATTATATATAATATATATATATATATATATATATATATATATAAAAATGTGAATTTTATTTTGAAATGTCATAATGGCATAAATAATATAATATAGCATAAAAAACTCTGTCTTAATCATACACTAAGGTTTCCCTCCATGTTTTCCAAGTTGTCACAGACATTTGTGACACAAAAATGAATTTAAAATATATCTGAGCCCAACAAAGCACAAAAGATTCTTCTTTTTTTTTTTTTTTTTTTTGATTCAAGGCTCATTTAAAAACAAAAAAAAACTGACCATCTTTTTTGTTGCAGGTGACCGTGCAGAAGGTGCAGAGGGGGATCTGGACAATGCTGCCACCACCATAAACAACAACAGCAACAACACTGTTCCTGCTGCCAAGAAAACCTTCAACTTGGAAGCGCGCTTTAGCTTTCTGAATCTGCGACGCCCCCGCGCTGATAACACCAAAAAACTGGACAACTGTTCTCAAAAGGCTGAGTCTGGGCAGCAGACCGGGGTCCTGGTCAAAGGAGTCTGAGGGACAAACGGAGAACTTGTCGGAGAAATTCTGACTCTCTCAACTTCATTCTGACCCAGCGATGAACTATTACGAGCTGTTTATAAGCTAGCTGCAACGACTGCATTTACAAAGTGTTCGGCGAAAGGTGTTGGAAGAAAAAGAGAAGAAAATATTCAGATATTATTATTAATGTTTTGTTTTTTTCCACACCATAAAGCTTAAAAAGCTCCTGTCTTGAAAGCGAAAGTGCACTAGCTTCCTGTGTACGACTTTTGACTTTGGGATCGTCTCAAAAGCGTTCTGTCATTGTTAAACAACTGGTGTAGCCGTTTATCAAAACGAATTTATCACTCTCAAATGGCATTTAGCATGCTGTAAACTATGCAGAGGACATGTTCTGTTTCAGTTATACAACAGTTAAAAGAATATGGAGATATTCAGTAAATAACAAGTCTGTTAACCTCCTGCTTTACACTCCTGTATTTGATTTATGACTGTGTTGTATTTTCTGATGATGTATGTGAATTGTTCAGGTTTAGTCACTGTGATCCCGCAAATGTCAAAGCTGGTTCATTTATACGTTCTACTTAAAGTATAACTCGGGTTCATTTGAGACTTAGCTTTTCTCTGCCTAATTTTTGCCATTATGATGAAGTTACAGAAATTTTAAATGTGTCCTTGATGAACGCAGTAACCGTCCCAACAGATAAACCTATAAATACAGAAATGGCTGAATAAAATTAGTTAACACTTTAGAAGTACCCCTATTTAGCATTCATAAGCCGTATACGAACATGTGTCGATTAATGTGTTTGTCAACAACTACAACTTCTCTTGTGGACGCCTGTATGTGGAGACTGCTGTATAAACTTAATTTATAATAAAAACAAATATGTCTGTAATAATATAAAGTGTCTTCAGCAGGGAAGTTAAATTCTTTTGACAAATGGAACGAATTCATGTTTTTCTCTTAGAAAACAAACAAAAATTAATAAAATATTATTCATTTAATATTATTATTATTATTATTCAGCCTTATGTTGGCCTGGTTAGCTGGTGTAAGTTTAAGGAGATATTGCTATGTACTAAATTATTTTTTACAAATTAAAGGTTTTAGGATATGAAAAAACATGAAAAGTAAAAGTAAATGCAAAGAAAAACAAAACACGACCTGGTCTTATTTGCCAAGTAGCTACTGATCTGTCTTCATTTCTTAATTCCTCAATTGCTGTTCACCTAAAGGTAGAATAGTGTTGATATTAAATTTTGAGCCTAAAATTGACAGATTAGGTAATGAATTTTTGTCACCTTTGAGAAATGATCCTGCTTCTGATAATCCATTTGTTATGTCTTTGGCAGAAATGACAGATGTTTTCTGGTTCCAGCATTTCAAATGTGCTACTTTTTCCTCCATCCATCAGTGTTAATAATTAATAATATGTTTGAGTTTTCAGCCAGAGAACATTTGCTCATATCACCTTGGACTTGGACAAAAATGTGTAAACGTTACAAATATTTTCTGATGTCCAACAGACACAACGATTGATCAGTGACACTTCATAAAGAAACACATGAAAACATGAAAAACGGCTGCAGTTCAAGTAACTGTGAAATGCTCACAGCTGCATTTTAAGGTCAGACGTGAAGCCAGATCCTGTCTCTTGGCGATGTACAATTTCATGAAGAATTGGATCCAGAACTGAGGTTTAAAAGTGGACAACTGAGATTTTTTTCACTTATCTGTGCTGCTTTAATGTAACATGGTGTTGTGTCCCTCAGGGCTCCATTTTGGAGCCTCTATATTTTCCTTCAAACTCTATTTTAATAAGAACCATAAGCTAGATTGAAATAAAAATCACTCTTTATTTGCAAGGACATAATTTTGAAACTCTGGGCTGAATCTTTTCAAGGACACTCACTGTAAGACCAGTTGTTTAAATGTGTTTAAACGAGGCAGATTTCTGAATGTGAAGATAAAATAGTTTCTTAAGTAAGGAGCAGATTGTGTTATTCTTAGAGGCTGGCAGGATGATTTACAACCCCATTCTAAATGTAACAGTGTTGGGTTGATGTTTTTTTTTTTTTTATTTTTTTTTTTTTTCTTGCTTATCCAGACATACCCATCAATTGTGATGAATAATCCCCTTTATTTCCCCCTTTTTTTGTGCTTGATATCCGTCATGGACCACTGGGTTTTAATACAATGTCAGTTAGATCTTGGTCTGAGAAACAGTGTTTTGGTGACTGTAACTGCATCAAGGTGTGTGATAAGGTGGTAAAAACAAATTATTAGTTTGCAGCCATTTGCATCTGGTTATGTTTTTGTTTTTTTCAGTCTATGTATTGTGAGCGTATGAAGAAAATATGACAGTATATGTATATTTCCATATATCTATGTCATGTTTTGATGCTAAATCAATGATATCAACTGCTGACCGGTCTCCCCTCTCGCTGATGTATGAATGCAGTAGGTGTTAAGTCTTCTGTATCATCTCTAAACAGCTCATGTGCCTGTTTTTCAGATTAAATTAAAAGTAAATGCTCATTCATTTCATTGTGGTCCTGGTTCGTTTGAAGTTCACTAGTGCGGTTTGAATAGGACATCATGGTCTAAAATCAGTTTAATCTTCAAAGACTGAGATGGCAATTTTGACACAGCCGCAACAGACTTTCAAAGAAGCAGTTTCTTTCAAATTAAAAGCATGATGTTTTGTGCGGTGATTCAGATAATTGAAAAGATTATTAAGCAATCTATCTTCAATTAACAGCCAGTCAAATTGAATTAACATCAAACAGTGTCTGGCATGTTTTAAGACAAGTTCTAACTGATCTAAATGGTTGTCACATTTTCCTAGTAAAGTCAAAAACAAGACCCTTTCTTATCCTGAAGGTAATGTATTGTTGTATTCTAAATACCAGCATATTAGAACTCATTTTTATGCTTTAACTGCCTCAGTGGCAGTGACAGCTGTGGCCAGAGGCATTAGGTTTTCAGGTTGTCCATCTGTTCTGGTGAATACAATATCTCAGTAACACTTTACAGGTTTTTTTTTTATTTATTTATTTATTTTTTTTTTTTTGCTGGATAAATGTCAAAGGTGAAGTTCACACTAACCTTGTGTTCTGCCAAAATGATATATATCACCCACAGAGAATTATATTACATCTGGCACAAACATTTACTTGGAGTCAAGGTTGAACTTTTTAGAGGTTGGTGGTCAAAAGTCAAAGGGCATGGTCCCGTTTTAGGCCTCGTGACTGCAGCGTCTCAGGACGAAGGGAATCCTTTGCACTGGATTAAATTTGAGCGATTTCAAAAATCTGCTACATGTTGAGAAAATAATAGTCAATAATTCTAAAACTCACACAGAGGACTGAATATTTAGTCTGTGGTGTTTTGCCTCAGAGCATTCACAGGAACAGCAACGCATATTCATGTGCCTTCCACTTTTGACTTAATTTTCCAATGATTTCTAAAGTAAAGTATGAAATGTTTATATACCTCGCAGACACTGTCTCACACAGACGACCTCAATTAAACTTAATGTGTTTAATCGTCAAGTTGTCATGTTGGCTACATGTTCTTTGTAAAATCAGACTAGTGGCAATTGCACGGTGAACAGTCCAGTCAGCTCTCTCTAATTCACTTATAAAACCTGTTTTTTTTCCCCATGACCATCTTCCTCTTTACACAGTTAATTCAACCTTTCAGCCCTTTTTTTTCTGGTTGTTGTTGTGACTTGTAGTGGTACAAACATCACATTAACCTTCATGCCTCATCATTGTGTTGCCTCAGATAAGTGACCATCTATCAATCCGATTTGAACGCATCCCATTCACTGTGATGTTTTATTTAAAGATTATCTAAACACATCATCATCTATTGAAATGGATACTTAGTTATTTTCTGCAGAGCAGTTTGATTATTATATAGTCACTTTCCTTTTCTTAGTTCTTGCTTGCAGTTTGATATGTGAACATTATAAAAACTTACCTCCTTTTTTGACTGTAACCCACAATCTCAGCATGCATTATCATTAGCATCTGAAAGTATTTGTATATTAATTATTACTTTTGTAATACTAATGTACAGTATGGAAAAAAGCTCACCAAATGTAGGTTTTGTGCCAATCATTTCCAGATAAGCTAATGAAACATGGGCTGGTAACAAAACAAAATAAGTAACAGAAATAAAAAAGTATTTAGAATGACTGCCACCAAGGAGACTGGTGAGGTCAAGGTTATATCATCATTTGGCAGTGACAGAACAACAAGGGGCAGTTTACACTGGATAAGGTTCTTTTTAAATGTACGTATGTTAAAATGTAGGAGGAAGTAAACAATGTGCAGAAATGTTTGTTTTGCAATAGCATGGCTGAGTTTTCTTGTCAAAGAGATAACTTGTGATCACTTATCTTGTGTTTGAATATACAAGAATGTATAAGACTATATAAGTGATGCTGCCACTTGACTGTCTTAGCTTATTATTATGATTAGGCACAAGATGCCTACAACCGCAGGCGTGAATATTAGCCTTTGTTAGCCACTTAGCATGTTTACATCCAAAATCAAATGACTTTCTTTTTTTTACAGTTTTGTACAACAACAACACACAAAATCGCTCAAAATCTGTTGAATGTTGTTTTAGTTGTTTTATCGAAATAAAACGTCCAACCCTTGTAAATAAATAAGTAAATAAAAGAGCACAGACAGAAACGGAAGCAGATATAATTTTCTGTATTCAAAGTTTGAACACATCTACCCAAACACTTAGTGCAAGTACTGCAAACATTACATCATCATCCATACAACAGGCCACTGTAAGATTGTCCTGCTGCATCTTTAAATAAGTTGGCTTGTGGTCGGTTAAAATGACACAACTGAATATGGTGGCAGAGCTGGGATATTAGTGGATGGTTAACAGAAGGGAATGAACGTTTAAAGCTACAGTTTACTCTGAAGAGAACATTTGAACTCGTAGCACATCAACATTACTATTTAATTTCCAGTCAGAATTATGAATCATCATCGTTATGAATCATTAAGAGCGATTGTAAGTGAAAATTATCATCATCGTCCCAGAAGCATTAAAAAAGAAAAAAGGTCAGAGTTCATCTTTGTGTTGAGTCACTGTCAAAATGTCAAAAGTCAAAATGTGCAGCTCACTGAACAGTCAAACCATTGGGACATTTTGAGGATCCGCTGATTATTTATTTATTGATTTAAAAAAATGCCAAAGACATTTTGAATTCAGAAATGTTAAGTTGTCTGCTTTGATTTGATTTGCATTTGAATAAAATAAATAAATATAAATAGTTGCAGACCGTTACTGTGACATCATAGAGTTGTGTGACAGTGACTTTACATTTACTGCTGCTTACAATTGTGCATCATTCTCAGTAAACACATAAAAAATGTTATGTGACAAAATGGAATCCCACCATTAATGTAACTTGTGTGTAGTCGGCTGTACGCTGCACTTCAGATTCACTTCTTACTTCATTAACATGGAAACATTTGTGACAGCACAAAAGTTAGCCGCCACTGTAAATAAGGTACCTTAATGTAAGTGACAAAATAATCTTAACTCACTTGTTTTTTGAGCTTTTCAAATTCCTCAGTTTTTTAACAACTCATTAAATCACAGTACAAGTACCTTTAGTTAAGATTATTTTGACAAACTATGTTCCCAAAAGTCAAGAATCAACTTTTACGTTCAAAGTCTCAATTTGTGCTGATTTTTATTGTGTGATCACTTTGGAGGATGTAGCCTGTTACATCATACAGACAGGTGTTTCTATTGGCACGACAAAATTTGAGAGCACTGAAAAGTGCAACCTCCAAAATGATCATAGAATTGAATCGACACCTCAGGACTGCTGTGTTAGACTGCATTACGATAGCTGGGTGCATTTAATAAATTAGCAGCTGAATGTAAACTACAAAATAACACAAATGTCTGGACAAACAGGTTAGGGAGAGCGCTGGTGGGTGACTGCTTCCGCGTGATGCGAACCTCATGTTTAATTTACCTCTAAACGTCGCTGGATGAGCTCACACCTCAACGGTTAGCACGGGGTCCAAATCTCAGCCAGCAAACCCACCCTAAGCCCTTCCATTACTTCAATGGACACTGTTGTCAGGTGGAATTTGTGATTCAACTGCAAAGCTTCGTCACTGATGCGGAGACAAGAATCCCAAAATTTACCAGCAACATTTGCATATGAAGTGCGCTGCTGATGTGTGAAACTTTACATACTGAAAAAAGAGGAGGCGAGTTGTATTCAGATGAGCCGCCTTCCGATAACAGTTTGTGCTCAAAACAAAAAAAAAAACAAAAACAAAAAAAAAAGACATAAATCTCCATATATTTTGTTTAACAATAAACAGAAAGAGAAATTAAAAGTGCCGCTCAGTAACAAAAAATGTTAACTGATGTGTACTTGGCAATACATTACATTTTTTTTTTTTGCCTTTAAAAAGTTGATAATGAAAATCAAACATTTACACATGCACGTGCGCGCACACATACACACACACTTACACAGTCAGTCACAGGTATAACACATACAGTGTGTGATACCTATTTCAAGCAGTGCTGAGTGCTGAGGTGAGGCCTGTCAGTGAAATCAGGCTGATTTTTTCTCACTCAGCCATCACATCCACAGACAACATGAAGAGACATCATTCAACTGCTGCCATATTGGATTCCCTGTGGTGCTGCTCTGCTGCACTGCTCCTGAGAATTAAAAGAAAACACCTTAACCGTCAAATTGAGTAAAAACTAACTGCCCCTTCGATCTGTCAAACTCTCAATCGGCTTTTGCAATTTTGGCAAAAACCCTCAACTGTTTAAAGCCTCTCTACATGACAATAGGTCCAGTCAGGTTCGGGTAAAGCAGTGCTAGGAGAGAAATGCACAACTGAGGCCTTTCTGTTTTGTTTTACAGCATCAAGCAACTGCTTCTTATCTGAGTAGTTTTGCAGTAATGAGCATCTCAAACATTGACGTCGCCCAAACACATTTTCAAATTGCATTCAAAATGACAGCTAAGATCCATAACTTTGTTGAAAATATACAGAGAACTGAATCATTACTAAGATGATTTCACATCCTCCACTCTTCTGGTTTTAAACAGTTGCTGGAACTTGGCTGCAAGGATTTGATCCCATTGAGACACAGGAGCATTAGTGAGGTCCATTAGTGATAAGGATGAGGTTGAGATCAGGGCAGATCATACAACGCACACCACACACTCACAACTCAGGCAAAGTGGCCTGGGACCAAGATCTTGTACCATCAGAATGGACTCAAATTATGAAAGAAAAATCCCTGTGACCTCCACAAATGCCACCGTGTGTGAGGAACAAATCACAAAACCGTCATAACATTCTTCAAATTCTGTACTGACGAGGTGCTCGTTTCAGCAAAAAAAAAATTTAAAAAAAATGAAAAGAACCTGAAAAGAATTCACTGCTTCCAAACAGTCATGACACATCTCTACAGCTCTTGAGCTGGAATCTATTTCAATCCTGTTACTTCTCCACATCCAGTCGATCCAGGGTGTAGTCAAACAATTGCTGTTATCTTGTGAAATCTTTCGGATTTTTACTGTTTTGTCAGACAAAGCTGATGTTAATTGACCCATCTGGTAGAGGAACACACAGAACGTATGGCATCTGTATATATAGTATATATTATTCTGTCCCGAAACACCTTGGCAGTTCATGGGTTCTATTCCATACTGAAGTTCCTTTTGATAAGTCTTTACTAATGATTTATTCCTTTGCCATAACTTCATGTCAGCAAAGGACTCAATGAGGGAGAAAATGGTGGTTTAGTTCAGACTACCAGTCACATTCTGGACTCTTTGGACTTAAATGAGGCCTTGAAACCTCATCATATTCAAACAGAAAGATAAAAAGAAAAAAAAAATCCCTCGATACGCTCACAGGTACCTTCTTCTAACCCCCTCCCCCAGTCCATCTTCATTGGAGCTGGGAGACTTTGAGGGGCGAGGTACTGCCAAAGTCTAAGAAGAAGGGTCCTTCCTGTTTGGGCAGGAAGGTGGTGGGGATGACATTGTAGATGCCTGCTGGGACGTGCTCTGCCTCCATGTAACAGAAACCGCATCTGGAAAAGAGAGAAAGACAAAGCGAGACTCGCTGAGGATCTTTAGACGACAACAAACAACCCGTCAGAGTCAAAAGCAGCATGAAAAAACAGCCAAAGAGAAAACATAGATCAGCAGTAATGGTGCAGTCACATTATTTTTGCTTTAAAATAAATATTTCCAAACTCTGAACTGATGTGATGTCAGAGGTTTGATCGATCAAAAAAATTAATACTGATATAATGCTACAGTTTGCAGTCCAGTTTCTCAGTTCTTCAAAAGTGAAAACTTTGCCTTTTATAAAACAATGTAATTTCTAATCTTGAACTGTACTTTGTCTTGTGTTGTTGAGTCTAACATGACTACACCTTAACATGTGAAACGTTAAACTGACGGGTCAATCTCAGGCAGAGTGTTTTAGCGTGTGGTCTGATGTTCAGCGATGATGTAAAGATTTCTGCTAGTGATAGATCAACTTTATAATACTGTGTAGAAATAACTATCATTACCCATAAGTTATAATTAACACATAAGTGACAAATCGACTTTCATGAATTGTATCTAACATGTTTAATCACCAGGAAAAAATAAGTTTATCTTTCAATCTTTTATCATTTTTATCATTTGAATTGTTTCCTTATGAGAAACTTAAATAGAGCAATTATGATCTGTACATGTCTGGAAATGACTTTATGACAGTATGACATTTAATGACGGTCTCTGCGTGTGTGGTTTCATAATAATATAATGTTAATTACAGGGATATTATGAATGCCTTTGTATTCAAAGCATTACAATGTCATTATTTGTTTCCAATCAAATTATTAACTATTTATGGGACACCACTGTCTGTACAGTATGGTTGGAAATTAATTTTATGTTGTTGTTCTGTAATGTATGATGTGACTTCTCCAGCTGGTTCCTGTGCCAATGACTGAGATAGGACAAGGGATCCTACAGTAAGTCTGAAGAAAACATTGACTATTGACACATTTTTGTTTGGTTTTCTGTTCTACTGCACCTGTAATCTCCACTGCTCTTCTTCTGGAAGGCTGCTGGACCTGGATCCCCCACCGTTGACACCATCACCATCTCAAAACCGACACTGTACTGTCTGCACACATGGACAGATAAGAAACAGTGAATAAATAACTACCTTCAACACAAACTGATAAAGCTCAAGATTTGTTTTTGTGTTTTTTTTAATGATGAATGAGAATGATTTGCATTTAACTACCATGCTTCTATATCTGTTTTTATTATCACATTCTACTAATCCTTTCAGTGAATGTTTCATCTTGCAAATAACCTCAGACTATGTTGACAATGTTATCTTTCTTTCTTTCTTTCTATTTAAGTTCAATTAGGTTTTATGCGGGAGTGGCAACAAACAATACACCGCTACTTAAATCTGAGCAGTTCATCTTTTCACCCGAGTGAATATTTGAGCCAGATGTGATAAAATTCCCTCCAGTTTTCCTGATTTATTGCATTCACAAGAATGAGCTGGACAGACAACCTGAAAACAGAACGGATCTGGACAAAGCTGACGCAGACGTGGAGGCACAGCGAGATAATGCAGTGCAGAAATGGACAGAAGAAGACATTTAAAAATTACGTTTGAGTTACATGGTCTACTTAAGAACACAAACAAGTTGATATGTGCACTGTGAAATGTCCCACTTATGGCAAATTTTCTAATCCTTAAGTAACAATATTTAAATGGAACATGATCAATTGGAGAAGGCACAAAAATCTGAAACCAAATCCAATCAGATAAATGAGAGTGAACAGTATAAAAAAAAACCTCTGTTGGGTCAAGTAGGTTGTTTTGGGAGCAGGAGACTGTTTAAACAAATACATGAGCTGATGTCAACTCAAGCACGTCTGATACTTCTGAGCTTTTGTCTCACAAGTTTGGCCACAATATTATAATATGAACATTCATCACTGAAATAAATAAAAGCTGACATCATGGTACATTTCCATGTGTCTGTGTCCTATCTTCATTTGGTTTGCTGTGGTGCATTGTCATCATTGATTACAATACGCACTTATATCACTGTCATAATCATCCACACATTCCTGACCTCTGTGGCTGCTGGTGATGTAACGATCTAAGTTTACACCAGAATCACTCTCATTTGTCAATAAGCATTTTTACGCTCATCGACTCAAGTCAGAGGTTAAAAATCAATGACTTTTTTTTTGTATTTTTAATACAAGAAAAAGTTATTGATTTTAACCTGTGACTTGAGTTTAGAATGGATAGTTACATAAACATTATTGGAGACAGTGTGAAATTTTTATGTGCAACAGAATATTTATTATGTCACTGGAGTTAAGAGGTAGAATTGAACAGTGCAATCGCTGAGTCATCCCAGTGTGTGTGTGTGTGTGTGTGTGTGTGTGTGTGTGTGTGTGTGCACGCACTTGTATTTGTGTTTTGTGTGACAGAGGGGAGAGGGAGAGGGAGAAGAGTGAATATATGAGACTTAAAGCCAGAGAGAAACATCCCGAGTCATCCTGCTAATTAGTCCTTAATACATCAGACTGGTTCATTTACAATCAAACAACATTTCTGAAATTTGCTTTTTATTTGCATATATATTGTATTCATATCGTATTATATCTAAATGTCTCTAAAACATTTCTGATAATTCAGAAATGTGCAGTTTTGATCCATTATTTTTTTAGGTGAAGCTGCCAGTACTAAGGAGTTGGTTGACACAGACACTAAAGCTGATGGGTGCTATTTAAGTTTTTAGATCAGTGAAAATAAAAATCCGAATCCCTATCAAGAACAGACTGAATAAATAAAGATGGCAATAAAGATGGCTGACATGTCAACATATCAAAAGTGAAAGCAAAATATTTGCCTTCACAAAATATCAGCCCCTGGTGGCCGCCAGCAGTACAGACCATAACTACTGCTACTACTACTCTTCATGCTGGTGGATAAGACATGGTCTAATTAAAACCAAATACATAACAAATAAATCACTAGTTCTAATCACACTGATGTATGATGTTGGGCATGTTTTTTTGATTAATTAGGTATTTTGTGGTTATAAAAAGAAATTAAAAAAACAGGCTGTCATGATTGGCAGATGAGATTGATGTATTTGAAGTAAATTGATGAACTAGTCAGATATTACATTATTATACATGTTAGCAATTCAATCTGTTCTTGCATGATGTTGCAATACAAATACATTCGAATGTGAAACTATACTGGCCAACGTTAGTCTGACCTGGATCCTCGGAGCTCGATAAGCAGTGGTCCTGACCGCTCCATGTTAATCTGATAGATTGGGTTGTGTTTGTATGAGTCCTTGTAGTTCCCACAACCTCCAGCACTGACGCCCTTCCACTGGCCATTGATCTGAAGACAGAGGGAGAGAGAGACCCAAACACTATAGCTAAACACAAAAGCACACAATAAAAACATAACATTCATGTCTAATTACTTGTATGTTTAGGTGCCAGTTGATCACATACCCTTTTGGTGTGAGTGAAGGGATTTGGGATCTTGGAGAAAGTGAATTTGCTTCCAGCGTACACCTAGGTAAAGAAATCTGACATGTTACACTGTACATGAGCAAAGTGATGGAAAGAAATATGCTTCACACCTGGGTTTAGAAAAGGAAGCAGACAATTTGATTTCATTCCAGTTGGTCAGAAAGTGTATAAACCAAAATAAATATATAAATATGAACAGCAAGGGCAAAAGGTGTTGAACACAAGACTAAAGCAAAAACAAAAAAAACATACTGCATCCTATATGTTTCTAAATAGTGAACACCTCACTTCATAACAAGTCTGTTAATTGATTCACCACAGTCTGCACACAAGATAGATATTATCATATTAGCAATGTTCTGAAAAATAAACACCACAAAAGAAAATTATGTTTTCTGCATCTTGCTTTGATCTGTGGTGTAAAATCAATGAACAAGAAGAAGAGTTGACTCCGTGATTCTCATTATGTTTTTTTTTTTCAAGCTGAAAGGTTGAGTTGAGGGAGATCATTTTCATGGTTAGTTTGGTGGAAAGAGATAAAAGACGGACGGAGCGAGAGAGCTTGCTGCAGTTAGACACCCACATATGCAGCAGACACGTGTACAGAGTGCGTGTTGTTCTTAACGGGCAATTTCACTATAAACTGTTCTCTACAGTTCCCTCTGCAGTTTTCAAGGAGTTCATGAATTATAAATTACACACACACACTTTAAAATCCCTTACTCCCTCAGTTGGTCTTAGGAGCCTGATATTTTTCTATAAGAGCTTGACAGAATAATAGAAGAGGTGAATTTCAAAGGGGAAGGGGATGGTACAGAGAAGAGGGAGGTCACTGTCTCTAACTTTAACCTTCAGTAAATGAGTATGATGACAAGCAAAAGCAACCATATGGCTAAAGTGCACCTCGGTTAACCCATGTCAAGCAAGGTTCAAGTCTTTGCAAGTTGATGTTTATCTTGCACTGGCACAGATCAAGTTTGGTTTCACAACCTAGCATGGTAAAACACAGCTACTGATCATTTAAATCACCAACATAAACAGTGGCAACATACTAAACACCAGCCATTAATATAAAAAGGTAAAGTGGATTTAAGATCAAGATTCAAGAGATGCTTGAGTGAAATTTTTGAATTACTTTTGTGTTCACTCAAATGATCAGTCTGAAGAAGTGCTTCTCACCCGTAGTGTGTAGTTGATGGTGTTTTGTTTCTCGTACTGTGAAACCACCAGCGTGAAGGTGTGTGTCCCTGCGCCGGTCAGTCTAATCTTGGTCAGGTAATGTGGGCTGTTGATACGGATGCCATCAATGTAAGGAGGGGGATCCGCTGTAGAGAGAGCCAAGGGAGTTAACCAGATAACAGAGGACAGTGTTTTCATTACTGCTTATGTCTATTTTTTGTAAAAGTAAGAATGAGTCTGGCGGTGTTTTCGCTGTAGAGATTAAATATTTCTCTAAATGTTTGCTGCTGTCTTCGTGAATAGAGGGATGAAGGAAATTTGAGGTGTTGCAATGCAGCAATCTTTGTCCTTGTTCAGTGTGATGAAGTGCTGCCTTCAGTCCCCTGCTGTCAACCCATCTATGCTACTTATCTCACAGTTCAGTGCTGCAGAGAGAAATCACTTTCTAAGGCATCTATCAAAGCTTACCGGGATAGTAAACCTTCTTCCCATTTGTCTTGTAAACGACCAGGGTGATAAACTCCCTGTTTTGTGCAAAATCATCCTGGACAAACAAACAAATAAACATACAGATAAAAAAGTGAGTTACTGCAATATTAGGCCACTACATTACTGATTTGACCAAATATGACCAATATAACATGACTTTCATTGTTATCTCAGAGCTCTGTCTCTTTACCTTGTCAGTAATGTGTCTGGTGAGCAGCACCCACACAGCAGCTCCACCTGCTGGACACTGGACCTCCAGCTTGTACTGGGGATTGTTGGCCAGACTGTACACATCTTTCACTGGGCCTTGCTTCCCATCCCAGCTACTGCAAATGGTACAAAAAAAAACACAACAAACAAAAACTCTGATCAAATGAACAAGATGTATTTTGTTTGTTTTTTTAACCATTTCTTAGGTTTTATGTAAAAATAAATGAATACTGAGCAGTAATCTTTATTTATAAGCACAGCTATTTAACAGCACTTAACTAGTGGAAACTGAATTACACAGAAACACTTACTGGTGAATACAGGAAGACTCTTTGAAAAGGGCCGGGTTCCAGCTCAGGTAGATGACATCATAGTATTGACACAGGTCCTCCCACGCGATCCAGAAAACACCTGAAGAACAAAATACATGTGACCAGATTTAGGAGATACATTTGTGGCTAATGATTTAATTCATTCTGAATTTCTGTGCCTTAAATCTCACACACATTAGGCATTTTGTCTGTCAGTTTTACTGTGTTGAGAAATTTGAAAACACACCACACAAGGGGGACTATATATATGGTTGCATGCCAGTATCATCAGCCACTCTTGCGCTTGCAAAATGTAATAATAAACCATCTGAGCAGTGTCACTTCTTCAGGGCAGACTGAATATTACAGTGTCTTCCTTTCAGAAAGTGAAATGACATTTCCGTTCGGCCAGGACTTGCTGGTTAGCATACTAATTTCAGCAGAAGCAAATAAAAATGATAGAAATAGCAGCAAAACAAAAATCAACATAAGTGTTGGTTCCTCTGCTGGAGACAGCTATTGGCAAGTAAAGAAATGAAGGAAAAATATATAGCCCCTTTAAAGACAGCTTCTAAAATAATGATTTCGATATAAACAGCACACAGAGTCAACACCGATTTCACACTACACACTTTTCTGGCCAGACTGTAGGTGCTGCATTTAAGAGAAGAGGGGGTATACCGTTATCGAACTTCTGCGCTGTCTTAGGGTCAAAGTTGAGGTATTTGAGGAGTTCAGGTGTCCAGTTCTTTTCATCTCGCTCACTGTAGCGTCCCTTCCACCGCAGATGACTCCATGGATTCTTCAACTGCAAGAAGCGCATTCCCTACAAGAATAATAAACCCACCGACATGGTGTCAATTACAAAAGATGTAAGTAGCAGGAAAGATGGTACATCTATATATTTATTCACTGGCCAAAGTGACAGATGGATTTTGATTATCTGTCAGAAACCTTGAGTATTTTTGGCAACAAGCCTGTACTAAAAGCATCATAAATGCTATTTTTCTCCGTCTTCCCTTGGTCCTTATCATAAAAGTCTAATGTTACTTTAATAATGCCAACCTTGTATTCCCTGATGTCAAGAACAGCATAGGCATGTGTTGGCACTAAACCCCATCTATCCCCCTCTTCTTCTGTCATCACCCCGGTTGCTGTGGTGACGAGGACGTCACCTCTGTGAAATCTGGAAGAGAGAGAGGGAGAAGCAAATATAGAGGAGGAACAAATAAAAACATGTGAGGAAAAAACTGAGGTCAAAGAGTCATAGTAGACTTTAAAATAACTTTGTGTGAATTTGTTTGCATGTTCACCTCTGGAAGAGCATGCGGAAGGTGTCATCCTTGCTGAATGACTGATTGTCAGAGTGCATAGCGATGCGTTCTGGGACCCAGCCAGTGAGTGCGTGCAAATCGATGTTCTGTAACCACAAATGTGAAAATTCTGAGTTTATTGCTGTATTTTATCCTGAAAACAAGTAGTTTAACTATCAGCAGTTTCACCGCAGCAAGTGAAACAAGTCATTTAAAAAGAGTTGCGTCTCTTGGTTTCTCAACCTTCACTCACCGAGTTGGAGCCAGGGAAGTCATAGCCACCCATCACCTTCATGTAGGCTTTTTCTATCAGAGACACCCAGAGCTCATTCCTGTTGCTGGAGTAGGAGCACAGCAGCTCTCCATTACGATCCACCGGCAGGTAGTCGTCTATTATCACCTGCAACAGGGACAGAGGCACATTGTTGATTTGAGGGATGCTGTGCAGTTTTTTTTAACATTACTGATGAACTTGGCCGAGGTTATTATTTTTCTACCTTCCTGGGAACACCATTGATGTGAAGCTTAACCATGTACTTCCCACAGGGATTATATTCTGGTTCCCCTCGCCTGTTTTGAGGGTAGATGATGCTGTAACACACACAAACACAATAAATACACGTATATAATATCAGGCTTAACATTATTAAGGGAAAAAGATTATTGCCTCAGATAAAAAATATGGTTCAAACTCTAAAAGCACCATAGAATACCTGGTGATAAGTTTCTTGTTGTAGCGTCTCTCGTAGGCCGCACTGATTGCTAGTGATGCCACAAAGGAACAGTCAGACACCACCGTCTGCACAACAGGAGTGAGGGTCACATTAATTATAAAGTTTAAATCATTTGATAAATGAAAGATCCACTGCTATGTCCAGCTGCTACTCTGACCTGTTTGATACTGAAGCTGGACACAGACATGATCATGGTCGGATTATTGCAGATCTCATCTGGCCGGACCCAGCGGGAGAAAATGGCTTTCTGCTTTGGTGACAGTGCCAATTTCCCTGTTTTGTCCCTAGATGGAAGAAATGAAAGAAAAGACCAATTACACAACGTAGATGTGCTTCCATCACTGTTATGTTTCTGTCTGTGTATCACACAAACCTTTGTGTAAACTTATGCTTTTCCTCAAATTTAAATATGGTACTTCAAACAATATGTTGTAGGTCTGACACAGAGCTGCTAGCATAACAAAACATAAGACGGCACTAAAACTCACGAGAAAGGGACAGGAAAGGCGAATCTCTCCTTCAGGTCCACACTCATGAAGGGCACATAGGCTATGCCATTGATTGTGGATGTGCTCCTGAAAATTAAGGATGAGTTTAATTCAACAAAACAGCTAGTAAACCCCCAACACCTGATTTCAATCAGTCATGGTGGTAAAAAACAAAAAAACAACATAACTCAGACTTTTATTTTTGTGTGAGGATGCAGAGGTCCAGAAGCCACCACAAGATGGCACAGATTTCTAACCCCTACATATTTCAGATTTTACATGGCTTGATTTAACAGGGTTGCTACATTTTCAAGGAATTACAAGGACATTTTCAATGGCCCAAATACTTTGTAGTTTGAAGGCTGGTGACGCCGTGAATGTTAATGTAACAATCGTTTTTTTTGTAATTTCACTGCTGGTTAAAAACATTTCCAGGAAATGCCTTTCCAATATTTTTTTTGGCCAGCTATGTATTTTTTCAGGACTTGGTAGTCAAGTGTTTTTCAGGAATACTATAGTTGATAAGTCAAAATTATCTCTAAAATTGTAAAAATGAACAGTATGTTCCACTGGCAAACTCACCTAAGCACCTCAATCTCTTCAGACGTGTATCGCTGACCATGTGGTTCACTAGACTGAACTGCTCGAACTGGCTGAGATCGGTCTTGGAGAGTGAAGTCTGGTCCGAGGGGGAAAAACTGGCGAACTGGTCCACCAGAATTACCACCACTGGTAGACTTGATTCCAGAGGTTCCGGTCTGGGCTGGAGTTGATTTGGACTGGGACTCTTTAAGTCCTTCTGCCCTGAAAAAACATAGTGCGGGTTTTTGCAGGTTCATGTTCTCTTTTGTTTAGACTAATCTATGGCCGAGATATTTGTATTTTAGCAACATCTAATTCACAAGAACCATGTAAAATGTCTGTGAAGTTAAATAACAAAATATCTGTTATCTGAGAAATTAACACAAATCTCTGACTATGTCTACCACTTGCAAAAAAGCTAAGCTAATCATATATTTAAAAATACAATGTTTCAAACTGAAGTCAAAAGCTGTGCTTAAACAGATGCTGCCTCTGACATATTTTCAGCTGAGAATGGAGGTGCTATAGCACAGCTGTAACTATATCTGATTTGCAGACATTCTGCTTTATAGTTACAAAAAGTGCTCATTTTCACATTTACCTGTCTAAAGCTTGACGTGCTAGCTGCTTCAGCTTGGTCTGCAACGTCTGTTCTGACGTCTCATTGGACTGTTGCCCACACAAAAAGACAAACAAATGAGGAAGCAAGTTAGAATAAAATCAGGGGGAATACCAAGTCAAATTTAGTTACAGTGACTGACAAGTACCGTCTTAATGCACAACTCCACAGCCTGAGTGTACAGTTCAATGGCTTCATCATCATTTCCCTTCTCATCTTCCTCAAAGGCTTGGGTGACCAGGAAGTGGGCACGCTCGAGGTCCACCTGCTGCCGGGACTTCAGTGGGTCGCTCTTCTGTGCTTGGACTGGGAGTCAAAGATCCAGAGAATAAATGTTAGGGCATCAAACAGACACATTGTAAACAGAGTACCAGGATGGTGTAACAGCAGAGGAGGTTCACATATTCAGTCCTCTGACTACTTTAGCTTCTGTATCAGTTATTGTTGTTGTAACTTTTATGTTATTTCTATTGCAACTACACAAACAGGAAACTGAAACTTATTTAGTCATCCAAGACCGGTTGAACAGGATGATGACAGTTTGATACTATTCAAACTTTTCATTTGTCTGATTGTAAATGCCATAGCTGAGTTTCTCCTTGCTTATATCTAATACTTAATCAGTACCTAATACTTAAAGGAGTCATGATAAATCAGAGTTTAAACTTGCAGAAAAATATTTATTAAATCTGGTACAGCCTAATGCAAGAGCCCTACATCTACTCCTTCCTTCATGAAGGTTGTAATGGTCATTTTGTGAAATAAACTGTTGCTTCAACTACTTTAACATGGTCATTTTTGGAAGATGTAGTTTGTGTTGCGGTCGAACTGGATTGAAGCATAATCATATGTTCAATTACTAACAAAAAGATTATGAGACTAAAAAATAATCAGTGTGTTTAGAGCAGCTATTACAGTACATTTTGCCTTTTACAGAGCAACATGCCACAAACGGTAATAAATATGATCCGCTGTGTTTCTGTGGTCACACCCATAATGTGAGGTGAGTCATGGAAAAAAGTTGTCAGACAGCAACTGAGAAAGTATGTCCTCAGGGCTCATTCAGTAACAGCATCAGAAATCATTTCTTACAGATTATGAACTGCAGAGACTTCCCCTCTTCACAATTTAAGTTTTTCTTTGCTCTGTAGTGTTTTGTCTATTAACCCAGTTGTGTAAACACAAATATACAAATCAATGTGAACTGTCAACATACTTCAGATGTATAAAAATACTATTTCATTTGTGAGCACACATAATGATTTGATCATCAATTTAAGGTAGGAAAACCAAACCAAAACAGTTGTTTCACTGTGTCTCCGGTAAGATGAACATACCAGCATTGTGTAGGGCTTGGACCCGATCCAGATATTCATTCACTTTGTCCTGGATTCCCTCCAGTTTGGATCCAGCCATGCCAGCATATATCAGGGCCTGGGCTGCCTCCTATTGCAAACAATCACAACAGTAGCAGTGATAACTGTCACACTCCCAAGCATTAACTACATGAAATATTATTATATATTAATAAACTGACAACGTAGACAATTCATCAGTTACATACTGATGTCATTATGTGTCATTTTACTAACACTTTACAGTGGCAAACTACCATATGTGAAAGTCTATGCTAACTTCTAAGTAAAATGGGCTAAGTGCTAACGTTGACAACAGCAGCTATTCACACCTGTCATATTTACATATACAACTACTTACCTTATAATAAAATACAGCCTCGTTATATTTGCCATTCTGGTCATAGGTTACAGCTGTTTTGGCAAATTTAACAGCATCGAGCTCCAGCGTCGCGTAGTCCATCCTGAACCCAACTTGTTGACACAAGTGACAAGCTCGGTCAGCCAGCTAACAAGCTAGCTAACCGCTAGCTCTCGTAATTTGCCAAATTGGCAAAATATCTGTCTTTAACTCGTAGCACAGCTCGTTTCATCAACTCCGGATAAGCATAGTGAAAACAACCGTGACGACCGTCCTTTAGTCTGTGGTCAAAAGTGGCATGTTAAAGCTTTATGCCATTTAACGACTGTACCAGCAGATACCAAAACAACCAAACAATTTCCGGGAGACACAAATCGCGCAGGCGCAGTAGAGGACGCAGGTTGTATTTGTGTGTGTTGCGTTCAAAGGCAGTAAGAGACTGAGGGTGGCTTCTAATTGTAATACACCTGAACTGGCAGCGAAATGCTGCTTAAAAAGAAAAAGTTAATTGATGTGCGGAGAGTGGAGAACCAAAGTGGGTATTTGAAATACATCTGGATTAAAAAAAAAAAAAATCCTTTAATGCTAGAGGGGTGTCAATCTTAAAAAAACACCATGTCAACAGTAATGATAATGAAAAACGAAACAAATGTAAATAATATACAATATTAAAGAATGGCATATATTGAGGGCTAAGCATACAAGAACGAATTAAGGTTTGATCCAATAGAAAATGTATTTTCTGTATAATACAGAAAATAATACAGATATTCAGTATTTGTTCAGGATGAGAAAAACCAACCACAGGAGGCAACAGATAGTAAACATTAAGAAATTTATTATCTGTTGTCTCCTGCGGTTGTTGATTCTAATCTGAAGAACTGTTTAAAATTCTGCTGCAGCATTTTGAGGAAAGCTTCATGGATCAAAGTGTCAGTTGTAAATAAGACCTTTCTGATCAGTGGACTGGTCCAATTGCTCTTGGGGGCCATCTCGTGGGCCAAAACAGACATGATGCCTTAAGAGAGGAATGATTCCACTTTCAATGTCTCAAAACTTTGGTCACTTGACCACTGGTTTGGAGAATGTGGGGTACCTTTTAATTGTCATGAAGATTTCTTTCTTCTTTCTTCAATAATGTGTATGTGGTACATGTTGTTTTGTGATTGGGAAAGTGAAAGTACATGTGTATTCAGGCAAACTAAGTAGAGGTGACGGATCAACTACTTCCAATATATAATCCCATATTCTTACTGATTAGTAACTGCCTAATCTGACGATCAGGCTATGTGATTCTCCCTTATTAGATGTTAGTCGCTCACTGGTGTGCTGCTGTGCTGCTGATGTTGACTGTGTGAAAGATTAATGAGGTCTGAGAGCAGCAAACATTCTAAGGTCAGATTTCCCCCTGTCTCTTTTTGATTAATCATGTTACAACATCTAATTATATTAATGTTATTCTTCCTGAGTTGATTAGGGCTTAGAGAAATTTTCAAGGACTAATTTGAAAAAAAGGAAAAAAAGAATCTGTGTCAGCAATAACATTGTGAAGCAACATTTTTATTCATTCTTATAGATTAAAACATGAATTTGTATCCACTTAACTATTCATCAGAATCAGAGTCAGAATACAAAATCGTATAGCAAGGGCCTGATAAGATTTTGTGTGGAGCTAATGCAACTCCCTCTCCTGGTCTGTCACTGTAGAAAGAAACTGAAAAATGTGCAGGCTTGTTGGTCACTTTTCATCCCATTCATAAATTTACAAATATTTAAGTCATAGTTGTGTCTGTCCGTGTCTGTATGGATTGTTTTGGTATTTGTGTGTGTGTGTGTGTGTGTGTCTATCTATCTATTTAATCATTGCATCTCTAAGAAAGTTGAAGAAAAGCACATTTAATATCAATAATGATCACTTTGCTTTGCTAGGCACACTTTGCTGACAGGTGGTGGGTCACTGTATTTTCAGTATTCAAACTCACAGTACCTAGATAATCTAATATTTCATTGAATTGCATCGAAAAATAAAAAAAAATGATTCAGCTGAGATTGTTATCACAGACTATCTGTACTATCCAGGTTTGACTGCTGTGTTTAAACAGATAAAGCTGCCTTTTTACAGATCCATCGATTTCTGTCACTACAGCTCACTGACTTCCATCCACTATTACGGACATAAATCATACAGTGACCACTGGTAGGAGGTGGTATCCAGGAGCTGAGGGAAAATTATGATGGTTAATCAAGGCTGGTAGATTTTTATCATTAAAATTGATCAGCACAGTGTCTCTTACGTATCAGTCAAATTAGTTCCATCGGCCCACTTCCATCTACTGTCTTCAACTCTCAGGCCAATCCAGTATCCCCAGTTTTTTCCAATGTCCCAAATTTTACCACTGACATAATTCTGAGGACAGTGGAGACACATTTCACTCAGATACTTAAACACAACACACACAATGTCATCAACACACACACTACGTTTAGACACAGATTATTATTATTATTTTTTTTTTTTTAACAGACTATGATAAGTGTTGTCATTACCTTCTCATCTTCATCATGTAAAACAGCTAAATCTGAATTGCTTTCCATGCAGTCTTCTTGAGCTTTGCTCCAGGTTGTCTTTTTTATTAGATTACTTTCTTTAAATACAAAGCAGCTGGACCCATGTTCCAACCAGCTCTTCTCACAAGCTTTACATGTTCTTGCTGAAACAACAGAAACCAGTTAATAAACAACATTATCATATCGTCATCATATTATTTTTCTTTTCATTTTTTATTTTTAAACCTTATTAATTGGACCTCACAGGATATTTCAATGGGGCAGTAGGCATCAATGCTCCACTGAGCTCGAGAGACATTGAGCTTCTTCCACTTAGTCTCGATGTTTTGTATCTGTTTCACTAAGTTCTTCCTCTGTGTCTTCAGCTCCTGGTTTTGTGTAGTCAGGTTCTGGTTCTCCGCGGTCAGGTGTGTAATGTTACTCTCTAAGGCAGCATTGGCATGTGTCAGGTTGTCAAACTGGGCTGTGAGATTGTCACGGTCTCTCTTCTCAAGTTTTCATTGTCTGCACTGAGTTTTTCATTGAGGTTTGTCAGGAGGTCAAGACTCCTGTGGCTCGATACAGCAACTGCAAAATAAAAAGTAGCTTGAAAGAAATACAGAAATAAGATTTTTTTTTTTTTTTGTCCCTTCCTTTCTTTCTTTATTTTTGTTATTATTTTGCCAATCTCTGAAGCTTCCCTTCTAATTGAGGTTTTGTTGTGTTTCAGCAGTTGTTAATTACAATTGTATCTCTTGAATTTTTGCAATTAATAAATTAAAAATCCTACAAAAAGCACATTACCAAAAATATATTTTGTCCTTCCTGGAATATTCAGACATACATTCACTTGGACTAATGGATAAAGTGATTAGATTATGGAGGTCAAAGGCAAAGGTCACTGAGACCTCAAAAGCACATTTTCACAATAATTCAATAATCCATATGTTTAATATGACAAAATACATATAATATATTTATAAAGTCTTCACTACATGTATTATATGAGTCTGGAAAGACAAATACATGGTGGTAATTCTCATTTCTGTGGTAGATTTAGTTGTACTGTTCGCCCTTCGTGACACCAAATGATCCGTGACTCAGAAGATACAATGGGATTAAGCAAATAGAGAATGTAGAAGATGTCAGTGGCACAGTTGACCTGTTTTGTAAACTTACAGTAGACAGAAACTGCTACTGCAGCCATCAACAACACAACAAAAAGAAGGACAATATAAAACAGCAACCGCAGATAGTGGCTACGTATGTTGTCCGCTTCCCTATCTGGCAAGATTCCTGCAGAGACAAAATAATAAATACAAATGTAAGTCTTGAAAGACTTTTAAAACAAAGCTTTATCTCCGTGGTACAATTTTTAATGAGTATAAATATTCAGTGACATTAATTGTTAAACTGTCATGGATACTATTATTTCGTTTTATACATAAGCTTAAACGTGTTGGAGTGGTTGTCACAAACATCTCATTGCTTTATCTTGTGGTGTGTGTCAATGTCTGTGGTGAATAAAAACTAATGTTGTGAGGTTTTTTGACATGTTTTCTCACCACATCAGGGAGAACCAGTGTCTGAATGTAAAAGTATAAGTGTTAAAAAAGTGAAACTTCTCCTTTGGCTGTTGCACAACAAGAGATGTTTTTTTATAACATTATTGGGAGGAACTTCATATATGAGTTTGTATATGTTATATATCCATATATGGAAGTTCCTCCTAATAATGTGATAAAAAAAAAAAAAAAAAAAAAAAAAACAGCTCACTGATTATTCACCTTTGTTATTATTTATAATTGCTTTTTAGAACCATGGAGAAACTTTAAAAAATAGAGCAATAAATTAAAAAAATAAATCCACTGACTCTTTGGACAAGCCTTAACTACATTAAAAAAAAGTTGCCCATCAGTTGCCCATGGGCTGAATTTGAGTCACTATTTCAGTGTTTTTTAGATGGCTTCTTACTTTTCTACAACTTACCACATGTGTCAGCAGTTGGTTCACTCTGAACCTTCACTTCATCATACACAGTTTCTTCCTTGGTTTGATCTGAAATAATAGTGCTTAATTACTTTTTACATTTTATTTAGTTATAGGTCTTATGATGGTTGCCCTTATCTCAAAATTCAGATCTTAGACAGTTTTAGACTGACAAACTAAGCTAAGATTCCTTTGTTTGATTCATGCTGTACAGTTCACCATCATCAGTAATAGGAGTTTTTAAACTATATATCTTTTCTTAACATTTTGTAAAATAAATGAATAAATAAATTAAAAACTTACCCTCAGTTGTGGGATTTGTTTTACCTTTGAATACTACTGAAGCATAGTTGACTGCTTCTTCTTCTAGCATTGTTCCAGTTGTTCTATTCAGTTTTGCCTGACTTATACACACACAAGAACTGCAGTTGAACTACAGTGTATCCAAATACAAGTAGTTGTTGTTTCCACTGTTAAGTTGAGTAACAATCTGCAACTAGCTTGAAATGAACAAGTTCTGCTTTTGGTATGGACAAAGTCACATACATGTAGGACTGGCTTGGTTTAGCCCATAGTCATGGTTTGTTTTTTGTATTATTAGATAGAAAGATCAGGAAGGTCAGGACTAACATCTGCATCTTTTCTTTTATTTGCAGTATTTGTTTAAAAATACGAATGGGTAATGTCAGGCTGTTGTAGTGATGTGAGATGTCCACTAGATGGAGATCCTGAAGTCAAACTATGGCTTTCCCTTGTGCAATGAAAAACCCTTACTTTGAGGGTAAGGTTTAATTTATATCATGGGAGGAGGAAATTTATATTATGGGAATTCCTCCCTTTGCTCTAATATTGCATTGTTTTCAAACTTGGCATAAGTTGCATTGCACTTGGTTTTATTATTAACTTAACTTTTTTCAATTCACTTTCCAAATATTGCAGATAGAGAAATCTATATATTTTTTAAATCCCTCAGTTAGAAGGAATATCTAATGCAGCTTGACTTGTTGACCGTTCATGGGCTTCAGGATCAGGGTGAGAACTTTCACTGCTTGTTATTTCTAACTATTAAAAGTAAGTATTGCATTAAAGGTAATGCAATACTCTTCAAACCCTTTAAAATCTGCTGTTAAGGTTGGTTTTCTGTTAATAACATTAGATTTTCTGTGTAAAATGCTACACATTCTCACCAACAAATATTTTTCCGCAGTGGCAAAAAAGTGCTAGTGATGAAAGAGTTAACCTTGGAAATTACATCACTGCATCTCTCTGCCCTTTGCCATCTCTTCCATCCCCCCCACCACCTCTCCATCTCATCCCATCACTCCCTCGTCCCACTTCTCCATCCTACCTCATCCCCTTTCTCCTCCCTCTCCAGCATTCAGTCTCCTCCCTCTTCATCCCTCCTCCCATTCGTCCATGTGCCCAGCCCCTTCATTAACTCAACTATGAAAGGGAAGCCTCTTGCTGGCAGTCACACTACCAGATCCTCCCAGGAGCCTCACTCACACAAAAAACCCTGCCACACACATTGCCTCAATCCTGGACACAGAGAGAGTGCTGGCTGCCAAATCATAATCTTCGTTTGCCAAACCTCTCTTTTTCTAATTCTTTTATTTCTAGCCCTGATATGGAGCTTCACAGTATTCATAAAACCTTCCACCACAGTCATATGGGTGAGGAGAAGCAACAGATGCTGAACCTGAACCGGCGTCTGGAGACATACCTGAACCGGGTCAAATTCCTAGAGGAAGAAAATGTGCTGCTTACACAGGAGATCCAAGCTCTAAGACGCAGCAGTCATGGAGCTGCGACACGCAGGAAGGGCTTGGAGGAAGAGCTACAGCAAGCAAGAATGGAAGTGGATGCAGCCTGGAGAGACATGGTCCACACAGAGCTGGAAGTCAGCAGGCTGAGTGAGGAGTTCCAAGCCCTGGACCTGCAGAGACAGAAGGAGGCTCAAGCCCACATGAAGGCCAAGACAATGCTGCAGCAAAGCAGAAAAGAGATGGAAGAAGAACAGCGGGCACAGATATGGTTAAGAGAGAAGGCCAGTCAACTGGAGCATGAGATGAGGTTCCTTATTCAATCCCATGAGGAGGATGTAGCCCACTTGGAGGCCACATTGGCCCATTCCAAAGCCACTATGCCAACAACACTGGCTCAAAGAGGCAACCACACACCTAATCTCCTGCAGCTGGGGCAGGAATATTCCCAGAGCGCCAACAGAGCATGGCAGGAGGCAACAGAGGCCTATCAGGGCCAGTTAGCTCAACTAGAGGAGTCGCTTAACCAGGCCAGAAGCCGTTTGACCCAAGTGGACCAGGAGAAGGGCGAAAGCCATCTAAGGCTCCAAGCTCTGCAGAAGGAGATTGCCTCAGCTCAGGACATCAGGCAACATCTGGAGAAGACTGCAATTCAACAAAGAGACCACCACAGCCAGGAGATCCAGAAACTCCAGGTGAGTCCAGAACACCCATACCTACTGGAATACTATACATCCAGTTTATGTAAACAGTTTTTTAAAATAGGATTGGCCCCGTAGTTTAACTTACAAATGCTTTAAAAATAGATTCAGGTGTAATATTTCATCAGTTAATTGATCAAATATTTACTTTTTTACTTCATGTCAAAAATGTCAAATGCCGATGACAATGAATCAGTACTCATTTGAAGTCATAAATTTGCAGTTAATAAGTGGCATGAAAATGAATGAAATAATGATGACAGCTTGATGACAGATGACAGATTGATTTAATATCGGTCATTGCAAAATGAACATCTGATCATCAGTCTTAGCTCCGTAAGACAAAATTAAGTTCAGACACATTTCCTATTGCCTGCCAGTTACATATAACTGATCAAGTCTTACATACTTAGTCCTCAGAGGATCATTTTGGTACTAACTAGAATGACTGTGTCATTTCCTGGTGAGTGTTCAAAGCCATAACATGCCAGATGTCCCACTAAAGGCTTTTAAGCATTTATGAACTCATCCCCCTGGGGCTGTCCTCTGTCAATATGCTCTTTTCATAGACTAGACAGACAGACAGACAGACAGACAGACAGACCGACTGACCGACCGAACGACCTGTCCTGTCCTGTACAGTGTTATTGCTATATGACATGTAAAGATCCCTCTTAGTGTTGTAACCTTTAGTGCAAGACTGTCTGACTTTATCTTTTCTGCAAACTTCCAGTTGTATGGATGTACAATTGAATCATGTGATAGCACAGAATATAGCTGAGCGCTGAGCCAGCAACCCTATAGCATGACAGCTTTCAGAAAAAGAGTGAATGAGGTGTTGTTACCTTTATCCCTATCACTTGAGGCTTCCCCACAAAGAAGTACATAATCTATTGAAATGGGAGGTTGCCCTACTCAGGGCCCAGGTACAGGTTCCTAAGTTGTAAGACCAGCGTGGAGGGAACAAAGGCAGAACTGTACTCTATAATCAACAGTCTGATATAGATTGGGTCTCATGGGATTAGTGCTGGGTCATGGTGAGGTTGTAAAGGTAAAGCACCCGAATTAAGCACTTGTTAGGACACTACTTTGTCACTCACTGTTTTTGTCCTGGTTTATTAACAGCAGGGTTATATGAACTGTAATTCTAAGTGTGATAACAAAGTAGTGTGGCAAGTCACATCTTAACCGTTTACTTATGCAACTGCATTATTACTTCATTCATGATATTTTCTGTTCTTATTTCCAAAATTTAAATTCAAAGCACTTAAAATTAAAACCTTTTCCTCTTACCAACATTTGGGAAATACACAGAAGGTGATAAAGAGTGGAACAAAGGATGTTTATCTTTATATAATGTACAACAATGTGAGAATATTTTCATGCCTTTTTAACCTGCTTCCTCTTCCTCTTCTTTTGCTTCCTGTTTTGGCAGGCACACTTGGAGGGCCTGGAGGAAGAAAAAGCAGTGCTGGGCCAGCAGATAGATCATCTCCTCCTGGAGAACCGAGGGTTATTGCAGCTGAAGATGTCTCTGGGTCTAGAAGTTGCAACATACAGGTACACTTACCTATGGGCTCTTTAATAAAGATGTTTGTCACAAAACCCCTGAACCTTGTAGGTACTCTTCCAAGGTAAAATAACCATCTCTGCATAATCTTACAGTACACTAACACTAAGCACTAAGTATCAACATGATTTCATCCCAAACATCAGACTTTATCTATGTTCTGTATATATATATTTAAATCAATGTGAGAAGTCCACCTTTACAATTACACACTTAAAACACTTAAAAATTACATCAAAAAATGGTCCAATGTGACACTGGTTATTTGCCTCAGCAAAATTGTGTCAGATTGTGCAACAGAATATTAATATTAACATATCAGATATACCTGGAAGTGACTGTGACATGTTCACTTTAAATTGCATCCACCTCAATGTATTGCAGTGAATGTTATCTCTTGCCTTGTAAATCATCGGCGCAGAACACAGGCAGTTATAGCTATAGCATAATTCCATTTTTCACCTTCTCTGTTTCTCCCACGGTTAAATTGTGATCAATCAGTGAAAAATAGACATTATAGTCTGAATATGGAACAGCTGCTGGTGTATTGATAGCAATAGGTTTTTTGACCCAGGTTTCTCATAATTGGCTAGCTTTCACAGAGTGTTACATTAGTGTGAAAAGGAAGTAAACTGTGGCTTAACACTGTGGTTTGGTTTTTAGTTCAAGGTTCCTTTATTAGGCCACTTCCACAGAAAAAATCAAGAAGACATCATTACCACAGAAATACAAACAAACCACAAACAATTCCAGAGCACAACAACAAGTCAGCAATCCTATTAACACATTCACCAAATTATATGTTAATAACTAACTCACTGTTCCCTTCAACAATGCTCCATCCTCAGTCCATATATGGATGAAATTTTCTATTTTCTCCATAATTTTATATAAGCAATAATTCCACCTTCAGTTGAAGCTTTAACAGACCTTCAAAAACCAAAATCAAGTCCACATTCCCAAGCCTGGATCTTGTTTCTGCATGTCAGCCAATTTAGCAGAGACAGATACAGTTTTCAACAACTATATAGTTGTGTTATAGTTGTCTTTACTGTGTAATTTGGACCAAAAACAAATAATTTAAAAGAAAAGAACTCCCCAAGTCCTTGCAACAACCTTTTTTAACATGAAAATTAAACCAGTCAGGGACACTCAACAAACTTAACACTGTAAAAAGCATTAAAGATTCATAAAGGAAGATGATCTAAAGTACTAACCAGTTTGATAAAAAACAAACCAATGTGTTCCACATTTAATGTGGATTCAGCATGCTAAAGGGCAACAAACAACATGTTTGATATCTGTTAAACTTGTATTTGCTCAGAGTATCATAAGAGCTGAATAAATTATGTGTTTTTGAAAACCAATTTTCTGATTGGGGAAATTTGCTCTCACTACAGCTAAATAGACTGGTTTGTTTGTTGATCATTTGAACATCTGTGCACAATTTATCATTAATAATAAAGGAGGATGAGATTTTTAAATTTATAGACCAAGCAATGAACTATTTCATTGAGAAAATCAGTACATTGATTAATCATTTGTAACTAGCTTCTAAGTTATCAGGATACAACCTGTAAATAAGACATACATTAAATTGTGTAATTGAAATGATATTAAAAACAGAATAAGTGTATTCAAATACAAGTGCCATGAATGTTACAAGGCTTAGGATCAGATTTGGTTTCACATATTGAAATTGTCTAGACTGGAAATGTTATAATGAGTTATAATCACTACCATGATTTAAATGATTAGGTTAACCTAATCCCGCCTAGTAAAATCATAGTCATAACACTTTTCTATTAAGGAGAGAAGCTGACAAATAAAGTGACGTCCACAGCAGCTGCAATTGTCTAGACTAAAGGTCATTTCATTGTTGTTGTGGACAGAGTAACTTTATCCATTATGGAGCTCAATGGTGGTGTCTCCTTGCTCCTTTCCCCACCCCCTCAAAATATTGACCCTCACCCCTTAGTGAGGAGGTACCGATTAATGAGCTATGGGAGTCTAGAATAACAGCAGAGGGAATGGGAGGTAGGAGGATGTAACTAGAGGACAAATTTCAATGTCATTCACTGCACATGATTTTCTTGTTATAATTTTACCTTGTGCATTATATTGTATTATATTTTATATTTCAGTCAAACTAGATTTTGTAAGAAAGTCAAATAGTGAAATGGGTTAATATGCTAAACACGCAGCTAATTATGAGAGTGTGTGTTGGAATTGAGACTACTAAGGTCCAAATGTGTGAATGGAGACAGTGGTATTAGTGCTGCATGGGTTGTTTCTAATATCTGCTGTCATTATATGTGTGTGCATGCATGAGTCTTCCTGTGTGTTTGCATGTGTGCATGTCAGGAATTGATGGCAGTGGTTTGAGCACTGCAGATGGCTCCTCAATGGCGAGGCCTTTACGTCATTACCATAACAACAGACCTCAGTCTTTTCCTGCTACTCAAGAGCAACAAAAGTTGCCTGTCGGTCCTGTTCTTACTCACCACTGTGGACTGCATCACATCACCATTCATTCATTTGTGGCTCTAAATACTAAATGCTGAAATACTGACACGTCCTAAGATGCATATAATTTCAGAATGTAACCTGTTTTGTTTGTTGTCTTATCTCTGCAGAGCTTTGCTGGATAGTGAAAGCCTCCGGGGAGACATCTCTCTGTTAAATCAGCCAAGAAACATTTCCATCGCAGGTAATTAAATAAACAGGCATACACCAGAACCATGTCAGTGCCTTCACTGCAGTGTTTAGAACCTCAATATGTTGCACAAATCCTCTCCTTTATTTCTACTCCCCTTGCAACATTAATGCTCACCCTTTGCCTTTGCTAAGGTATAATTTCTCTCAGTTTAACTAAAACTGAGAGAAAACTGAGGGGATGTGTTTGACATAATTTGTAATAGTAATAGTTTAACTGGAGAGTAGGAAGGGGGTACTTGACTAAGCAAGCTGAGCTAGACACTCTGAGTCCTGTAATGTAAGCCACCTAGACAATCCCCAAAGGTTATTGAACCATATGGCTTTGCTTTTCCGGTAACTTAGACAAGAATGAAAGGAAATAACAATCAATATCTCCCCATTAGTGTCCGAATTCCTGAGAGAGCATATGTTGTAAAAAATACTGCAGGGAGGAGATTTTCCACTATCATGTTAAGATCACTGGGGGTTACTGAAGAACCAGTCAGCAGCCAGCTGTGTGGAGAAATCCAATGTTTTAAAATAAACTGTAATTGGCAGAAGTATAATAAGATGGTGGCTGACTTCATGCAATACAGGATAATACAGGCAAAAGCATACACAGACATTTACATACACAGACCTTTCCAGTTTCATTCCTGTCCACCGTCAAGGGTTTTATTGAGGTATTTGTTTATATGTCATTAACACATTTGTTTATAGGATATTTTGTGATTAAATCATTAAAAAAAATGTATTTCTTTTTCAATATTTTTGATATATGGAGTGCTATATTTAGTCATCTTAAATTATTTTGACTCTTACATGTCAACAAATGAAACACTAATTGTAGTAATAATAGTACTAATAGTTTTATTCACACTGAAAATCATTTAATTCAAGAGACAGATCTGCACAAGTCATTCTCACAGCAGATACGTTTATTGCGTATTCATGAGCTATGCACTTGTCCTCCTCCACAGATGCTGTGTTCTGTCCTCAAGGGGTTAAGAAGAATTACCAATCCCAGCTGTCAGCTGGCCACAACAACACTTCATTTCTATCTCTCTGTGGAACAACAAGAACAGCACCAACAGCAATAATTGCAACACCAAGTAGTAGAAAACCTTCCACTTTCAGTGAGACTCCAAAGATTTTAAGGGAATCTGCAGATGCAGGCACAACAAAATCAGCAAAATGGGAAACCCCCTATCCTAAAATACTGCAAGATGGTGCTGTTGAAAATTTCAGACCACAGGAGGTTCATGAAAAAGTCACCTATGCTGAACCTCTGTCACCTCCTAATGAACAGGAGACTTCTCAAGCAACATCAGAGGACAAAGAAGGTGTAGAGAATTGGAACAGTGTTGACAGCGAAATTTGTGAGGAAATAGCAGATGTGGAGTCAGTTGTCAGTTATCAGGTGGAGTCTAGCCTTAGCAGCGAGGTACCATTCAGTGATGAAGTTAGTCACCATCAGTTTTCAACACCCACCTTTACACCATTCCACACCAGAATGGCAGAGGAGCCCTGTGTGCTCCCAGATGAAGCTGACAAGGATGTGCCATGTGAAGGTCCTGCTGAAGAAGAAGATAATATGCAACAGCCACATGCTTCAGTTGAGACACAGGAAAGTAAAGAGTGTACAGGCGAAATAGTAGAGCATGAGCAAGAGGAGACCTCAGATTCTGAAACTGAGGCGGTACTTGAACCAACCTTTGAATCCAGGACAAGCAGTCCAATGTCTGAATGTGAGCATGGAGAAGGTATTTTCAACCAACAGACAGATTCTAGCCAGGAGGAAAACAATTCAAATGATAATGCAGTTGAAATCAGACAAGAAATAGGTTGTGTCACAGGAGCAATACGTGAGACAGATGTTGTGGATAAGTTGTACCCAGATGGAGAAGAAATGGATAGCTGGGATAGTGTGATTGAACGGAAAGATGACCTAAAGACAGACGAAGGTGTAGAAAGGGATGAAGGACAAACACAACATGCTGAGCCAGAGGAAGATCTATCAGCAAGAGTTTCTGAGCATGAGAACAAAAATATTAGCCAGGATTTTGTCACAGATGTACATCTAGATGACAATGTGGCCTCTTCGGTAATGGACAAACAAGTAGATGATGATGGGCAAGGTTATGTGCCATACCAAGAGATTGCGCCAACTCCAGATAAAGAAGAAGACGATGAAGAGGAGGACTCTCAAAATGTCTGTGTGTCATGGAAGACTGAGGTGGAGAGTGACAGCTATGCTCAGGACAACACTCTGGCTGACACTCGTCCTCTGATTCGATATAAAAGTGATGAGACTGATGCCAACACTCAGGCATCACACATGGATGAGAGCGAGTCCAGTGAAGGTGATCAGGACAAGAAGATCGGAGAGACAGGAAGTGGAACATGGAGTGAAAGCAAGTCAAAGAGATTTGGGACTATGGAGGATCTGTGTGAAGAGGTTGAAGAGGAGGTATTGGATGAAGAATATGATCTAGCATATATTCATAATGAGGACAAGGATGCCAGCCATAGCATGACTTTGAGCGAGCATTCTACAGAAAATGCAGAAGAAATGATCAAGAAAGTTAGTGAAGGATATTTAGATGAAGAAAATGAAGAATTTACCAAATGCATGGAACCCACAAATGTAGACTATGATGAGGAGTTAGATATTGACCGAATTGTGGAGCAGGAGTTAGAAAACCTATCCACAGACAGCTACAGTGTTCACTTTTCACAGCAACAGGTTAGTGATGAGGTTAGTGATGAGGTGTTACATCTGGAAGGGAGGTGTGTTGAGATTATGAGAGAACAAGAACAGGCCGGACAAGAAAAAACAGATGATATGTCTTTCTTTGCTGAGTCGTTAGATGTAGATGTAGATGTAGATGGCAAAGTTACATTGTGTACTACAATTATAGATCAGCCTGACGAAAATCTGTATTTTAATGATTCATCAGAGGTAATGCCTCAAGCAGACACACTGGCTGATGAGGAGGTCCATCATGAAGGTGCAGGTGCTCCAGAGAAATTGGAGGAAGAGGATGACCACAATATTTCCATGGTGACGCATGATGATGGAACAGAAGATTGCTCTGCCTTTAATGACTTCATCAGCAGGCCTGATACAGAGGAAATGAGCCACTTAGAGGACCCAAATTCAGAGGCACAGGAAAACCTGCAGGATGTAGCTGCCCTTGTGAAAGAAGTTGCACTTGTAGAAGTATCTGAGTCTCAAGAACATCCAGCTAAAGATGCGGTTGACTGTCATTCAGTAGCTGATGCTCCAGAAACAGCTGAGTGGGAGGTCCTAGAGAATCCATGTGAGGACCATGAAAGCAGAGATCAGAATGAACATGATCAAAAATGCGTTGATGTACCTGACTCAGCAGAAAGTCCCACTCATGATGACAAGAACCCTGATGAAGGCATTGTGATGCATAAAGAGGACACCGTAGAGAATTCCCCCGACAATGTACCCGAACAAGAACATATCTTTGCGGTAAAGGACTCAAAAGAACCACTCAACACAAATGACGATGACAACAACCTCCACAGGGTTTTCAGCTCTGGTATAAAGAATGATTTCTGGGTGTCCTCCTTGGAGACCGGTGCCACCTATGAACCAGATGATTCCTGTAATGAAGCAGCCAAACAAACCAATCAAAACCTTGAGTTTGGTGAAAAATTTGCTTGGGAGGATTTGGACAACCCAAATGTGGTTAATGGGAACTCCAGAGAGGATATTGACACACCCAAGGCCCTAGCTGCTAAAAAAGAGCAGGAAAAAATACATTCTGAGATGAAACAGGTGTTGTGTCGAAATGATGTTGAGGGGGACTTCATCCATTCTGAGGAGTCCGAAGTTGAGGGTGAATCCTGGTCATCAGGGGAGGAAACAGTATAAACAGCTGTGAGATGTTTGAGTTACTCCAGTTTTAGGCCTGATCAGTGTTAGTTAGAGAAGCATTATGTTCTCAGTATAACGCATTTACTATGAAAACCAAAGTCGTGCCTTGGTGCGCACCTCAGTGCCATCCACCATGTGCCAATTCTATAAAGATACTGATCTCTTGCCTTGTTTCCTTCAAATAACATTTGACTAACCATTTTCCTTCTTCCTATTTGTTTAGACCTTTTGTTTATTCATTGTGCATGTTGTAGAGGGATGCAGAGAGTTTTTGCATGAGGGAATGGCATGAAGACTGAACAAAGAATGTCATTTGAAAGTCAAAACAATTATTGATTGCTGCCTAATCTGATTTTACTGGCTGATGGAAATCAATGAGACCAGAAGGGTAACATTCCTTGTAGAGGTGCTATTTCACAGTGTATTAAAGAAAAAGCTCATGTCACCACTAGTGAGTTATATCATTTCACTGGGCAACAATTGACTACCTTTGCATGTTTTACACATGACAAAATTACTGACTGGATAAAAAAAAAAAGATTTATATTCAAAATGGCAGACTTGAATAAGGAAAGATTTATTTCTGTTTGACTGGGGTGAGCTAATTGTTTTAACTTTTCCTTTCCCTCTATAAAGTTTTTGCTGCGGTACATTTACACTCCAAAATAAACTGTAGACTATGTGTTATAGTCTGTGTGTGATATGAGTCTCATTGTCTGATCATTCATTCTGTCTGTATATATAGTGCACCTCACATATTGATATTACTTAAGTAGATCTAAACAAACATTTTGTAAATAGGGTTTTAACACTGATCACAAACCACTGTGAACTGGTATTAGAACAATAATGAAAAATAAAATAAAATGAAGGTAAATAAACACACAACCCAACATTAATGGACAATAAAAATGTCAATAATAATGAACTATTTGGGTTTCAATTGAGCCCTTTTTTCAATAATAGTTACCAAATTACACTGTTAAACTACAGACCTGTAAAACCAGAACTAAAGTGCTGAAAACTTAAGAACTGTTATTTAAAAGCAGGAACTGGTTAACGATGGGTCTCTAAAGCTATAAATCTTTTCCTAAACTCAAAATACAGTTGCATCCTTAAGACAAGGTCAAGAAAAAAGCTGCTTCCAGTAACATCCAATCCTGGTTTCCTTTGGGGTTTGCATGGAGTGAGTCTGTGAAACTCTGTGCATGTGCTGGACTTGGCAACATCCCAGTTTCTCTGACCTCAAAGTGAACAAAGAAGGACTTGGGCCCTCTGCAAGCAAACAGGCATCCCTCGAGAGGGTCAAGGAAAAAGAACGAGAGAGAACAATGTATGACCACACCTCCTCCCCCCACTCCATTGACCCGCCCTTGTCATTCACTAGTGAGTTTACCAAACAATGATGGCTATTTTGGTGGGTGGCCCGCCTTCTTCGCAGACCTGCGCTACCCAATGAGATTTTTGGTGAGCAAGAAAACCACAGGCAGCCTTATTTGTGAGGGCTGAAGCGCTGGAATGGTATTACGGCAGCTGTCTGGCATGCTCCTATTCTCCAGCCATCAATAGCAATGTCCTGATCTAGACACCCACATTCCTTCACAGTGATAAGAAGAACTGTTGCCTCAAGATTAGAGCAGCAAATGACGAGATTCAAATTGAAGGACTCATTGTCAACTGCTATCATCCACAAATGTGCATTATAGCACAACAAAACGATGTTTCTTCTTATTTTTCTTAAGATATTAATTTAAGGTGTAGCTATATTCAACAATCCCTTGAGCATTCAGGATGAACCTGCTTTTTTTTTTAAATATACCAGTGTTAAGGTAGTTAAAGGTTTGTCTGGCACAGTGTTCAAATTTGAAAACATTTGGCACAAATTAGTAGTTACATATAAATCATTTTGGAGGTTGGAAATATTGTTTGATGCCACAATGAATCATTTTATTCTTTGGCAAGTTAATATAGTAAAACCCTGGTTACTGTGGGTGAAATCAGCCATCAACAACACATGTTTAAAGCATGCCAAGTTTTCACTAACAAGCTCCCTGGTTACCACAAAAGCTTGGCACAACTTCTAATTAAGTATTGTCATGAGGCAACTGACAACAAGTCACAGATGCATGTAAACATATAGGAATATGACCACCAGACTATAATGTAATATAATATTTAGTAAGAAGGCATTTCCACTTTTTTTCAACATCTTTCTATTTCCAAAAAATATGTTGAAAAGTTTGTTATGTTTGTTTTTTATTTAGTTTTAATCAAGTAAAAATGTCTTATGAATAACACAAAATTGACCTCCTTGATTGAGAACATTTCTGAAAGTTCTTATAAATATGATATTTATGATAAAGGTCATGCTGCTATAATTTTACTCTACAAAGGCTTCCATCTGATGAAATAACTAGAATTAAAGTTAAAAAAATGTTGTTAAAGTAGAGATAATGCCTACTACATTGAATATTACAATGCTCCACTTCCAGCCAGCTGTGACCAATGGATTGTTGGACACACTCTACATTAACATGGGGGAGGTGTGTTGGTATGAGTCCATTAGGTGAAACATATAGATCTTTTAGCTCTTTGTGGCCATGTGTTCACATGAGTACTCTGATAGCCATTTGCCATCTGTCATCCGGTCTCCATTGATTTACTCCTGATGTCATTGATGTGGATGATGGAGGACCTGCACAGCTTGACTGAGAAGTAGGGGTTGTCTCCTGCTTTAGATACGCATTATATGTGAAAAGCCTGTAATGAATATATGAGCTGCAAGAGAATAGCAGAAGTAACATGGTGCCACTGAATAACTAGAATAAATACCTGCTAGAAGCTGAATTATACCCAATTGATGTGTTTACAACTAACCATTCCTAGTTTTGGTTTGGGTGGAACTAGAAACGCTTGTCCCATTTGTTTTGCTTGAAGTAAGACTATACTGTCATCAAAACCAAATGGTCTTGGATGTTGGTAACATGAATATAAACTACAAATATCTCATTAACAATCTCATTAAATGTGATATCCTGTTGTACATTGTGATTTTTGGTACTACAAAGCTCATGTAATGTACAAAGTACAAAAAATTAATCCTCTGGGGAATAGGCATGTACTCATTATTCGGCGGCTCTACAGCGAGCTGTAAGAAGTCATTAAAGCCATTGGGATTCATCCACAGCAGATTATGTAAATCCACACCAAATGTCATGTAAATATTGCCACTAATTTTCAGATAACTTGTTAATGACCAGTGTGTTTGTCAGAGGGAAAAGTTGGCTTGATGATGGTGTTACATAGCATGTTGAGGGTCACCAAAGTGATATGAATCATTCTCTGGGGACTGTGAATATTAACAGTAAAATGAATGTATATTCGGTAATGTGTTGTGGCGATGCAGTACTTAATGGTCGGTCCACAATATGGAAGTAGCAGCTATGTGTATTATTGAATATTGCCATAACAGATCAGTGAGTAATTTTATCCACACACACAAACAAAAGAAACTGCTTTTAATTATCAGAATCTCAAAACTGCAGCTCAAATAAAATACTTAAATACTTATTATGTATATAATATTATTATATTCCTTATAAATCCTTATCTTGATTCCAAATTTCCACATTTCAATCCACATATATTACAACAGCTCAAACAGTTTTAGTTCTATAAATATCGCATCAGAAACTGCCTTGTCATACTATAATTCTGGATGAGCAGTGTGAGTGTGAGGGGTTTACCAGCATGCAGGCATTAGACAGGTGACAGTTATTCTGTGTTGAATTTCAATTTCAATAACCTAATTCTAAATAATGACATTAGAAATACTGTAAGGGTTATTGATATCAAATTTCTTGTATATTTGGTCTACACAGGCACATTTCTCTACAACAGAAAACATGTACATTTTTACTTTACCTAAAGACTATTTCAATAGGAGCCTGAACTTCTCATGTTGAAAGTTGCCACAGACACACTCTCTTGTACTTTTGAACATTGTGACATTGTGAAGTCAGTGTTGAATATAGATTAAGTGAAAGAGAATTTATTGAAGAGTAAGTTTACTGAAAGTTTTGGAAAGAGAGGAGTCACCCATGACCACAACATAAAGCGAGTAGAATGCAGATGGGTTTCACTTATCCCTTGTGAGCCATTAGCTGCCTGTGGCAGTCTGACAGGTGATCCATGACACGTTTCCTATTTACAACCTCTTGCACCTCATTCTCTGAGACCAATAAGCGTCTGTCTCTCTGTACAAAAACACTAAGCGTTCTCTCTTGTTTGCCATTGTGTCCACTGGCTTAATATTGCAGCACTCTCAAATTCCTGCCTATCAAGTCATCAGTCACCAGCCTGTATTAAAATAGGGCAGAAGTTGCACTGCAGTGCGCAATCGGTCAATGACAGCTGCATGTCAGTTCAGGAAAGATTCGTGAGTAGAAAGATATGACAACAATAATAGCAAGGGCGCTGACCTGGATGTTTGCATTCATTTTCATCAGCTTTAGTTCTGATGAAGGCTTTTGCTGTGTCACCCTTATCAAAGTGGTCAGATCAGAAATTTATTCAGATTGGATTTAATCTAAAGATAAAGGACTAATTTAGTTTGGTTTGACTTTTTGTCTCATGTAGGAGTGTGAAGGTTAGATGACAATGGAGAGCATTTTTAAAATGCACCTTTCCTTTCATTCAGTTCACTATCAGTTCAGGCAACTTAAGAACTTGGAGAGGGTCTTAATTTTAAGGTTGTGTGAATAATACATGGAAATTGCACCACATTCTTACATAAATTACCTTTGAATCTGAGTGATTTGCACTTTCAGCTGTATGGAATACCACACGTAGTCCTGCTGTCAGGGGCTAATGTCATGTAACTAAATGTAACAGCTATTTAACATTAAAAAATACTATGTATACTATATGTAAGTTTTTTTTATGGCAATTGTGGTATCTTGCTGGGAGAAGGTGGTGGTGATGGTAAAGACCTTCAGCCATCTTTCCACATATAAGACTGAATGCTACAGTGCCTTGCTATAAGAAAGCAATGAGAGGGGCTAGCTGCGCTAGGTTAGCATGCTAAATCCATCCATTCATCCATCCATCCATGGTAACATGAAAGTGAGACAACTCCTCTTGACATGTAAAAGAATGACATTTGATGCTGATGACGATAATATTTCTGCTCGATAGGTAAGTAAACTGATGTTACTGACAAATTGCATCTTCAAGCAGTTTTGCACATCATTGCGTTACCTGAAACCCTCAGAGGGTTTCCACACAAATTATAATTTTCTGCTATGTGGACAACTTTAAAACAACAAGAATGTCTTTTTCCCCACACGTTGGTTGTTCAATTGGACTTAAAAATCAGGAAAAGGAAAGCCTGTCTTCCATAAAAAGATTTTGATGAATTTTATATTTGTCTATAATATAATGTAAATGTAGATGTAAATGCAGTGTAGACAGGGCTGAGGCAGGTTTGTTCCTCTATTGATGAGTGTCTGTGTACGTCTGCAGGCATATGCCCACACAATAATCTAATCAGTGTGTTGAAATCAAGTTAGATATGCTACAGGCCACACCCATGAGCACACCAGACACAAGGAAGGAAAAAAAGACTACTCATGTCCACCCCACCACGTCTCTGTCTGTTCACCAGCACAAGCACAACTGTTTTAAGCAGCAGATGCAAATATTAACACAAAATATTAAAGAGAGCTATACAGTGACGTGAGCAGCTTAAGTATATAAAAATCAACCCTGTAGCAGAAAAGCACTGATAGTTCTAAGATTTTGAACATCCTCCAGATTGATACACAAATAAACGACACTTGACAATGTTTCCCACACATTTGCATCATAGTGAGAGCACTTTGACCACTGAAGTGAGATCACGCACAGAAAGAAGTGGCTGCCTTCATTACTCAGTGGCAGGAAACGCTGGTGACTGACAGACAATTCCCGGACTGACCAGCTGGACGTCTGACTGAGCCCTATGAGACTATGTGTGTGGTTATTAATAGTTGCCTGTTGAGCTAGGAGTGTGTGTGTCTGTATGAGACATGAGCGCAACGGCTGCTGTGGACAAACCAGCTGCCTGTGCCAGCTGACAGCCTGTGGTCACCAGTCAGTCCTTTAGTAGCTCGGGTGAATACTTGAATGAGAGTCATCCTTGCTAACATTACCTCCTTTCTATCTTTCATTATTCTCCATAGTCCAGTCCTTATTAAACAAGACTGGGACACAGGACACACAAACACATAACAGAGTAGGTCAAAACTTATGAAGTCTACTGGCCTCAATGTGTACTTCTCACTGTCTCCTTTCAAATATTATATTCCATTTCTGCCAACAGATTGATAAAGGACAACTTTATAATGCCCATGAAATAAAATGAAATAAGTATTCCTATCTATAAATAAAATTAGCAATAGTAAAATGGAAAAACACTTGTAACTTAAATAGTCAAATGTATAAATCTAATACACCCATTAGCATTTATCTCAAGTCCTAACTGTGTTCAAATCAAACCATTGTTAGCATTAACAGATGTTTATTTATGAGTATGAATATAAAGTTCAGCATCAAACTAAATGTCTTTGCTCAAAAAGAGCTGTGTCAAGTAGTGGAATGCCATGCTAATTCTTCTTTTCTGAAGTTAGCATGCTAACTACCTAGTTTTTTTTTTTTTTTAATCACTTGTTATTTTGTTATTGCAATGATGGATGAAGCACTTACAAAGCAACCTCCACCATCACTGGCTCCTAGCAAAAAAAAAAAAAAAAAATCTCAGATGCTCAGTGTGTTTTTGATTAGATTTCCCTTAACAAACCTGTTCCTGTGCACTCATGTTTCTTTTGTGGCCATTTTCTAAATGTAACATAAAAGTACACTTCCCATTCAATGCTTGAGATTATGTCTTCTTTTTTGTTTTCTTAAGATGACTGAGGTCAACATATCATTTTTTTTCTTCTATTATGTGTGATTCTATTAGTATCTGTGATTCATCTTCAAGAAACAAGCTTGTTAAATGAAATTAAATCACATAAAATCATATTTAAATACATTCAATATCTACTTGTAGACTTTATTAGAAATCCTGCATTCTAGCTTACAACATATAGGTTGTTTTATGTTGAGGTGCAAAACCTTCAATGTCAAAATGTTTTTATTCCACTTTTATTGAACCTTTTTAATTTTATTGTATTGTAATTTTGCAACATCATGTTAAAGCCTCATCCAAGTTAGTTTTATTCATACATCTTTTTGTCTCAGACAAAATAAACACAATACCCCCCTGTAGAGAGAGCAAAGATGAGGAGAACCGAGCGTTTCACTCTTGAGGATCATTTAAATAGCCGAGCGCATTTTATTGATCTGTGCGTTAAGTGGCTCCATTTTATCAATAGCAATATCAGTAGCTGACTGACACATATTTCAATATCCCTCCTCCTTGATACTTTACTTATTTTGCATAAATATAAATATTTGTTTTACCAAATCTTATTCAAAATGTCAGTGGATCTCTCAAGAAAGTATTACTATATTGAATAATGGCTAAAAATGCATCTTTTTCAGATAAAATACTCTTATAGAAGGTCAGTTTGTAAACGTATAGTAGACCTGTTTACACTCACATGGTTTTCAAATACTAAAGATGTTTGGTCGAGAAAATTCATTCATCTTTCTTGATAAATGAATTATAGATTTGACTTTTACAGATAGGAGCTCCCGGACCCTCTGGTTATTTTCACTTCGTCTCTGCTGCTTCTGACCTGCAAGAACCAACAACAAACATTAGAGGGACATCTAGTGGCCACAACACTATAATGCAGTCAAATCAGACATCCCAGCATAGTGTGTAGTAATGAATGACACAATCTCAAACATCTCTGTAGGTCAACTTGTCTATTTAATATATAAAATACGGTAAAACATACGCAAAAAGGGGAGGAGGGTAAGAGGGGACCAATGGATACTTTGGTACAATAACAAACACTTTTTTTTTGTAAAAGCAGTATAGAATTTGTAATAACATATCAGTGCATACTTTATTTATGAAAATATACACAAATTGTATATCATTCTCCAAAAACAACAAAAAAAATTATCTTTACAACAAAAAAAGCAGACTAGCCGAACACAATATATTAGCTATAATTTATTTTAAACTTTTTTTTTTTTCATTATTTCATTTCATTGTTTTTTTTTTGTTTTGTTTTTTGTTTTTTTTGTCTTAAATGTATTTCTGTGTGATGTATATTTGTGTCGATATTACATTTTATTTCCTATAACATGATTCACTCTTCTCTTGTTTTTGAAAACGCCCATGCATTGACATCATTGTGTCTGGTCAGAAATAAGTTAGACGTGTCACACTGCAACCCCCCACCCCCCTCCCCCTTCATGTTACCATGTGTGGACTAAGAGGTTTGTACATTGGACTCAAAAGCTGCAGCATTGAAGCGTGTTTTTTTTTTTTTTTTTTTTTTCCTTTTCTTTTTTTTTCTTAGTTTTATTTATTTGTCGCAGTCGACTCGTCCGGCACCTCTTTTTCGCAGCCACACACATGTACTAACATCACTACGCTTGTGTTGTTTGTTTCATGTCATAAAAATCGTGCAACATTAGTAACACCCTTTTTTTTTTTCCTCAAAGAAATAAAGAAGAAACAAATCCCAAAAAGAGAGAAAACAAAAATATATTTATAGAATATTTTTTTATATAATAAAATAAAATCAAATTCAAAATAAAACAAAAATGCCTAAAATCCTACACAAAAAAAAAACTCAGAATGCTATATCATCATGACAGCTACCGCCAGCGAACACAGTGAGCTGTATTAATGATGATCATAATAATAATGATAATAATAATAATAATAATGATAATAATAATATCAATTCTCAGAGAACAATTAAAACAGACTGTCACCAGCACAAATTAACACTGGAAAGTGAGTGAGACTTCTAAACATCATTGTACAGAAGCAAGTATTGTTTTTTGTTTTTTTGTTTTTTTTGTTTTTCTTCCTGTGGGGCGGGGGAGGGAGGAGGGCAGGTTATTAAAACTATGTCCCAGGACGATTGTCTTTTCCATTTTTGTGATTACAGTAACCCCCTAGTGTTGTTCTTAAAGAAAGTATCAGTGCTTCATTGGAGCTCTTGCACATTTTGTTTCGTTTTTTTTTTCTTTTTGGACGAACTTATGGCTTGTGGCCTTCAACGTTGGGTCGAGTGCTGTATTTGTTCAAAGCTCGGGGGCACAACAGTCTTATCAGTCAAAGTGTTTACACTCGGGAGAGGAGGGATGAGGGTGTGGATGGGGGGGGGGCACTCTCAGAAAAAGCAATATTGACACTCACACTTGTCAGAGACTGGACGAGTGTATGCCAGTGAGCGACAGATGGAGAGGAAGAAAATGAGAAATCAAAAATGAAGTGAGGAGAGGATGATGGGAGTAGTGTGTCATGAGGCTGCAAGTTGAGTGTGTGTGTGTGTGTGTGTGTGTGTGTGTGTGTGTTACCCATGGAAATTACCTGAAAATAATTTGACTTTCAGCACTGACACCCTCTGTCTGGACGGAATAAACAGAAAAGGAGTGTGTAATAGAATGTGTGTGTGTGTGATTTTGAGATTAAGCTTCCAGGGTGGGCGTGGGTGGGGATGGGGGGGGGGTGACAGGGGTGAAAGGGAGGTAATGAGGGCCTGCCTATATATGAGAAGGATGTGGTGGCTGGATGTAAAAAAAAAAAAAAAAAAAAAGTCGACAAGTCTGCGCTGGATTTGGGAGGTAGTCATTAAAAGATCAGGACTCATTCTTAAAACCTCCGGCTTAACGACAAATGATATCCAAACTCTGGCTTTGCCATTTGCTTTTAACAAGCAAATGGATGTAGGGCTGAGAGTGCTTTCAGGAGAAAAAATAAATAAATACATGAATTTGCACTCTAGCCCACTATGCTTTTAGAAATCTGCCCACTAAACCCTGAATCACCCCTTGTCACTTTTATAGTAAGTACAAAAAAAAAAAAAAAAGACATCCTTCATAGTCTTTCACCTTCATCCTCATCGTAATATAAAACTCCAGCCAACCAGTGACAGGTGAAGAATTGATCCTTTAAATATAAACACATGGCTTTTAATCAGAGGAAAAGATAAACCTCTTGAATAAAACAAAAAAAATAATCAAAAAAACAAAAAAGGGGACGGGAGGAGTGGGGACATCCTTGGCTCGCTTAATCGTATACGATCTGTACGTGTGCTCTAGAGTTGGGACTGATATGTTTGCGAGATAATGCTGGCAGTTTTGTTCTGACGCTGCAAATACTCAATACTCTGATATGCCGGATATGAACTGAATAGTAAGTGGTAATTCTGTCTGTTAAAAAAACAAAAAACAAAAAACATCAGAGCAGAGCAGCCTCTGAAGCTTAATTTAGACCCTCGTGGGAGACTTAAGTCTCATGTGAATGACAAAGTGATGAAATAGTTTGTGGTTCTTCAGCGATCTGAAGGTTGTTTTTTTTTTTAAGCTGCCGACGGAAACGGCTGTCGATGAGTCAAAAAAAAAAAAAAGAAACATTTATAGTCTGAGATAAATTCATTTCATAATGAATTAGTTTTGAAAAGCATCATAAAATCGGTAATTTTGATAAATCATTAAATTAACTTTTGACATCATTTTGCGAAATATTTCTCAAAAAAAAAAAAAAAAGGCAATTTATTTTCTTCTTAATAAAACCTAATTAAATTAATCCAATTTACTTCAAACAGGCTGCTAATGTGTCTCTGTCAAGACGACAGATTTTCTGTGAAAGGAGCTCTGACTGGTCGATGGACAGTGATAAATCGCTTAAATTAAACTGAAATAAAACTATATTTTGGAGAGGGATTAAGGGAATTTAAAAAGTGCAAAGTTATGTCTTTAGTTGTTAATTGATAGATTTATATCAAAAGCCTTGGAGCCAGCCATATGTATCAGTCTAACCCTTGTGTGTATGTACAGCATATATGTTTATATGTATGAGAGTGTTTTGTGTCCATGGGTCATGTGAGTTAAGGTGTCAGGGGGTTAAGGTAAAGTGCAGCTCCAATCAGTGACAAAGTCCTAACCATTGCTCACTCAAAACAGTCCGAGTCACCACGGCTACGTCTTCCCTTTCTGTCTCTACAGCACCCTCTCTTGGCTCGTGGACGTATTACACCTTATATACACGCATAAATAATAATAATAATAATAAAAAAGAGACCGATCCACTGAGAATCAACCTGTTTGCTTTTTTTTCCTGTTTCAATAAGGGATATCCTGCCGAATATATAGTTTATATATACAATCCCTGTCGTCTGTTGTAGTCTCTTGCCCCAGATGCAGAGCTGCCCTTGCTACCGCCTGAAGCTGCTTAAATATATACTTGTATATGATCTAGTTTTTCCTTTTTTTGTTGTTTTTTTTTTTTTTTTTTAAACCTTCAAAACACCTTATCCCTGTCACACAAAAGCCACAAAAGGTTACAGATTGCTTATATACATGGTACCTCACGATTCTCCCCTTTGAACATCAGCTATCTATTCAAAACATGAGTCACTTCACAAAAATAATTTCTGCTGTGTGCATTGCAGGTATGTTCAAGGATGAAATTGAGAATGAATATTTGCCCAAATTACTTTTGTTTAAAAAAGAAAGAAAGAAAAAAAAAAAAGAACAACAACCAGTTGAGGTAACAAACCCGTATACACACACACACACACACACACACGCACGCACAAACCAAACACACACACACACACGTGCACACACCGTTCTCAGCATCTGTAGTTGACACGATGTGGGCAAAACTAGGAGTATCTGCGTCATGTGTCGTTGAGCTGTTGCAGCTCGTCCCTGATTCAAAGAAAAGCAGTCTTTTTATTTACCTCGGCAGCAAATCATGTTCCTCGTTTTACAGCTAGTCTGCACGGTTCAGATTAAATAAAAACCTGGGGAGTTGGGGAGAAGGGGCGGGGGTCGTCAGTCTTGCACAGGACCATCGTTTCCGGCCTGTTGACGTGGTTGCCGGCTCGGCCGGGAGGGGGCAGGAGGGAGGGAGGCGAGTTTGTTTTTGTTTTTTCTTTTAGTGTCTTCATATACAAAAACCAAAATTAATCCAAACTCTAAAGATCAACAGTCAAGACAGAAGGACGAAAACTCCACGCTTTTAAAAAGAGCTAACGGCCCCAGGCTCTTTAAGAAGAAACAAGAATCTAGAGTAATAGCAATACATCTGTGGTTGGGCCGACGTGTACAAAGATGTGGTGGCACTGACTTAATACAGCGCTGTCATGTCGTATTTGACCAAACCTACTGTGGATAAACAGTAAGGACATGACAATGGGAGAATAGAACCAGCCGCTAGTACGGGCTGGGACGCCAAAGCTGGTATGTTAAGTTGCTCTGCTAGCGACCGTCACCATGTGAGGTGAAAGAGTCCAAGTGGCCAAATTTAGCGTTTTACTTGCCACTTTGGCCTGATTTAAAAACTCATTCCATTTCTTCTATTCAAATACAGCTGAATAAAGTCCATAATTAGAATTTTTGACAAACAATCCCTGGTTTGGTGGACTAACCCCTTGGGGTTTTGTGTATCTGTGTGTGTGTGAAAGTACATTGGAGTTTAAATGTGTATGCACATTGCCATACAAGTGCGCTTCAGTGTCCACACGTGTAACGTGAGTGTGTTAGCATGCTTGTGTTGTTTGTATGTGTGTGTCTGTGTATGTGAGGTCAGTGTTTCTTGTGTGGACAGTATGTGTGTGTAAGAGGGTGTATGTATGTGTGTATGTTTGTGTAGGGAGGGAGATTGGGGGCGTTGGGGCTGGTGGGGGCATGTACACAAGCCACAAGTACACATCTCCATCCTCCATCCTCCATCTGTCCATCCATCCCTCTCTGATCCATCTCTTTATGTGACCCAGGTATCCAGTCTCATTCTCTTGACGTTGGTCCCATCCTGCTCCTGGGGTTCGGCCGACGAGGGCCGCAGGAGGACCATGGTGGGCTGCTGGGCTCCGGCCCCGGCCTGGTGGTGGAAGTCCGGAGCCCCGGCACGACCCTGAGCGCCGTCGTCCCGGTCGCTGCCGTCGTACGAGCTGCCATTGCTACTGAGGCTGTCGACGGGTGAGCGACCTTGACCTCCTGCCTCCAGGCGCAGGGTACCAGGATAGGCGACTGAAATCAGACCTTGTCCCTGGACTTGACCCTGGACGCCTCCGCCTCCCCCGACACCGCTGGTAGAGCTGGGAGTGCTGCGGTCACGGTTTGGTGAGACGGGTTCGGACTTGATGTTGATGTTGGGGTTTGTGTTGACTGTCAGCGCAGCGCCCTGAGGTATTTGGCCCGTCCTGGTTTGATGAAGAAAGAAAAAAGGCAAGAGAGATGGAAGGAGGACAAAGGAAAACAAAAAGAGTTAGACAATCAACATAATCACTTATGGTTATAAAACTACCTGTATTCCCTTTAAACACTGCATGAGAGCAGACCTTCATTAGACAACAGTTGATAGAGATGAAACAAAGACATTGCAATAATATTCACAGAATGGTCAATGTCACATGAATGTGTCACCATATGCAGATAAACAGAACCTGGGTTTTTATTTACTTATCTATTTATTTTACAAGCTTAGAAATACCCAGGCAGCGATATAAACAAGGCAAGGCATGGGAGGACCTCAGCACACGCAGTACAAGGACACAGAAAACAAATAGGACTTCATAGTAGGTCACATAAAAGCACAGTCCAGAAGCCATGCAGCTCAAACACCCTTGCATTTTGTATTTTGATTCACATTGAACAGTTACACATCATACGGCATTAGAAGTTGTTGTTGTTGTTGTTCTTTTAGTACACCTTCTCAGTGAGTTCCCTTCTCTGATCTTTATTGCACCAGATGTAGAAACACATGAAATGAGCATCAGTCCGGAGTATATTTCTCTTCTGTTTGTCTCAAATGACAAAAATGTTGGCTTGCGGATTTTAACATCTGTCTGCTCCCTCTGTCTACAATAACCATTTATAGCCTGTGACTGGTTAGAACAACAAAAGTTGTTTTATATTTTCTTCTTAGGTGACTGTGGCAATATATGTATTTTTTTTAACACTGTTAAATTTTTTCCATGATAACCTCGGGTCTGTTGCTCTTAACAGCACAATTAAGGAGTTAAAGGATGCAAAAAATAAATGCTTCTGACAAAAAATTGCAGCTAATTAGTGTTTGTTAAATGTCATAATTATAAAACTAAGAGTTAGTAGTTCCTCTACTTTGTACTCAAACAAAAAAAGGAAATGGATTTGTAAAAAGGTGTTTCAGAATGAATATTGCACAAGAAATCACAACCGGGATTACTGAAATTGTCCTCAAACCTTCAATATAGTTTGGAGTTGGAGTTCTGCATTTTGAGAACAGTACCTAGAAGAACTGCTTATGAGGAGGGTTGGGGTAAGTGTGATCATAATCAACAAGAACTACTAAGACTTTGTCATGAAGTTTTCGACGCCAATGTAGGTTCAGAAACCAGGGGCAATACTTGAGATGATGTTAACCCTCGTTGATGTGCTGAGAAGGGCATATACAGTTGTATACAGTGACATAATGATTTAGCTCTAAAGAAGATCTTCAGCTTTTGAAATTAACAGCATCCCAGTTATGTGACAGCATACCCACTGTCACTGTTCAGACTAAAAGCAGCATTAAGTTTAAAAAAAATGCCATACGTTTCTGTCAGCATTTCCCTACAGATATAGGTGAGACTCAAATATCATATCTTCTTCTTCTTCTTCGACCATCAGAAATATATGATATTTCTAGACTGAAGGATGAGCAGATTCTAAAAAAACTGCACTGCAAGTTAACAAAAAAAAAAAAAAAAAAAAAAAAAACATCTTCTCTGACTTGATATGACTTCTGTTCACGTGCTCTAAGATGCTCGGGACAAAAGTCAAGTGTCAAAAAGCGCACGTCTGTGTCACTGTCTGTGCCTCTACCTGCCACCACTCTTTGATCAATACCTCCACCCTCACACTCAGTGTGTTCCTTCCTCCTCCTCCTCCGTCGTCGGCTGGAGGCTGAGTAGAAACTGTCACTGTGCCAGACACCGGCTGTTGACGCTGCACTGTGGCTCGCTCCTGTGACGACGTCGACAGGATTTTTTTTTTTGGATTGTGCCTGTTCTCTCTCTCTCTCTCTTTTTCTCTCACTTCCCCAGCTTGACATGGCTGATCTGAATTTGAACCCCCCCCCCCAATTACTGAGTTTCACCCCTCGGGTGTGTTCTAATATGTCATATCATGAGCCATCTGTGGCACTGTATCTCTAATATTCCCTCAATTACCAGCAGACTGAGGGGGAATTTAAGATAGCACTCCTTCAGGCGATCTGGGTCTGCGGCACTCAGTGTGCTCACTGTCCTCCTCCTCCTCCTCCTCTTCTGTCTGACACACACTCACACACACACACACACACCCACTCTTAAACTCATATTCTCCAACTCTCTTAAATACAAATGCTCCTACTCTCGCATACAGTGTGTGCTCACACACACACGCGCGCAAGCATGCACACACACGCACACATTTATAAACCCCAGTGAGGCTCACTCCTTCTACCGCTGTACCCACTTCATCAAACCTGCACATTGTGGCTCGGGCCGGTGCAGGTAGATGGATGGCGGTGCCACGGGGGTGCCGTTGTTATGGCGAGTGAAAACAGCCGAGTCAGCACACCCGGTGACAGTGATGAAGGCGAGAGCGGCAGGCTAACCCCCCCCCAACCTCCCCCCTCCGAGTGCTAACAATACATTGAGCAACAGCCAGAAGCAGACACTCGGTTACAGTATGGTGGGGTGTGTTACAGCACTGTTTCCCAAAATGCTCTGCTTTTTTGAGGAACGACAAAATAGCAACTAAAATGAACTCTTGTTTAATTCAAACTTTAACTTCAGACATTAATGGCTGCATTATGGGAAATGTAGGATCCAGTATTATTAGACTGTATCAAATTTGATGAAACCCAGTTTATACAAACACCTGATTAGGTCCTTAATTATGCACTATGTGTGGCTTGTTTAAATTTTGTTTTATCTATACAGGAGTCAATTAAGGTTTCCAAAACACATCTAGTTATGCTCTAATTCCCAATTTATTTTTTGCAATTTAGTTCTACTGTCACTGCTGTAATTGCCTAATTGTTGATTCCTCATTTCATGATGAATGACTTTTTTTTTTAAGATTTGAAACTGAGCTGAGGTTCCTCTGTGCGGCAGGCATTGTGGGAAAAAGCAGCACGCTGTAGCTGTTTGTTACTGAAGTGTATAAAGTACAGTACCAGCAGAGGCCCTCCTCCCTGCCAAAGAGCAAGTTGGACTGAGAGGCCAAGCTGTGGAGGGAGGTGGAAAAAGAGTCAAGCAAGTTTAAGAAAGCTTTAACAGCAGGGGGAAACTGTGGGACGGAAGCCAGTCACGGTCAGTCTGCAGACATGGTTACTACAAAAAATAAATAAATAAATAAATAAGGCCCAACAGCTGCATCAGTCACACTGAGATGTTGTTAGAGAGCTGGGTACAGCAGGAAGTGTTAAAGCCTGCGCTGACACAAATTTGATAGTCGTCCACACGCAATGCATTTTTACAGTCAGCACCAATACACTTGAAATCTTTGGCTTTCTTAAAAAAAAAAAAAAAAACTGCAAAAGACCAGTGCAGACTGGCATTAAAGAAATAAACTGCAAATTCAAAACAGACAATTAGACTTTACATTATTGAATCTGCTCCCATTTAGAGACACCATTTAACCTGCCATTACTCCTGTCTGGCTGGTGGGTGCATTAACAATGAAATAATGGTTAATTTGTCGAGTGCAGAATTCAGTTTGACAGTGACTGTTAGGCAGACACTGCCAGTTTTTTTTTTTTTTTTTAACCACCTTTTTTCCCTCCCGGCCATGATTTAATTCCCCATCTTTTTATTTGAGAATTTACAGGATTCAGCTCCCTGTCTGTCTGTTTCTGAAAACTCGACATGTTGGGACATTTAGATGCCAAAAATCCACCTGGTACTTGGAACCAGGGCTGCACAATTAATGGAATGATTTTGACTATGAGTGTGAACTAGTTGACTAACAACCTGCCACCAGGGGGCAAACAAGATGTTTTGGCTTCACTTTCTGTGGAGCTGTCTACTATATTCTGGGTGCAATTTTACAGCACTGAACTCAAATAAAGATGAGCCTCATATTAAGACTTGTTATTTTGATATAAAGATTTGCACATTAGCAGGAAACTGCTAAGATAAATTTTAAACGCAAATAAAATATCCTTGAAATCAATTAATGAATAATTGTGGTTTTAAAATTGATTAAAAAAAATAATGATATAACTCTGTCATAATTATACAGTTCTACCTTGTAAGCACTGATTTTTTGATACCCAGTTCATGAGCAGCACATGTCTGGTGTCTTTTATTTCCTTTTCACATGTAACAAGAAAAGTGTGACAGTTTTAAATCACTGTAATGAGCAAAGAGGTTATACACTTTGTGCAAAATGAAACTCAGTAATTATTTTTATCTGCCATATAGCAGGAAGTGCAATGAGGCTGCTTTTTTTTTTTTTTTTTTTTTTTTTTTTTTAAATTGCGGTTTCTAATCTGTAGTCTGGGAAAACACCGATTCCTCCAGGGAGGTTTTACCGAACCGCCTCTGATAGCATGTGTGCATTGTGCCCTGCCGACAAACAGTGTGTCCTGTAAGCAATTTAGCAATGTGTGCACTGTCTGCAAGTGCTTTTTTTTCCCCCTCTCTCTCCCTCTTAAACCACAGCTGGGAGAGAGCTAAGAGAGGGAGGGGAGAGACAGACAGAGAGAGACAAAGTGTGTTTTTGTGGGCGAAAAACAAGAATAAAGTGGGGCGAGCACTAGAAAAGAGCTTCATCCACCAATAAAACATTTTATCCATTCTGTAAGCTCCATACAGATAGATTTGTAGCTGCGTAAATGGATGAAGCAAATGGACAAGACAACACTGATGCACTAGCAGATGATGCCCCTAAAAGTTGTTGTGTTCATTTCCTGTTAAAGTGTCCCAAATGGAGGCCACGTCTGTGGATAACACATCAACTCAGCGAGGAGACAAACAAAACAAAGCGTCCTGCAACAAACAGCAAACAGCATCTGGAGATCACTTCCATTTAAAAGAGGCAAGTTTAATCTGGAAGAGAACTACTGGTTCAGGGGGGCAGCCGTGACATTAACATTTATATTGGGGATCTAGAGGCGGTGGGCGTGGGGGGGGTGTCAACAGGTGTATGCCAAATTTAACTGAGCGTGACAAAAAGAGCAGGAAATAAGCAGTTTGACGGAAGTAGTGGAAGAAGAATGATTAAAAAGCGTGATGAGGGAGGGTAAGATGACAGAAATCATTTCCTTGCTGAGCCTGTGGCGAGGAAAAGTGTGGACGACAGCGAAGGGGAGGCTCGCTGCCAAACCGTCAATCACGGTTTTGATTGGAAAGGCTTGTTCCCTCGGTGTGAGGCCGCGGCTGTGATGAAATCAAAAACAAATCGGGGCAGTCCAGGCTGTAAGAAGTGCCCGTGTCTGCCCCTGCTGTCCTAAGACACTACAAGTTTCCATTCAGCTGAGGGAACAGTTCGGTCAGCTGGGGAAGTTTCCCACATTTCTGTGGTGCTCACTTGTTTTCAGTGACAGTGATTCTGTCGTTCTGATCCCAAACACAACACAGCGAAATCGTCTGGTGTTCATTCTAATGTCAGACCTGAGGGCACTGAAACTTTGCCACAACCAACATCTGGGCTGCACAAATTAAAGCTGAACTTGAAACCATGTTTATTCAGTAAAATCATGATTGTTGTTCCCAGTGTTCGAAAGAATGTTGACTATTTTAAAGCACAACAGACATTCGGGAAAAAAATATTGTATTACTTACAGTTATGCATCAATCAACCAATGATAACTTCAGGATATTGGTGAAGTGACTAAAACTCCATATTGGCTTTAGTAGAGAAACAGTTGTTGGATTGTTACACCTATCACTGAATGTGAATCCTGCTGCAGCTTTTTTTCTTTTACAAAGGCTCTGAGTGGTTCAACAGATCTGTTTGCTGAAGGATTTCATACAATCTGGACTGCCATTTGTTAACATTTACAAGACGAGGAAGAGTTCTGTTGTGTGTCAGCTGCCGGTGAGTGTTAAACTATGTATATACTGCTTTCTCAAAGATGCTCAGCCCCCTGGAGCCAAAGCTGTCGTATACAATAACAAACAACCTATTATCACATTTTCATGGACAGTTTTCAAATTGTCAGACACACAAACAATTAACAGTTTCTCTGTTGACAGCTGCCATTATTCTAAGCATCTTTTTTTTTTTTTTTAAACACATTTGTGTTTCTGATTCTGGGCAGCTGTACAATCTCCTAAATTAATTTCATGCCAAAGATATATTAGTGGCTGTGATTGTTCGAAAACAAAAGGATCGAGCATATTAAATGTTCAGTTCAATGTGTATGCAACAAATGAATGCAACAAGATGGGACCTATTAACTAATCATCTAATATCAAACTGTATTAATTTACTGTTATGTAAATGTAGCTTTGACAGCAAAAATGTGTCTAAATCATTCTTTGTGGTCGTGCTACTGTAGGCATTTCAGGTCTATATGGATCTAAGGAATGGAAGCGACGCGTCACTGTCACCTGAGAGTGACAGCTCAATGGCTGAAAAGTAAAATTTTAATGCGGTAAGCATGTCGGTAGCACACCGCAGTGCACTGGTTCAGACTGAAAGCAGCACCGAGAGACTCCTTTCATCCCAGAACCTAACGAGGCACTGTCACCGCCGCACCGAAGCATCTTCTTCTTTGTTGGTGACACTTCTACAGAGCTTTAGATCAAAACTTTAAGGTATGAAAACTTACAACCACTCGAGTAAAAAAAAAAAAAAAAAAAAGAAAAAAGGTGCTTTTGCTTCAACGGTACTGAAAGAGAGATGAAGTGCAGACACAGCGAAGCAACAACTGGCATCACATCCAACATACAAATGGAAAGACATGATGGTTTGATATCATGTTTTGTCATGTAACTGCATTTATTCTCTAAAGTCTTTGTGTTATTTTAACTGAGCCTGCGAACAGCATAATGACTTGACAGAAAAAAAAAAAAAAAAAAAAAAGGCATGGCAGAGCTGCGTGGAACTAGATGCTATCATGTCATTCACCTCAGGTTAGCAGCAAAATTGGAGATGCAGTTAACCATCTCCGCATTCTGTTTCTCTGCACCCCACATGCTGTGGAGAAAAAGGGGGGGAGGGAGGACAAAACAAGAGGCAGTTACAAGCTGCTCCTCCATTATTGGTTAGCCCAGCACAGCCAGACTTAATGCTAACACAGAGACTTAATGCTAACAGCTAAACTGCTATGACACAAAATTCTTGCTGTTACTTTTATAAAATTGTACTGAATGGCAGCTCCCACCAATGCTAATGTGCCAATCACAAGCAGAGAAAATAATGTAAGACAACTCATTAAAAGAGCTGAAGTAACATTCTGATAAAAATATTGATAAATGTGGGCTGTAGCTACCAAAAAATTATAGCTAAAAAATATCTTTGTACATTATTTTTGCAAATGCAGGTTGGTAATTTAAGACAAACATGTTGACATTCGACATTCAGATCTGTGATGCGGAATGAACTACTAAAGTTCATGTCCTATTAAAGGAAATGTTCGTTACTTCATCTGTAGTTGTTTGTTGTTGTAGGATGATGTTAAGAGAAGCTGGACTGACAAAATATGAATGTTAGAAGGGTTCAGTTGAAAATGTCATGATGTTTAAGGAGAGCTGTGAGACCATCCTAAATATGGAACTCAACAATGTTTTCAGTTTTGTTGAAGCTCAAATGCTATGACCATTCTATGGAGGACTTCATATATGAATAAAATTTGTTCTGACATTTTTGGAGATGCGAGGACTTGCTGGCCAGAGGTGTTGCATCAGTGTTATTTTGGCCAGCACTTGGGTAATTTAACTGTCTTTATCTATTTCTGCATAGTGTTTAAAACAAAAAAAGAAACTTGTCAAAACTAACCAGAGGTGTGTTTTTATGATACTCAGACTAATCAGAGGGGAAACTTCACAAATTAACCAACTGAACTTGTCCTGTTTGTGTACTTAATGCAGGTAAATTTGTTTAAAAAACTGACATCGCACCCTTGCTATTATTTACTAGTTGGCGCAACAAAAAGGGAGATGAAGTAAGAACCTTTTGAGGTTTTGAGTTTTAGTCCAGCTTGAACAGTTTCAAATACTGCATGTGTCTGTGTGCCAGATAACATAGCTAGCAGCCTAGCCTCTCTTTCAGGAGTGGGACTCCAGTGGGAGTCAGAGCTGGGGGGAGGAGTATCTAGGTCACCACGAAGATGAATCAACCACAGCTGAGGTGATGCTACAGCCTCATATGGGAGAGATGCTTCAACTGTTTTATGTGCTTGTGTTATGGGTGGTGTACTGAATTAGCCCACATGCACAATACTTGTAGGGGAAAAAAAAGTTTACTGGTCAGGTTGTTTAAGAGGAAAGGTCAAAGTTCAGGAAATTGATCTATTTCATATACACCTGAGTTTGTAACTGGAAGAAAAAGGAACTTACACCAAGTTACTGAGCAAACTCAGCTGCTGTGGCTGTTGCTGCTGCTGCTGCTGCTGTTGTTGCTGGGAAACTGCTGGTTGCTGTTGCTGTTGCCAGGCAGCCATGTTGCCAGGCACCAGCCCTGGTGGTGTGAACGTCTGGAGCGCTGTGAGATCTGCACTTGTCAGCTGGTACTCTGAGATTAAGGGATGGAGGGAGAAGCACAGGAGGGAGAAAAGAAAGAAGAAGAAAAGAAAGGGGGGGGGTGTTTTACATCATACAACTTTCTGGTGCATCAATATTAATCAGGGCTAATCCATATTAATGGAGACCTTTGAAGTGGAATCATTCCAGACGCTCTCACACAATGAACAAAGTGAATATTCATGGTGGTTTGTGGCATCACACTGCAAGGTTTTCAAGTTTTTCTACATGATATTTAAGATTTTCAAGACTAAATGCAAACAATATTGAATAATGACTTGATGTTATAAGTAGAGTTCACTTCCTGTCTTGTCTTTTTTTTTTTTTTTTTTTTTTTTTTGAGGAGGGGCAGTGTTAATTTAGTCTTCTTACCAGTGTTGTAGGCTGTCTGCATGCCAGAGAAGGGAGCTAGGAGACTTGGTGTCGCAACAGAGACCACTGGTGTGGTGAGTGGCTGTGCCACCTGGGATCCACCTAGCCGCTGAGCATTCTGGGAAGACAAGAGAGTTGGATAGGGGAGGTTGAACATTGGTAGAATGGAAGTAAAAGAGGTGATTATTGCTAAAGTGGCTCTACAACTACTGCCTGGGGGCTTGCAGGTGGACAGACAGTATTCGAGGAAGAACTCCAGCTACATAGAGGTTAGTGGGATTTCATGGGGTATGTGTGTAACCATCCAAAGAAAGGATGGAAAAAAATAACTATAAATTTCTACATCTCCCCTCTGTACATAGTAGTTAATACTAAAAGTTAAACTTTTTGTTTTTCTTTTTAATTTGCGACTGCAAATCTGGCACTGATGTGACTATATCTGAAAGGTAACTGTGTAAATATCCTTTCAAAAGAAGCTGTAACGTCCCTGTGTGATTTATAACCCACATCTTTCTTTCCTGGATCTTTGGATCCAGTGTGGTGACTCCATGTCGTGAGAAAACCTGGTTCGGTTCCACAACTGATCGTGTCTTTTTCTCCTTATAAGGACTGAGTGTAGGAGTTCACGGCACATGACTTCATCCATTTTCAACAGCAATAATGATAATAGTTAGCATGTGCTTTCCGCTGTGCTGCAGAGTAGATGCAGAGACCTTGTAATGTGACTGAGAACAATTTAATTACACTGTTACTACTGAAATATTTTACTATAAACACAGCTTGTTTTGATTTTTTGTTGAAATAATAATAAAAAAAACACTATCCGTCATTTAATTGTACCTTCTGCTCTGCAACTCTTGATTACCTCTTAGTTTTCCTGTCACATTTGAAGCATTGTTGGCAGACTTTCAACAAAGAAAAGATATTCTGAAACAAGTCCAGACAATTCTTAATAAGTAAAGTCTAATATACTAAACAGTTGCATCACTTCACTTCTCCTGTGTTTGATTCATCGTGCCACAGACAGAAGTGTTTGCGCTCCCAGTGAGGAGATCCAAACACCTCGGTTCTCTCTGAGGCGTTTAACTTTTCTGTGACACTTTAACATCGGCGTGCAAGATGAGAAGTGTCTTGCATCTTAAGGTGGCGTTGGCACGGCAACGCTGTCGCCAGGGCTGGGTGCTTGTGTTATATAGCATCATGGTGGAAGGTGTTATGAGAGGCATCGCTGTGCTGGAGAATCATGCTGACAGGAACACATGCATCGACGAGGCTGACAGAGGATAGATGAGTGTGTGTGTCTGTGTGTATAAGAATGTGTTTGAATTGAAGTAAGTAAATGTGCGCAGAGAGGTATGTGAGGAATGAAAACACAATGTGAGGTGTGTGTTTGTTCTGAGGAATGTGTGTGTATATTTATGCAGAGAAATATGTGTGAACACATGTCAGCATGCGTGTGAACACGTGTATCGTGTGTGTATGTGCGCAACAAAGAACCGAGGGGGTCAGCGTATCAGACTCCAACGTGTCCGTCTGTGTTCCACATTGGAGGCTTTGTGATCTCTTTTCACTCTGATCCTCGGAGCATCAACACTCGAATGAAACCAAACATGCACATGCTGAGCAGCTTTCACACACAGTGGAGTCAGCTGGTTGCTCTGGCTCCTTCAGCGCTATATGTTTATATACATTTATATGTATATATAAAATGCTCGACAGTACGGATGGGATTTCTCATATAAAACTGTGAAGGCAGATTTTTTTTTTTTTTTTTTCTTTTAAATCAACTAGTATATTTCAGTACGAAATGACCTAAACATGGTGTATTGGAAAAAGTAAACTAAAGTAACTTCACCATGACAACAGCATAATATGCTGGTTCTTCAACAAAGGTTGAGGTTTGTCTGGTGGGAGTTTTTCTTTTTGTCTTTTCTGTTTTTCTTTAGTAATTTGTTTTCGTTCCAAGAGTTAGATGAGACGTCTGATTTCTTTCTTTATCTTTATCATATGATTATGATTGATCAAGCCAAGACATCGTTTAACACATGTTGAATAGAAATGTTGTCACTACACAGGGCTGGGCAGACTAATTGACTGTTTCCAATCTTTATCTTAAGTTATTATGGTAGTTTCTTATGGAAACAGACGAGAGAATGGTGCAAAACTATCTCTCTCTCTCTCTCAAATTGTTTAAGGCTTCAAAAGCAAATTACAAGTGAAGGTGCAAATATGTCAGGTCAGTGATGCTTAAATAATTCATCATTTTAATTCTACGACTTTGTTATTAGTGTTCGTCTCATCTTCCACCTGTTTGCTTTGCACAAACATGCTTGTGTGTAAAAGTCCTGTGATTCTTAACTCCTGTAAAAGCCCACGCCTAATAATTGAAAGCGCTAGGTATGTAGCCATGTAACGCCTGCTTATTTTATTTATTCAGTATTGTTCTCAATAACCAGATAGACTTGACATTCGAGTCAAGTCTTTCAGGAGTCAATGGCAAATAACAAAGGAAAAACATGCAGCGATGAAGTTCATATTGAAATGTCACGTTCATGTTTTAACATTTTACTCGACTCCAGAAGGTTTCAAACAAGTTTCTACAGTAGAGAACGGTTTCTTTTAGGAACCAGTACAACCAGCTGATTTGTCCACCGTTTGCTGAGTCGCTCCGAGTTCACCGTGTGCTGTTTGACGTTTTCACGTCTTCACCTCTACTCCCGTCACAGCACTGGTGCCACTGAGTCAACCCCTAACGGGATACATTTGCTGACGGTGTCACACTCATGCTCGGTGAGATCACACAGAGATCAACACCACATCCTTGAGGCTAGAAGTCTAGAATTCTATTCACCTCACTCACCAACTCCAGCTCTTCCTCTGTCTGCCATGGCCGGTGGTCGAATGGGGCAAAGGGGTGGGGGTGGGGGTGAAAAACAGAGGACGGTTACGTTTCTACAACAACTAAAGGTACAGCATCTCGATGGCATCTACACGTGTAATCTTTTAACTTCAACTCAACTTTTTTTTTCTATGGATAAATTGAGTTACTTCAACTAGAAAGTATCTGACTGACTCAACCTCAAACAAACAGAACCTAGTGTCGAAAGTGTCTGCCCAGCACTGTACGTTAGGCAACATGACATGGACACAGTGGTCAAACGCTTCCTACACAAACTTCATTTAAATTTGATGAATGCCAACTGTTCATTAGTGGTTATGGGTTTGTGTGATTGTCTAGTTGTGGCCTCCCATTAGACGGCAAGTTAAATTAAAATTATTTTTTAAGTGTCAGAAGTCTGACACAAAATGTGACTATGTGTACTCTCATCACAAAGTTGTACTGTGACAGAAATAATGACAGAATGGTAGCTGAAGCAGGTCCATTACTGAAATGGGAGTTGGTCAACAGGATGTCAGTCACAGAAAAGTTCCATTATATTAGAGAAAGATCTTCCCCAGGACAGTGACACATAAAGTCCCGAAGGCAGCTGTTCAATGCTGACAATTACAGCATTATACAACTGAACTGTCCGAGGTTTCATGCCAAAATACTGCTGATTTTGGTCAAATTTAAACTCCACATTCTTTCAGATTGTTTCACTGTTATTGTTTTGTCAAACAAGTGTATCGCCCAGTCTGAGAAAGTGAGGCTATCTGCACATAACTTGTACGACAGGCCAGGAAAATGTCGACGTAAAAGAAAAATGATGATTTGAAAGATTCTCTTAAATGTCTCAACTATTCGCCAAATGTTTTCTCCGTATGACTAGTTTTCGTTTCTGCCTGGTTAAAATCTGCATGACTGACCGGGCTTTACTCAGGCATGAGATCTTTAAACTGTCAGACTTCGGTTTGACTGTATCTGTCATCAAACCCATCATTTGGTTCTTTCAGTCCCCCCGTTCTCCTCACCAGCTGCATGAGGCTCTTGCCGCTCTGCGAGGTGATGACCCTGAGGTCCGGCTTGCGGCTGTTAACCATCTGAGGGTTCGGTGGCGGCGGAGATTTAGCCGGGACTACTTTCCCCAGACTGTTGCCGTTGGATACGGAGAGCAGGCCCGGGGAGGCCCTGGCACTGATGTAGCCATTAGCTGGAGAGACAAAGAAAGAAATGAAGAGGAACAGAGTGAAGAGGAGGTTGTGTGTTTGTTTCTTTTGATGTTTTTAGTATCTGTATCTACCTGCAAACTCTGTCTGTAATTGTCTGCCTGGATGCGTATATTCATCCGTGTGTGTTTTCTAATTAGCGAGTTGGATCGCTCTGTCACACTACATGCTCCTCATCATTTCTGCAGCTTACACAGAGTTTGTTGGCGCTGGTCTGATTTTATGCAGCTCCTCAACATCAAAACCTTGTCACACTGTTGCCTAAACTATTTTATTTGCTTGCTCTCCGTACGTCTTTCCTTTTTTGTCATCTCGGTACTTGATGAAAAACAAACACATACTGTCCCTGGTCTCTTATCATGGATTATGTATGATGCGTCAGTTTTGAGTATTATTAAGCTAAAAGACTCTTATGTTATTCACATTAAACCAGTTTTAATGTTATGACTAATTGGTGTATATCACAGATACTGGATCTTTCTGTGTTAGGAATTTGTGAACTAAAACTGGAAACTTCACTTTTGCTCCGTTCCTGTGTATCTGCATGTTATTATAAGGTCTGAGTTTCTGTCAAACATCTGCCCCAAAGGTCTGTTTGATTGTTTCAAAAACACATTTCCAACAGAAACCAACTCAAAAATTTCAAAAAGATAAATGTCAGCACCTTGAAACAAGACAGGAGGCCCAAAATTCTGGATGTGTATCACAGTCATATCACCGCACTTCAAGATTTTTCTTTTCTTTTTTTTTTTTAGAAGCCTGAGGGACTACGCAGCTGATATTTAATTTTTTGTTGTTGTCATCAATGCATCTAAACCTCTAAAAGGCTCCTTGATCAGCTGTTCACTATTGTTTTAAGCAAACATTTGTCAAACTGGAGGAAACAGTTTTGTGTTTGTTGAGGCCTATTTTCAGCAGCGGATTAATCCACATTTGGTTAAGTCAAAACAACATGTCACCAAGTGCAACCATGTGTGAAGTTAAGTGTTTTTAATAGTTTTGAACAACAATGAAGGTCTGCAGCACAGAAGAAGACTCATCCTTTTAATGATGGAGAGAAAAAAAAGTGTCCAGTGCATTTGCTGTCTTTCTATTACATCAGCACGGGTGTGTTTTCAGGCACTTTAGCTGCTTTCCATTGAAAGCGGTTATTTACAGCAGTTCAAAAACAATCTTCAACTATGTCCTCAATTTTTGCAGGATACAACCATACACTGGGTTTTGACCTAGTCTTGTTCAATTAAGCTAGGGGTGGGCTGGGGTTCTGGGTGTCATGACAACAAGACTCCAGCAGACAGCAGCCTGTCCATGTTGCTTAGGTTTAAAGAAGACCGTGATTCAAACAGAGACTCAGTCACAGAGTGCATAAAGGGGGGACAGCAGGGACTTTCCCAGCTCTGACACAACACACACACACACACACACACACACACACACACACATATACACACAGTCTGTTTTCCCCTCCGAGTCAGGGTGTGTGTGTGATAGCAGATAGCGGTTCTCCATGACGCCGCCTCCAGACGACAGCGGCATGTGACTCTGCTTCATCTCAGTCACACACACTCCAGGGAAACACGCACCCGCACACGCACACACGTACACACACCATAAACTAAACCTGACAACAACAACAAGCGAACACTACCTCTGCTATCAGCTCAGTGGGAGAAAGACGGAGGAGAAAGGCGGGAAGGAGACAGTGAAAAGAGGTTTGATGAAGGCGGTGGTGGAAAAAGAAAGTGGTGAAAGGAGGCAGAAGAAATAGAGAGGTGTGGAGGGTGTAGACAGAGTTTTCTGAAAATAGGAGGGAGAGGATAGACAAAAAAAAAAAGGACAGTGGACAAACAAGTAGAGCTCAGGAAGAGAACGAAGACGAGGTGAAACAGATGTTGCAGAGAAAAGGAAGAAGTGAATAAGAGAACAGGTAAAAGAGAGTCAGGAGGATGGGTAGCAAGAATAGAGGGAGTAAAGGAAGAAGTACAGACAATGAGAGAAGTTAGATTATACTGAAGAAGGAAAGGAAGGAGAGAAAAAAATGAGGGAAGTGTAGAAGAAAAGGAGAAAAGAAGTAGAAAATGAGGGTATGGTAAAACAGTGGGAAATGCAGAGCGAGAGAAAGGTAGAAGGAGAAAAAAAAAGTATCAGTTGAAGAAAAATAAAAAAAAACAAATGGTGTAAGAAGAAAACAAGACAGATAACGAATAGAATGGAGGTGGAACAGAAAAAAAATGTATGAATGTACAGAGGAGGAGGCAAGAAGTGGAGAAAGAAAAACAGACAGAGAGGAGGTTAAGAAAAATGAAATGTCTGAAATGGGAAATTGGGTAAAGAAAGAAAAAGGAGGAAAGGAGGAAAAGAAAAGGAAGAAAAGTTGGAGAATTACTGAGGGATGAATGAGGAGGAAAGAGTGAGCAAGAAGACACAGGGAATGAGAGAAGAAAGGTGGGAACAGGAAAACAACGAAATGAGGTAAACAAGTAAAGGAAGGCCAGGAAGCAGAGAGAGAGTAGGATGAAGAGACAGAATCAGGAGACAGTAAATGAATAGAAGACGGAAATCACAAAGGAGAGAAAACAAGGGAAAAAGAAGAAGTAGTGAAAGACAAAAGAGCTGGGTTAAGGAGGGAAGGGTGAAGGGTTTGAGCCAAAAATGAGGGAGAGGGAAAGAAGAGGTAAAGAGGAAGATTGGGATTTCAAGAGAAGGACTAAGGAAGGTAGGGACTGACATAGGAGGTAGCAACTGAGAGAGTAGATAGACAAAAAGTGAAGGAAAGAAGGAGAGACACTGGAGAAGAATTTGTTTCCCAACATGCATCTGACCCTAGAGATCACCTGGGACCTGCTGATGCATGGTGATCTCTGTCTGCATCAGGTGCATCTGGGAAATCCAGTGACCCTGTGTGTGTGTGTGTGTGTGCGTGTGTGTTATGTAACGTGCACTGAGTACATGTGTGCGTCACTGACTGATGGGAATCAGTTGCTAGTTGCGTTGTGTTCATGTTTGTGGGTAAAAGAAGAGGGTGGCGGCTTTGCGGTGACCCCGAGTTATGAGACACCCACATTCACTCACCCACCCACCCACACACACACACGAAAGTGAATGTGAGTCTGTGAAATGTACGTCTTCCAGGTGCCCTGAAGCCAACATCAAATCCCCATACAGAAACAGCCTGGAGTACTGGCATCTCTGTGTGCTTCTGTCTGTGTGTCAGCATGTGTGTGTGATACTATACTGAACTAGCAGTGACTTTACTGGAATTCACAGATGCAGATTTGCATTTTTGTGTGTTTCTATGTGCTCTACAGTCATTTTTACTAGACCCCAGATGCATACTTGCTTGAAAGTTAAGTGTTCAGACTTCAACAATAAATTGTGGAAAAATATATTGTGACACAAAAAATGTGACAATGTGCAGCATGGAACACAATATTATCTCTGTGTGATGAGTGCTGAGTGTTTTCAACACCCCAATAAGACAGAGAGAATTCATCTGTCCTGTTTAGGGTCAACTATTAAATTACAAATATAACAGATTTTCTCATTTCCATCTTCACAGTGGAGGCAGCCCCAGTACATTGGAGGTGAATGGTATTTTGTTTTTAGAGCTCAGACGTGTCCCTGGAGGTGAGGGGATATCCCAATAAAATCTATTAATGGTGAGCTGTGTGGATTAGAGAATAACTAAGACACTATGAAATAGAACTGAAAACTTACACAAACAAAACTAAAAAAACTATCTGCCTGAAGAGATACCACAAGTTAATGGGGTACAAAATGTTTTCTTGTTCATTTGTGACCCAATTTGGAATATCTTTATCAAGGTTTAGTATAACTTAATAACTTTAGAGTGTTTGGAAAAGGTTACTCCAACCAAGTTCTGATGTTAAGGATGAAGTTCTCCTTTTGTTTAAATGTAATTACAGAGTTGTAGGGTTATGTCATGGTGTAATTGCGAGATGACCCTACTTTAATACTGTGTGAGGTTTACATGAATACACTCACTATTTTGAGAGTCAGTGAGTCACAGAACTATGTCAATGTGTCTTTGGCTTTATTTAGGTACTGTATGTTGACTGTTTGTATGTGCTTTTTATGCCCTTAACATGCGTGTATGAGTGAATATGGAGTCATACATAGAGAGGAGCGCATGTCTCTGAGTGTGTGTGTGTGTGTGTGTGTGTGATGTCTCCTATTACACGAGGCTGGGCGTGGGAATGTGTGGAATGTTGGGTGACGTCAATGGTGACATTCCCGGAGCCCCGAGTCCCCGGACAACAGCTGAGAACGACAGATCCAAGAGAGGAGGAGGATGGGGAGAAAGGGGTGATGGCGGAGGGGGCAGCAGAGGAGAGAAGATAGGAGAAAAAAGGTTGAAAATGAATGGAGGTGGAAGAAAAAGAGAAGAGAGGAGAGGGGAAGAAGTGAGGAGTGGAAAACTGTAAAGGAGAATAGAGAGGGGGAGAAGTGATGGGACGAAAGGAGGCAAGTGGGAAAACAGTTGAAAAGAAGAAACGTGAACAGAAAAACAGCTGAAGAAAGTAAGAAAGGAGTGAGAACAGAAAGATTTGTAGATAAGGAGAGCAGAAATAGAAGGAAGGAGAACCCGATAGGGAACAAGAAACAACACGGGGGGGTGGGGGTGGGGGGGTTGTAGAGAGGGAATAGGAGCTGAGATGCAAGAGAACTGTAGAAGAGAAAGACAAAAGGAGAGGAAGCGAGAGAGGAAGATAAGGGATAAAGGACAAAGGGAGAGAAGGAAGCAGCCGGGTGGATCAGGTCACCTGAGCTGAGTTTTGGGATGAGGAGGTTTCATGTTTCAATTAACAAAGGAGACATGACTCTGTTACAACAAGCAGCAAGGACCCTGACAGTGACATTGAACTAGACTGAATGAACAACACTTAAAAACCAAAAAATCCATATGACTTAAGCATTTAATACGCACTATATGAAAGTGTAAAAGCTGACATTTTCTTCACAGTTAAATGTCACATTTGCCATCAATAGAAGATATTTCGCTGTTTTTTGTGCCACTATGTGGACAAAGTCAACAGTCCATATATTTATTAGATAAGTTCTTATATATCTCACAGTAAAATACATTATTTTATCGACACGTTAAAAGAGTTGAGCTGAGTTTACCGCAGCTATATAGCGTCTTGAAATCTGAACAATATTACACTGTGAAAAGCAAAACCTCAGCAGCTGCAGTTACGTGTGACTTCTTATTTCAAGAGTAAACTAATGTTAAAAGTTACAACTTGTAACATCATTAAAAGGCCGTGGCTTTCTGAATGTGTGATTCTCTAAACAAGCGAAAATCAACAGAGGCAATTAAGAATCAAACCATTCACTTGCCAAAACATCATTAAAGTATGCTGGACTTTTTCCAATCAAACACTGGCCTGGATGTTTCAAACAGATTGGCAACTAACCACAGAATTAACAAAAATCTGGAAACCTTCCAGCCAACTCTCGCTGAACAAACACAACCAATTACATATTTACTTGTAACTGCTTGTTAGAAGATGTCATGTTCCAGAAGGTAGTGATTTGATCTTATGACACAAATCTGTGCATCTTCATTTAAACTAAATACCACATAAAACTTGTCTTTGAGCAGCACTCTGTAGTGTGGATTGATCAAGGCTACCTTTTAAATGCACTGTTTCATAAAAAAAAGTACACATTCTTTAATTAACAGCCTTGAAAAACTAATATCAACATTGAGACTTGGCCTTGGAGTATTCCTCTGACACCGTACAGGGAAGTTAATATAATTATATTGTTTTCTTTTGGCCCACCTTAGACTGAGTCTATATGTTTATCAAGTGAATATAGAAGAAAAAAACACCTTCCTCCCATATCTATTACTACAGACAGGCTGGCAGTATCTGTCCGAGCTAATGGGATTTAAGAGGAGTGCTCTGGCCAGTGTCAAAGTCACCTCTGAGGAGAGTCCTGTGCCAAGACAAGGGACAGTTGGATGGGGGGCTGGGGTGGGGAGGTGGAGGTGGCGGTGGTGAATGGGGTGGGGCAGTAGATTATTCCTGAGAGGAGACGAGTGGGAACAGCTGAGAGAGACAGAACGAAAAGGGAGGAGGGAGAGGGTGCAGACAGAGAGATGGAGACGGGGGGAGGAACAGTGGGTGAAGACAGGAAAGAGTCGAACTAAGGAGAGTTGAACCAACTGCTGTCGTAGCAAGACACCCGGGTTTTCAAATTTTGATACCAACGTACTGTTCTGGTGTTGTGGTCGCTGATAATCATTTCTCCCAAATGGAAAAAAACAAACAAACACTGGTCAATCAAACATTTGGAGGTAAGATTACATCCATGAAGATGTGGACGTAAGCTTCATGTTTACGTAGCTGTAAACATGAAGATGTTTACACCTACACTGATTGTTGTATATTTCAGCCAATCAGTCAAGTTGAAGTTCAGATCCATGTATCGATGTCCAGACTGAAAATCTATGCTGTGAAGACTTTTTGACAACCCTATGAATTCTTGAATTATTGTCAGAAATGTGTTTTGAGAACTTTAACCACAAAATTCTAATCAGTTCAACGTTGAGTGCAAAATTTACACACACACACACAAAAAAAGAGGGATAATCATGTTCATGAGAAGGGGACAGATGGACAGACAGACCTGCCTCTGGCCACAGCTGTTGCCGACTCGGAGGCACCAAAATCAAGACCCCAGTTTTTGCCAGAGTCTTAACACATTTTTGCTGAATTCACATGGAATGATGGTATTTTCTTAATGTATTTAGTCTGTTCGTGGCCAATAAAATTGGATCAAACTACACTAACCAACTACACATTGTTCTAATGTAACAGCTTTTCTTTTTTGGGGTTAATATTTTCATATATAACACTGAGATAAGTTTTTTTATTTCATTTTTAATTGAAATACTTTAGATTTAAGCTTAAGTTTTTAGGGTTTCCAGTTAACTAATCCTCCTAATCACTAGACTTGTAACTGCTAGATTTGTGTTGATTAAAAACACACACACCTTCAACTGGTTAAACCAAAACAGAACACTCTCTGCCAAACAGAAAAAAAGCGAAAAACACAAAATTAATGTTAAACTCAATGAATGAAGGGATACAAAATAGCAGTCCAGTCTGAATAAAGAACAGGTGAATTTTGTGTGAAAAGATCTGTAAAGCTGATGCATTTTAAACTGTTTAACTGTCACAGGATCGCAATTCTGAAAACAACAGAAAGACAGATTTAGCTGAAGGGTATATATATATATATATATATATATATATATATTTAAACAGTTTCTGTTTCTCTTTTCCAGCTCTGTCGTCTCGTTTCTCGCTCTCACAACCTGAAACCCTTTCTGTTCTTTGGACTGTTTACAAGCAGCTTGCACTGTGACCATCAGCTGTCGTCAGTCGACAGGTGTTTTCATGCCTGTGTGCAAGTCTGCATGTGAGTCGTGGACACGGGACTGAGCCTGTTGCCACACATAAAATATCCTTTGCCCCTCTGTCTGTAAGACAGACTCAAAAATCATTTCCTTTTAAAAGTCTGATGATCTAATGCGGTATATGTGCGTGCATGTGTTTGTATCACCACATATTTATTTCTTTACCGAGCTCGGGAAAGGATAAGATTGACTTACGGACTGGACTTGGGCAAGCTCCATTTGAATTCCCCAGATCTCCTAACAGAGCACCTAGGAGAGAAAAAACACATAATTTAGCTAATTGTTAAATATAATGCCACTAAAATAATTTTAAACAGTTCGTCTGAACAGCATTCATCTAAAATGCCGCATATTACATTTTGAGAAAATATAATTATATCAAGTATGTCATTAAAAAAAGTGCTACTGCTATTGAAACTCACTTCACTCTATAAAGGACTATAATTGCTTTCAAATCTGCATTACCAGTTAATTTCTAAGTGCTAGTTTCACCACTTCTCAATGAGTACTTACCTTATAACTGAAAAAAATGTTAAAAAATTCTCCAACTTGTTTTAAATCTTGTTAACTTGATGTACAAAATGTATCTACAATACACGACAGTTTGCAATGTATGATCTTCACCGTAAGTAGCAGTCAAAACAACTTTTGTTAACCTGCTGAATGACCTTTACATGTATCAAAATGAAAATGTTGTTGTTTTTATTCTTATTAGTACTCCCTTTATATTTATTTTGATCAATAAATTATGATTTACAGTACAGCCCTAAATAACTCTGTTACAGAATTAATCATTTATATCCTTAGAGTTTCAACTTTTCGTTTCAACGTTTCAACTTGTTCAAAAGAACCTGAGCAGCAGGATTCCGCTACAGTCTCATCTCGTACATAATAACAAACAATTAAAAGGCGCTATATGTAAGTTTTCTCTGCTGCTGAACATGGATTCTCGCTGAGAGTGAATAATAGCGATGGTCACTTGCCAAAAGCTTCAGATATTAGTGTGTTTTGAACACACTAGTTTGAAATTCCCCTCTGAGTGGTGCTACTTCTTTGGGGCTGACTAGTAGTTTAGTTATTGCACAGCGATGAGATGGGCTAAATGGGCCAGGGCTAGCAAAGCATGCTAACTTCAGCAATATGAGAGTTGACATTAGAGATTGTTCTCCAGTGATGAAGACAGCTCTCGATTGGTTTAAGACTGATGCTAACTCGCAATGTTTTTGCTGGATTGGTAGCTAGTTAGCTGTTAATGCTAATGTTGGCTAATGGCAAATGTGGCAATAGCATAAAAAAAAAAAAACCCTCTATGCAACCCCTTTAAGGACTGATTTAAAAAACCCAGCCCTAAACACTACAGTTGCAACTGTTGTTGTGAATTAATCTTTTAGCTAATCCTATTACATATAAACTACTTCTAAGGCTGCAAAAATCATAATTTGTATTAAAAATAGATCATTTGAAAGAGGCCACTCCTAGAGAATCACCCAAATCTGCTGTTCTCTTTGGGTTTAAGGTACATTTCAGCTCTCAGCTCACTGTTCTGGTTTTTGTTGCGGGTAAAGTGAGGGTAAATATTTTTGTCAGGTAGCCACACAAATGACTCACAATGAATGCTAATGTTGATATGTGTCTGCCAGATGTTTAAATCAAAAAAACTATAACACATTTGCCAAAACTCAGTAATATGTCAATGTTGAGTTAACAGTCAAAAATAAATGTAGATGAATGTGCTCTGTTTCTAAACAGAACAACACAATGTGTCTACATATTTTATCTTCCTTCATTCAAACATTATTCTCACTTTCCCACTGAAATGGCAGGCAACATTTTTATCCGCTGACACTTATTTTCCCTGTAGTGGTACAGATTCAGTTTTTGGCTCCAAACCTTCTGGAGAAAGGCAGAAACTAAGGGTCATTAAGGGTGACTGAAAAATATCTGGCTCAAACGTCGCATGGAAAAACACCAATAAGCAAACACGATAAACCCAATACATCTCTGGTAATGTTGGATGCATAGCAGTGTACAGCGGAGTATTTGCATGGCCGTGGTTATGAGGAGCCAGGGGAGGGGGGGGTCCATTACTGCTATGTGAAACCCTCTTGCCTCGGAGAACGGCATGTTATGAAAGATGCTGTAATGCATTTGTTGCATGTTACATCACCTAATTCTGACTTACAATGAGATTATACTGGTCGGAACAAAGCTTGATAAGTAACCTTGTCTGAGACGCAAAAATGGGGCACAAATCCTTTTAGTCAGAGGGTGAAGGATTGGTTTGCCACACAGAGGCAGCAGGAGCACACGGGAGTGTACCAGCCTCAGTCAGAGAAATGATGGATTTCTGTCATTATAAGGCACTGTGCACTTATTTGAAACAAACAGGAGCTACTCAACCTGGCAGGTTACCGAGCATGCAGGGAGGACTGAATATCAATACACCAATTCAGACTTACGTCTATGGTTATTTTGCTGGTTGTCGACTCTAAATTCTTTATAAAACATTGTGGTTACATTAGCTGTGAAAAAAAATAACACCTGTGACAAAATGTAAAAGAAATATCTTAATCTTCTACTTCTCCATGACAACCGTGTCTATAAAGTTAGCTAAAACTATTTCAGACTGTTAGCAATCAGTAGTTTGTAATGAAAGGAAGACGTCAAATGAGTAGTTTGCAAAGTGTTTGTGCATTTGTCAAAAAAAAAAAAAAAAAAAACACAATTAATTAACACAGAGACGGAACAGTTTGGAAAATCATGGCAACAAACTGTGCAAAAACTAGGCCAAACACAGTTTAAACAGGGATATAAAGTCAAATATACACAACATTGGCAGATGGTTCGAGTTGGCATTCAACTAAATATGACCCACATTTACAGAGTTTGCCTGCATGTAGTTACTTTACTTTGAGTGTTTATTCAAACTGAGTGATTATTTGATTAATTCATTAATGACCGATGATCGTAAACAATAATGTCTCATGACAAATATCTTAATACGTTAAAACTCTTAAGAGGTGTTCTGAGACTGTTCTGAACGAATAGTGTTTTATTTTATCGAACCTGAATGTGATTTTAACTTTCCTGCCTGCAAGTTTAAACTATTCTAATGGAAACCACTGATGAATATAAACAAGAGGGTTTTGTTTTTTTGACAAACTACTTGAATCATCATACTGGTATGTCATTTATGCATTGAAGGAAGATGTTTTATACTGAGTTTATTATTCAACATCAAACACATTTGTGCCACTGCTTCCTTATATGGTATTAGATTTGTTGCAGATTTTGCAGATAACTGCTGTTCCTTGTGACACAGAAACCACTAACACATGATGTATCCGGTTCTGTTTCTTTAAAGGGACCACTTCTTGCGCCACAGAAATAGTTTTAACCGAACTAGTGTCTTACCTGCGCTGGCTGGTCGCTGTGGCAACCCTGGCGACACGGTGTTCCTCTGCAGAGCAGGTTGTTGTGGTGACAGGAGGCGAGGGTCTGTGAGGGTGGAGGTGACGAAGGAGGTGGTGGTGACCAGGGCGCCGCCGGGATTGTTACTGAACTGGAGGGCCGCCGCCGCTGCTGCGTTCTGATTGGATACTGGCACGGTGACTGGCATGGAGAAGGTGGGCTGTGGGACTGTAGACTGGTAGAGAAACAGGAAGAGGGGGAGGGGTTTAGACTGAGTTGTGTGAACGTTTACCCCAACATGCACACTCACACATACATTCACACCCACCCACACACACACACACACACACACTCTCTTTAATAGACAGGTGATCAGTTAGTGATCAACAGCAGTGCAAACAAGCCTGCGAGTGAAATAACACAGTCACACCAACCAATCACCTCAAGAAGAGTCTTTCCAAAACCACATTTAATTTTCTAACATAGCACACAGGTGCTGGAAACCTTAAAAATAGTGTCTAAAATGAATTAAATAAAATTAATAAAACATTGTTTCTTGGTTCTACTGCAAGAATCTGGCTTGTTATCCAATCTTTATTTATTAAATCATTTATTTTTCACCAGAGTGAAGACCTAATGTGTCAAAAATAACCTGATAAGATGCCAATTATTTCATACATATATCAAAACAGAACCTTCATAAACTGTGGCGTGTTTACACGCATGTATACACACTTAAAATTGTTTACTGTGAAACTGTTGAAAAATCTGCATTATTTGGAATTCTTTCAATAAGTGAATGACAACTCAGAACAAGAGATCACAAGAAATCAAGTCATGATTTGTTGCATTGTCAAGACCAATTACAATAAAGTTGAACTGAATCATTCTTTTTGCTCACAATCTGTCATCGCTGTGAAGATTTCAACCCGTGTCTGACACAGGACTGAATGTCTGTAACGTAAAACTCAAAAGACTCGACATTGTGAATGCACTGACAGATATTCATTAGCTGTCAGACAGTCGTGTTAATGTAATGTCTTGCGGATCTGCCAATAAACCAACAGTTAGGTACTTTAGTTAGGTACTTTTGCACTTAAAACTATCATGAAAGTTTTATTGCATCTACTCCATTTTTTTTTTTCAAAAACATCTGATCTGAATGTCAGCAGAAAGGAAATACGGAAAATAAATAGGAAAATACTGGTTTGACTTACTGCCTCTAATTCCATTTTCTAATGATATAATCAGTTTATAATGGCTCCTATTGATTATGTATTCAGGAAACTTTGAACACGCCACTATGGAAAAATATTTGAATCATATTTTTTTTCTAACTGGTAATGATTTATATGGAGTTAAATCCAAAGTAGATTAAATAAAAAAACATCCAATCTTTATATTATTTCATTTTTCTAAAGCAAATCCAATGTTTTTGGATTGATTTCAATCCGTGGCAATAAAACTGCACCTAGATGACTCGAGATCAGTCATGAATCATAGTGAACAATTCATCACTCACTTTGTTTTCTTGTCAAGGTTCACTATTATAGCAGTAAATCAATCTAAAAGTGTCATGCCAGGTATTTGCGATCTGTATTCAATGAGTAAAAAAAAAAGGTAAAACGATAAATGTTTAGAATGTAAATAGTGACTTTTGGAAATTAACTCTTCAAATAACTAAACACACAAATAACACATTTCTCTTTCTCTCTGTCTCACACACACACACACACACACACACATACACACTCGCTCAAGTTTAGCATGCAAGGTGACTTGGTGGAAAGGCCAAAAAGCTGTGTCGCCTTTCACGTCTCATGCCAGGTTAAAACTTGTCGCAGCAGCAGGTTATTGCATCAGGGTTATTGGTGACATTTCGTAGCGTGCATGTCACATTCCAGCTACATCCCACCACCCCCACTGACATGTGCTCATCACCGCTCATCATGTTGGGAGATATCCTGCCGTGTGTGTGTGTGTGTGTGAGAGAAAGAGATCGCTTTCCGTGTCGAATAGTTGTGAAATAAAATGTACCGCAAAGAGATTGTGCTACTGTTAGGGGAAAAAAAAAATAAACCTGGTTCAACAATTTGTAGAGATGTACTACCTTTTCACTTTCTCTACTCTTAAAAATGTTGAAATGACCGAACTTGTTATCCGAGTTGACCTACGGAAGTTCATGTCCAGACAGTGCCCAGGGTCCAGAGGAAAAAAAAAAATCAAAGGCAAGGACCTCGGGTTGTCCAGCCATCCGACCCATTTCAACCTGTTCCAACTCAATCTGAAAGAAGGACTTCTATATATAGAATATGGGCCAGCTCTGTACTGTACTGTACTCAAACTGCCTGGGACCCAGTTTAACACAGAGGGAGGACGAGGGCACCTTCCTGCCCTTGATCTCTGCCTTTTTTCCTTTTACAATGAAACTTGTTTTTTTTTTTTTTTTTTTGGAATAGAGGGAAAAGACATTTTAAAAATAATAAGTGAGAAAAGGGTCTGACTAATGCTGAATGAGATTCTATCCCATCTTTGACAACACTTCGTTTCATTGTTTAATATTTGTCTATTTAATTTCCTAATAATTGCCCGTGTAAAAGAACTGTATATTTATTGGACAAACAGGCAGGTCAGAAATTAAAAGAAAGCTCTTGTTGGAGGTTTACTAACACACTCTATGTTGGACTTTACTTTCATTTCATTTCATTTACCACATCAGTGCATTATATAAATAATCAAAAGAAGACTCTAGGGGTCCTGTGTGAGGTTATTAAGGTTATTGAGGAACTTCTTGGCATCATCAAGGATATTTGCATGGTCAATGACTATCTACTATCTAGGGATTGTTCGCAAGGTTTAAATGGTTACTGGTCATCAATGGTTGGTGCAGTAATTAAAAACATTCCTTTAGGAGGTTCTCGAGGTAGTTGAAGAGGTTGCAGGGTCTAAGGGTCTTATGAAGGTTCTACTATTTACTGAGAAGGTTCTACATGTGGTTTTGGAAGTTTAGTGGTCATTGACAAGGTCCTAGTGGCTCCTTAGAAGATTCTGGGGAATGAGGCTTTAGTGGTCTTTGAGGAGGCAATAAGCTCCTCATCACTCCAGTAGAATTCAACACAATTTATGTGACAAATTATGACAAGTAACATTGAACTGAATGTTCTTTTACTTCATTTGGCCCCCAATTTGTAACTTATTTTTTACAATTTGATTAACTCCAGGTTTCACAAGCTGCCGGGGATAAACTGTACCGATAAAAGGAGGCAGTGATATCTTGAAAGGTTATTGGAAATTCAAGGAAAATAACTTAAAAATTGGAAAATCAATCACTAGCCTGTCTTTTTGAAATTGTATTACCGAAACTGATTCAAATAGAAAGAGAGAAAGTGAAGCTAAATTAGCAAAGAAGATGCATCTGTTCTTCCAACCTCTAGCCACCGACTCCTACAACTGTCTGAGATTTTAAATTTACTCATAAGCGATCAAGAGTTTGTTTCCAAAGGAGAGTGTACAGACTGAGCTGAAAGTGGTGACCAGGGCGGGTGAGGATAGCAGCTGACAGCACTGCACCACTGCACACTGGCCAAGCAGAGGGGTAGAGGGAGGGGATGGGTAAATGGAGGGGTGGATGAGGGCATGAAGGGTTAGCGTAAAGGGGATGGAGGTGTGTAAATACGGAGCATACAGCACTAGAAAAAGGATTTATCCTCATAGAGCTGAGGGGGGAGTGGGTTTTCTGTAGCCTAACACTTTTCTCCATTTAGGTGTTTAGCTCTGATAGCGAGGAGCTTATAATCATGATGGGTTCTGTGTGTTTGCTAAAGGATGTTTTGATGGAACATGCAAAAATCAAAACCCTCTGACCTCAAGACAAACTACTGTCAAACTTTAACTACTAAGGGCTTTGCTCATTTTGACTTTAAATTCTATTATTTTTCATAGATGGCTGCATTTACTGAGTAGCTGATTGATTATGATAAATATCAGAAATTATGTTACTAATTTTAAATTAAATGTGGTTGTTAATAAAAAACATTTCTCAGCTTGTTAAGTATATAACAGACTAGTCAGGAACAGTCTTACTAATCATCTGAGCATCAGTTTATTTAAAAAAAATGTATAAAGTGTAGTAGGAACTTTATTTTATTGTATCTACAGCCACACCACAACAATCCTCCTCTGGCGTCTCCTTTGTGTTTTCGTTCATTTGCAATATATTTAACCATAATTTGTTCTCATCCACTTCTCTGCAGGACCTCCACGATGGTGCCAGCTTCTAGTTGCTAGGCGATTGGTGACATAACTACAAAACCTCTTCACTTCTACACTAGATATGAATTTTAAATTTGTCCTCACCCTGTTCTACACTCTGCTCCAGTGAGCATTAATCCGTGTCTTTGGCAAATCACACATGAATTTACATCTACCCACTCCAACTCCATTTAACACCAATTCTCCTAATAGCAGACAGGAGGGTTAATTAGGTACTGGCCATCGTCCTGCTGATTTAACACAGTGGGAAAAGATAAAAGAGATAAAAGATTAAAAAAAAAAAAAAAAACAAGAACCTGTTGGACAAATAATTGTCTAGGAGCTTTACAGGAGGCCTCTTGTGAGGAAGCTCGTGGCCTCTCCTACATGAAGAGGGGAGAGAAAGCTAACCCATTTTCTCTCAGAGGAGCTCTCTCAACAAGGTTGTGTTTCCTGGATGCAAGGGTAAATCAGAATGAATTAAACTCATGGCCTAGTTTCCTATTCCCTCTCTCTTGTCCTGGAAGCCTTTGAAAGTTTTTTTTCCTATTTTCCTTTTTCAACTTCAGGATTGTCGCATTCTATTTGTTAGCAGCTGTGGAACCAAGAAGTGTTTGGGTGACCTTTTAGATGTTATAGCAACGGACCAGTAAATTTGTTGTTGTTTTTTTTTTTTTTTTTTTTTTGCTTTCCCGTCTATATCCAGCATGTGTCCTCCTCACTCTGACTCCTCTCCAACTTTCCTGATATTATAATTCAGAAAAAAAAAAAAGTGAATAACTCACTGGTCACCTTCTTTGAAAGGTTTGAGTCGAATTCAAACGGAAACTGTTTCATGTCTGCGGCTCCAAACACAAAGTATTAACAGGAATGTTTATATTTCTGACACTTTCATGGTGTGAAATTACAAAATGTGTTTTCGACGCCGCGGGGGCTTCTGGGTCACCTGGCGCATAAATGCAATGTGTGTGAGACTCGGCTACACAAATTATAATATTATAGTCAAGGTTGTTAATGTTTACTAATGAAAACGTATTCCTGTATGGCAACTTCATTCTCCGCACAGGAGACGTCAATACCAGAAGTTTATTAAGACAAAAAGGTATTGTGTATAACATATTGTTTTACAAAGTCAGCTTCATTTATCCAGTTATACTGTGTGTCTGGGTATATAATGATTATAAACAACATCATTTTAACATTTTTAAATTATTTTTCTCACTGGATGAAATGTCCTTAACGAACTGGGCTGTGAAACGTCTCGACTCCTAAGGATTTTTTGTTTTACCGAACATCGTAACATTTGCAATGAAAGTCTGGATCTTGTTTATTTGTTACGGATTTTGGGTTGAATTAAAAGCTTCACTACTGTAGACAAAATGCAAGAATGTATTGATTATTAAATATCAAAGCCAAAAAAGAAATCTCAAAACTAAATTAGCAGCATTTTTTTTTTAGTACCACCATGTTTTATTTTTCACATTCATACTGAGCTTCTACAAGAGACACATTCAAAGTGTTCGACTCTTTTCCTGTACTTCTATGAAGATAGTTGTTAAAGGGGGAAATCTATTTCTTATTCAATTTCCCAAACCATAATCTCAGAGCCAGAAGAGGATCACACCAGAGACCCTCCAGTAAAAAAAAAAAAAAAAAAAAAAAAAAAGAGAAAAAGCTCTTCTTTCCTTGCCTACCACAGTGTGAGAGGAACAGATCCATTAGCTTGGGGCTTGTCTAGTCAAGTGTCCTGCCCGTCCTGCCTTGCCACTCTCTCCCTACCTCAGGAGGTATTTTAGTACAAGTGGGATTAAGCTTGTATATCCTGGGCCCTAGCCGTCATGCTGGGGATTATGATGCTGAGGGGAGGAGTGGTGGGTGGTGCTGTATGCTCCCGTTTGCTGACACCCTGTGAAGGGTCTGTGCTGGGCAAACCAGGCAGGCAGGTAAGCAGTTTTGGCTGGCTGAGAGACTGAGGGGTAGTGTGGTTATGGTGGCGGTGATGCTAACGGCTAAACTGAGCAATCCAATTGAACAAGCGCCTGGAGCTACGGTTCTTCAGGCGCAGTATTCCATTCTTCCTCTGCCATGGCTTGCTTTTCTGAGGATCACTGTTAAGAGTATTTCAGCTGAGTGCACAGGCAGCAGAGACACACTGACAGAAGCCTACGTGTAAATTTAAGTTACTTGTTATAGCTTGATTTTAAAGGTAAAGTCCAGTTGTTCTTCCCGTCATTAATTAGTTCATTAACATATTTATTACCAATTCCACAAGTAGATTTATGTTTAAAGCCATTGATAGTTCCCTCCACTGTGAATTCCCTCCCATGTTTGTTGGGCTCACCTTCATTTTTATGTTTTCAGAAGCTGAATCAACTCATTAACATGCCCTGCTTATGACATATACCAACTTTCAGCAAGTTCATAAGGAGGTGGATGACTAACACTGTGAAAATAAGGTCAACTTTGTATAGAACAAAATACAGACTCTTCTATTTAGGTGTAGCATCACCTGTAAGATATTAGGAACAACTGCCGTCAAACTCTCCTGCAGCGCCTCAACATGACTGTCCCATCCCCAGTGACCAATTGAAGAGCTGGCAGACTGGAAGCTGGGCCGTAAATCGAGTGTTACTCACTAAAGTGACATTAATGGCATTATTGAGCATGGAAGAAAAAAATGAATCACGGAGAAATTGGCACAAGAGCAGAGCGGTAAAAGGGCTTTGGCGGAGCGCCAGTCAGGAGGCAGAACCTGGATAATGTCAGGAGCACATCCAGTCAAAGGAGGGAGGACTACATTGGGACTTAACTGACCTCAGTAATGCTGTAAATGATGGGCCAGTTAGCAGCTGCACCCAGGCTCCCTCAGAGGTACCTGCTAAATATCAGCGACAGACTTTGCCCTGGTGAATACAGCTCCTCTTCAATTGCACGCTTCTTTCTTTAGTGTTGCTAAGTATTTCACAACTGGTAATTCTAGCCAAACAATCCAACTGCTCAAAGGCATGCTCCAAATGTGTTGATTATTACCATAAAGCATGAGATCCCTTTGCAGTACCAGTTGCTATGCCAACTTTTGTGAAAACTAGGGACCTAGTTAGCACTCCTCTTCCTCTGTTCTTTATTCTTGTACATTACTGAACTTGCAGATGCATCAGAAACAGTGTATTAAAGCCATAATGCTCCTGAGGATACTCCTCACTGTGATAACTGTAACTTCACATGAATAATCACAGTAAAGCATGACCTGTTTTGTCTTATAGTGTTTTTCCTAACAACTTCTTACTTGCACAAATGTATGCACCTGCAAAACTGCAAAGAAAAACCAAAATCTTCTTAATATATTTTTTTAACCTTTCACTTTAACTGAGGACTTTAAGTCTCTTTTTATTAAAACAAGGTATAAAATCTGCCGGTACAGGAGGATTACGCCACATAGATTCCATTGCACATAACATATTTTAAAACCTGTCGGGAAATAATCTTCATTGAAGGGGATATACAGCAGAAATGACTATAAAGCTTTTTTTTTTTTTTTTTTTTTTTAATGAAAAGGACTCAATGAAGATGTTTTCAGTGGGGCTGTTAGATAATTGAAGCTTCTTTAATGCGAGTATTTGCTGCTATTATCTCATTTATTTCATTGTAAAAAAAGATGTTATGGGGATTTTGACTTCTGGGGAGACAAAATTAAAGTTCAGTATGGGATTATTTTTTTTTAACAATTTCTGATATTTTCAAAGCAAAACTGTAACTGTTAATTATCTCATTAAGAAAATGCTCCCTCCCCTCCCCCAAGTCAGCCAGCCCAGCCATTCTGCTCTACCTGTTTTGCTCAGTCACACACCATCAGAGGAGATAGTGGGTAGTGATTTGGTGGGTGGGTGGAGGGGGGTGCTGTTGGTAAGAGGTGAAGTGGAGTGGGTAAATTGGGGTGAGGAATAGTGAAGGCGAAGTGCTCTGTGAGTAGTCAGGCCGCCAATCCGAAAACCAGAAAACCTCTGGTTGGTCTGGTCAGTGGCAGCAGCAAGGTACCAAGATGAGGAGGGGGGGCGGTGTTACACAAAGGGGGGATGGGGGTACTCACTGACAGCCTATAGTTCTGCATCATTTTATCAAACTCCTCGTCAATTTTTTTGTATTTCTCCTCAGTGCGGGGGGTGAGGGAGAAGGGCTCCTCGGGGTCTGGGCTTTCAGAGTCCCGGTGCTCTTTCTTGTTCAGAGCCTTCGTTCCCCAAACAGAAGACGAGGAAGAGGGCAGACAGACAGAGAGACAGAGAGAGAGAGATGTAGATAGAGAAGAGAAGAAGAAGAAGAGAAAGGGTAGGTTAGATAAGGTGAAAAAAGTGTGTGATACTCACGCCGTAGCGTTTGAAGAGGCTGTCCAGGTCCTCAGTCTTGCGGTACTTGTCGTCATTTAGCGGGCTTTGGTCGATGGAGTCGTCACCGTCGGGCTCTGGGCTGTTGCAGCCGTTAAAGCCTTTCTTTCGCAACGTCTGAAGCGGTCAGAGAGGGAGTAGAGGAGAAGGAGGAGGCACATTTACATATCATTTTTCATGCACATTTTGGGATCACCACTTTTGAGTTCTTAAGACACAGTGTGAAGCCATTTCTGCTTCTCAAACACAAATGACCATCTTGATTCCATATGTGCTGACTCCCACACAAGTTCATTGTGTAAAAGTGCAGGAAAAGTCAGATGGAAGAGTTTGACCCTGATGATGACATACATGAAATTTTTTTTTTTTCCTCTTCCCTTGCAGCAACTTCAAGGAACAAAATAAAAAAAGGGTCGTTACAGAAAACACATTCTCAAATTTCAGTTAATTCCCAATCGATTTGTGAGGTCAACGTTTGTAATATCTGCCTCCCACGTGAAAGCAAGTTATTACGACTGAATCTGCACTCGCTCGCCTGGCAGGTGCTCTCCGGAGGCCATGGATTAAAAGGGTGAAGAAACTACAGGCTTTAGTTCCAAATGAAGACAGCTTTAAAATCAAAGGATGTGGCCTGTGAAAACAAGCACCCCCGTCTTTACCAAGAGCACAGGATCTGCTGTAGCTGCCTGTGGCTCTTTTACAAAGCGAGAGAAAACTATGTATAAAGCTGAACAGCGTGTCAGAAAACACACTGAGGCATCACACCTCTGCACACACCGGCTAATCAACAGTGTTAGTAATTGGTGTGAAGCTTTGTGCTGAGGAAAGTGGTTGAGCGAAGCAAAAGGGTAAAGGGTGAGTTAGGAAGCACGCGGTGGTGTTGGTGCTGCGGCTAACGGCAGTCAGGATGTGTCAGTGTTAGCACTATTTGGAGAGGGCGAGAAGAGAAAGAGGGAGACTGTGGAGAGGCAGAGGCAGAGGGAGAGAGAGAGAGGACGAGGGAGCGATAGAGATAGTGGCTCTTATTTTGAGAGGATTCTGCTAAACAAGATTTGCTGTTAAGTAGCTTTGCCTGGTGGGCCCTTGACCGTACAGCCAAGCAGATAGATCCTTGCAGCAAAATGGATCTTAAACCAAAGCTGGAGAGCTTTCTGTGGTCCAATACAGGCTTTAGCCCGGAATGGTGCAAAAAGAAGAAAATCCCTTGCTTTGAAATCTATCAGCAAAAGGAAATAAACTGTATCACACTGAAAAAAAGAAAAAGAACTCCATCTAGTAAAGTCTATTGATAATTGACTTCTACGAACCTTCATTTCTGCTGATTTGTAGTTAAAACCGACTCAATCTGGCTTCGTCCTTCGAGGACATAGTTACAGAAACTAATGAAATCAAAGAGGATTATAGATTATAAGTTACAAAGTTGTTGAGATCACCTTCGATATTTCAAACACCCTATATTTTCTGTAATTAACAAACCACCTGCTGTGTTAAATGTGACTGCAGTATGGCGATGGTGGTCTGATTAAAACATAAGCACATGTTCAACGACTCCCACTGTGCACAATCACTGCTAAGTGAGAATGATTCAACTGCCTGCAATTCAGCCACGGAAGTGGAGCCGGCGGGAAACTCGTACCTGTAAGAGCTCCCGACTAAAACCCCCGAGGAGACACAGACAGATTCTTTTAATTTTGGATGAATTAGCCTTAAGTCCTCAAAACAGGTGAGAGCAAGAGGGTAATGATGCCACTTTGGATGTCAGAGTCAAAGAGAATTTCAGTTTTATTAACAATAGCACTGATATGAATCTCATTAAAACTCGAAGCCATTATTATTATCACTGCAGTGTCAAAGCAGCGTTTTTATCTTTCCACAGAAATGGGTTATTAGAGAGATTTGTTCCAACACGGAAGACACCGTTGCCTGATTCAGCTGTTCAGCTTCACCAGAACAAGTCAGTGCTCTGATCTGCAGCTTAATGCAAATTTAACACACATGTGGAGGCCACTCCACAGTTCATATACTGGTGTGAGGATACATGAGTGCTTTGACCTAAAAGTCAGGGGGAATAAAAGAATCAGAGGTAAAATAGAAAAATGTAAAAAAAAAAAAAAAAGAACTAGCTTTCAATATGACAATGACGGCATGTGACAGAGGGCTGAGTGGAGGACGTGATCGAGGCGTGAACCTCGGGCCCCCGACTGTCAGGACACAAAGAGAGAAAGAGACTGCAAACAAAACTGTGATGACACTGGAGCAATGTTGGTGTGTCGTTCACATGGACTGACAACACAACCACAGTCACATAGTTTTGTCATTTACACAATACTTCAGAGAACTAACTTCTGTACAGCAAGTAAGATATCATTAAAGAAACAGCTCTGTTCTGGAAACACAGCTTCATTGCATCAACACTCCAAAAACCTGAAGAATATTTATAACAAAGTGTTTGTTTTCTCTTCCAGATTAATCTGACATATTGACGAAGAGCCTCATCGCCTACATGTATATCCTGCCACTTTAACTTTGTCTGATTAATATTTCTCTTAAATCACTGATCCAATAAAAGTTTAACTAAATGAGAATTATGCATTAATCTCAAAATCATGTCTTTACCTTGACTCTATCACCAGACAAGAACAGTGACATCACACGTCTCTCTACTTCAAATAAGCTTTATTAGTATGTAAACACAACTTGTGTTCTGTTGTTTAACAGCCCACCACCCCCACCGCCTCAGTTTCTCTGTTCGCTCTTTCTCACAGTGAATGTTTTGTGCAATATTACAATACTTACACATGCTTCCTCTCACACACGCATGCACGCACACACACACACACACTCTGTAGTCCGCGGATCAGCTTGTCTCTCAGTCAGTCAGCCATCTGTTCACCTGTCCACTGTCTCTCTCTCCTCTCTCGCTCTCTTTCTTTCTGTCTCTCTCTCCATTGTGTTGCCAGGGTAGGATTCACCCTGCAGAGCACCACACTACCCTCTGACTGGCTGCGGCTGCTGACAAGCCCCGCCCCCTCTCCCCCCTGCCCACCCTTCCTTCCTTCCCCTCTGGCTCACTCGCCCACCCGCCTGTCCGCCCGCCCTCTGTTTCCAGCTCTTCATGAAACACTGCTGCTGTTGCCTTCCTCTCTCTCTCTCCTTTTGTCTATCTCAATCTTTCGTCTCTCTGCCCACCACCTTTAACGCAGCTCTCGCTCTCTCACAGGAAAGTGCAAAGTCTCACACACATCCTTCTGTGTGTGTGTGTGTGTTTTTTTTGCCCTTAACATCTCTCTTTTTCTTGTAATGTCTTCATTTTCAACTCTCCCTGATCGCCCATTTCCTCTCATCCTCCTCCTCCTCCTTTTCTCTCATCTTTTTTTTATTCTTTTTCCCACCACTCTCTGTTTCTATCCTCTTTCACCCTGTTCCCAAAGTTTTCCCATCGCAATTTCACTCTATTTTTCTCTCCCTTCACTCATCCTTCTGTTCATTCCTTCATCACTATCCCAGACTCTCTTCATGGGCTGGTAATCAAACATGGACACTTTCTGGTTTGAGTACTGAACAGTGTTGGTTTGCTGACAGTTGGTGTTCAACATCTGGTCAAGTTCATTATCTCAATGACTTATTCTTGGATCAGATCATTCCTAATTCCAATCAAAAATGATTTACGAACTACTTCACGGACATAAAATTCTTGTGAAGCTTCTTTTATTTTGAAAAGCATTTAACATTTGTTATATTCTTATCTCTGATTCATCTCTGTTCAGATGTTGTGTTTGAATGTGTCCTTGCCCGCTAAATTTTGAAAATAACAGCCAAATTTTTTTAAAGCGGTGTGAGATTGACTTATATTCCCTCTCTTTTCTTAAGAGATCATATTTGTGGTGTTAGGTCCTATTTTCCCACAATTTTCAGTCAAAATGATTACGAGGGGAGAAAAAAAAAAAAAAATATGTGGAATCAATTCCAATATTGAACGAAAACTCTGTCATTCGTGACCGCGCAAAACAGCTGCCGCAATGTAATCCAAATGGCCATATGTCTGTGTCAAAGCGCATCCATTAGAAGTGCTTGTTTTTACACTGACAACTTCAGATCACTATTAGGTGATTCTGACAACATTATGGATAGGATTCCTACAGAGATGGACTTTCATTAAAGAGTAAGACACTTTTTGTAAAAAAACAGAAGCAGATGTTTTATTGCTCTTTTCCAAGCCATCAGACTCTACTGATGAGAGTAATTTCGCCCCACAGGACATGGGATTGCCGGTTTACCGCCGTTTCAGTAGGTTAGCTAGTTTTATCGTGAGGTTTCCAGAGGTGGAAGAAGCATTCAGGTCTTTTAGTAAAGCTATCAATACAGTGTTTTAAAAAATGACCACCCCCTCCTTCCAAGTATGATGTCTCAAGTACCAGGGCAACAATATAACTTTATAATAACATTTCCTCTGCCATGTTTACAGCAGGTTTCTTTGCTCTTTGAACAGGAAACAGCTGCCCAGAGAAATGCCCAGTTGGTTTGCATTGCAGCTGTTTTGTGGTTATTGCACTCTTGCTCAATATTGGACCTATTCCACATTTTTTTTTAATATCAAAGTCAAAAAGAAGAAGTTGGTTTAAAATTAATGTAATACAAAAACGCAAAAAAAGAGGAAGAAGGTTTCAAAATGATGTAATTTTCTGTTGCTCCTAAGTCTTTTTATAACAATCTATTTCTAAATAAATTCAACTTAGAGCATATGTAACAATATCTGTTTTTGTCTTGTTTATCATTTGCATAGTTTGAATGTGGATTTTACATGGACGCTGAAGGACAGAGTCCCTGCTTTTCAGTGCTGGTCAACACAAAACCCCACGTAATGTTACATCCCATTGAAGCGTGTCATATACAGAACCACAGAAATATGCCACACACACACACACACACACACACACACACACACACACACACACACACACACACAGCCTCTTCTTGTCAGTCATATGGGATGTCGTGTCCACAGTTTTAGTACAGCACCGTCTGCCAGGCTCCTCAGATGTTGTATTATAGATCAGCAGTTGTTGTTTCTCATGTCTCCAACCCACCGAGCTGTGAGACGAGAGGAACCTGCCTGGCCTGCTGCTCCCTGAACACTGAACGACTCACCATTGTGAAGTGTTTTATATGATTTTTTTAGGTCACCTGTATCTGAAGCATCTCTGCCCAGTCATGTTAACTGTTTGTCATTCAAATAATCCACAGCCCCCATTTTAGTGCTTTTTTTATCTACAGAAGTGATGATGCTTTGGTTTGACAAAAGCCGATTATTTTCTGTTTGTATTTCAGTTTTACACAAAAGATCGGTCTGATGTTGCATCATGTCATCTTTTGTTATCGACTTGTGAATGTAACAGATTTTTAAAAACCTGTCTTTGTAGTAAGATTATTTCGGTCATTTTCTATGAAACAAATTGTTGAAAAAATGTAATTATTATCATGCAAACTTTTGGGCACTGTTTAGTGTTGTGCTGTCATATCAATTTATTCAAAATAGAGACAGTTTCTAGTAACCCATCACTACACAACCAGCTATTAATCCTCGAACTGTGAACACAGAGGCTCGGAGGTTTACAAAATGCTATGTGCCTGTTTTTGTTTATTTTTGTGGGGCGAGTGTAGAGTGTTCAACATTCAGTATTCAGTATCTCTGTAATATGAATGAGTCTGGAAATGAGAAACTAATTCATCAGCTCAGGACTTTCAGTACTTAATATCTTTTTAATAGAGTCTTGGCCCGTTTTCAGTGAAGAACTATTAATCATTTTCTAAGAATGGTGTGAGTACTCAGAATGTGTGACATAGTGACATCTACCACAGAAGACCTTGAAATGCTGCTGTACCGACGAGAAATCATTTCCAATGGACTCTGTATCTCACTTCATGTTCTGTTGTGAGACAGTGAAAAATGATTGCTCAACTTTGTACTTTAGCCATTGAATGAAAATGTGTTAATGAAGCTATGACTAGAAATAAAAAGACTAAACTCAATTCCTCTTTGCCTTAAGGCCGTTTTCTTGTACAGTGATGGAATCACAACATCATTATGGCCATTCTTTGCCTTCAGTCACAGTTCTTGGTGTTGGATAGGCTGAGGAAGGTTATTTCAGCTATATACTTGCCATTATGTGTCTTTTCTTTTGTTCATTAAAACAGTCACATTTTAGACAAATTAAAACAAACTAGTCTTCCTTAAAAACCAACAATACTGATATCGTGTCTATTCAAAAAGTGAGAGCTCTTGTGAAAAGTGAGAACTTTTTATGTTGCAGACTATATTTTGTTAAATATAACCAATGACTTATCAAAGGAAAGTTCAGTTGGGTATGACTGGACTTATATGATAGATGGTTGAAGATGTTTCACCTCTCATTTGAAGAGGTTTCTTCAGTTCCGCCTGACTGGTGGAGAGTTTTAAATATTAAAACTGAGTGGGTTTGTGATCAAAACAACTTGGTTTGCTGGGGCTCTTCACTACTATATATGAGATGAGATGACTGAAACTGAGATGACTGAGACAACTGAGATAAGGAGACCCAAAACCTAGTGATAAAGGGTGCTTGGATGAAGTTAACTTGAATTAATCCTTAAATGCAGCCAACACATTAGTGTACACACTGCGCAATGTGACCAATAAGGAAAAATATTCCAGCAAACTTTTCGAGTTTAGATTATAAACTTGGCGATATGACAGGTCTTAGAATGAAGCTCCAGGAGTTAGTTTGGCAAAGTAAGCTTTTTAGTGAAGGAGCATCAAGATCAAGGGGACAAATCGGTTTTCAAGTCGTACTGGTGAATTTCCAAACACACCTTTAGACTGTTTTGGGTGGTACAGATTTTGTTTGGAGTGCTGGGGCTAATATGGCAACTAACAGAGTCAGTTACTTAGGGGTGAAGCCCGTCAAGTGGTATTTTGTGATGCACAAGGCTCCCCAGCTACTTTGGGGGTTCAGAGCGGTGCTGAAAGCCCTTAAGCCCCTGCGGAGAGGCTCGCCGGTGAGATCTGCCTGTCTTGAGCTGCTTAAAGAAAAAAGGGCAACCCCATTCTCTGCCCATCTTGCTTCCCGTCCTCGGTTATTCATCTGCGCTCTTTTAGCATTTCGCTCGCTTGTGTCCCTTCTGTCTCTCCCTCTCTTCCTTCCTTTGCCCTGATTGGAATCTGCAGTCAAGCGGATTAACACATTCTGGCAAGAGAGGCAGGCTGCCCACACACACACACACACACACACACACACACACACACTTTCTTTCCAGCAGCACGTGCATCTCAGTGAGACTTTGTGTATGCATATGCATTGCCTCTCAGCCTTGTAAAGGAGTGAAGGAATGTCAAACTGTGATGAATACTGAATATGCGTGCACACACACACATGTACACACATAATAAACAATACACACTTCTATCTTTGTGAGGACCCTCATCAACAAACTGTGCTCCCTTGCCCTTTATCCTTACTCCAACCTAAATCTAAACCAGACCTGATACCCAAAACCAAGTCTTGAACCTTTAATGGTGCATTTGTCAAAAAGGACTGGCCAAAATGTCCTCATGTTCTAGAAATGGTCTCAATTCCAATGTACAGTCCAAACACAGATAGAAACACATACATGCACGCACACACACACCAGTGTGAACTTGAGTGCTTCTAAGCATAGGAACATTGCCATGTGCACGTACAGTATGGGGAGGGGGTGGGGAGGTAAACTAAGGACTAAACACAAGTGTGTATGTGTGTGCATGTGCTAGTGTGTGAGTGCTTGCGTGACTACATCCACACTTCATAATTTATACTCAAAAGCACTTGGTTGGAGAGACTCATGGAGGCAGAGCAGCAAATGGGCACATTTTGTGCCTATCCAATTATCCATCCCCCAACCCCCCCTCCCCTCTCCCTCTCTTTCTCTCTCTCTCTCTGGTACATCTCAGCTCTGTGCTTGACCAGTGAAGTGACACCATGTGTGCCTACAGACAACCTCAGAATTTTAATAAATAATGTATAATTCATTCTATACTGTCACACTGGCAGTTCTACTCTGAATTCCCATGAAAGTCCCGGCGCTGTACTGAACTCTATGTCAAGTGCTTTGTGTTACATGTGACCACTCGTGGCCTCTGAATGTACAACACGCTTCGATCTGACCCGAAAAAAGATGGAGAGACGGACAATGACACCGAACACAGTGAAAGAAAAAGAAAAGTCTGCTGCTTCACTGAAACTCACAGCACTGGAAAACAAATATTTTAGTGTTTCAGTGATAAAACTGGTCTAAAAAGTCAATTAATACACGGAACAAGAACAATTCCAGTAATAATCTATATTTTTCTTATTGTCAACAAATCCCATAAACTAATGACAAGTATCTAAATTTTTATGATATTTTACACGTATCAACATCTTATCCCTCTGTGACAGACTAACATTATTGTCCAGAAACTATTAAAAACAAATCCATAAGCTACACTTTTGCACTTGACGACATGTTCCTTCAAATCACACACACGCGCGCGCGCACTGTAGTTTATTTTGACTCAGTCCCACACGCACCGTCCTGCTGCCCCAAATACTCACTATAGCTCCAAATGTGGATTAATCCGCCGCTGAAAATAGTCCACAACAAATGTATTATTTCCTCCTGTTTGTCTAATAATAACCACAGTAGTGACCAGCTGTTTTTAAGTATATTGACTTTTTTTCAAAATGGAAACTCTGTATTCGTGAGCCAAAAAGGTCTTTAGCCATTGGGCTTAGGAGCTGAGTCACAGATACAAGTAAAAATCTGGAGAGCATTAAGAGATGTACTGATATAGCCTTGATTTTAGTCTTTTCATGGGTTGACAATAAGAAGAAATACAAAGATACAAAAAAATACAAAAAATAAAAAGTTTCTTTTTTTTTTTTTTGCATTATTTTGGTTAAGCAATTTGGTATTTTCACTCAAATGAGGCCTTTTTTCAGTTTTCATGATTTGAAATGCCACTGCAGATGCACAATATTAAGGATTAATGGAAAATAGTCGGGGCAGTGATGCTAACACCCGCTTAACGAGGTGGTGTACACTGTGACAGATCTGACGAAGGGGACAGCTGAGGACAAACGCTGGAGAAAGTTGCTTAATGCCTTCTGGCCTACGGAAAAAAACGTGCGAGGGAGTTTGAGGGGTGGTAGGAGGGCAGTAGAAAGGGCCTCGGTACGGGAGAGAAGTTCCCATGTAGGACACACACATATACAGAGGCTGACACACAACTGAGAGGCTCACCAGGCCTGAATATTGTATGAGGCGTTCTCATGGGCCACTGCAGAGCGTGCAAACAGAGGGAGAGAGGGCGAGAGAGAGAGAGAGAGAGAAAGAGACAGAGAGAGGTGCACACATGTGCACGCGCACACACGCATGCATGCACACACGCGCACACATACACATTAAGATGGAGAAAGACGGAGTGACACAGTTGAAAATACAAACACATGTATGCACACAAACAGGGCCAGTGGAGCTTGAGCTGATGTGGCCTGGAGCAGCCCAACGCCCTGCCATGACACACACACACACACACACACACACACACTTGCATACACTTAAGAGCCATCTGCAGCTGGAGATACAGCCTACAGAAAGGCTTTACTGCTGACACTTTGCGACAGACAGAAAAAGATGGGAAGGAAGGGAAAAATTGTCGTGACCGAGTGAATCAGGAGATTAGGATGAAGGAGAAAGAGAGGGAAGGGGTGAAAAGAAGACAGGAAGTGACAGGCAGAGAGGTGGCGGTGTAAAATATGGCACCAAACTCTGCTACCTCTGTCTTACCTTCAGCCCACTCACATCCAAAACTGCTTCACTAACACTTTCACTGAGATTTAAGCAATTATTGGATTGCATCTCAGTGGATTTATTTTGCTTTGACCCCACTGACCTCATGTTTCTTTCCTACTAAATAATAATCAGTAACGACTAAAGCCCCATTCACTGAACTCAGGAATTTTATCAGAAACTTAAAGTCCCTTTTGCACTTTCCTGAGCGTGTTTCCATGGCATCTATAGAAGTGTGACTATGAGTCAAGTTACTCAGGAAGGTTTAAAAAAAACAAAGGCTTTACTGGAAAGGCAATTTTCACAAGACCAATCAACAACAAAATAATTCTTTGATTCTTTGTACTGCCGCATGACTGTTGTTGCGAAGAACTAGTCTCCGCTGCAGCAATCCGGGTTTGTCTTCTGACTTAAGTCCTCCCTAAAAACAGAATTTCATGCCATTTCAGGTTGTAACAAAAGGCGATATGGCTCTAAACCAGAGCCAAGACTGGACCCAAGACTGTTCTGATTCTCATGATCCTACTGGTCAAAACAACCTGGGGTCCTGCAGCGGAGAACAACCATCAGCTGTTATTTGTGACACACAACACTCGAGCTAGTAAATGATTTACAGTAGATGTTTGTGGACAGCTTAAGACAACTTGAAAAAAAAAAAGAAAAGAAAAAGAAAAATGAAGCCACGATTAGAGGTCAGAGAAACATCCCAGGAGTTCATGGGATGAATCAAACAATCTTTGAAGCCTCTGGGCTTTTTCCAATAATGTATTTGATAAACAGCCTGAAAGATGGGTGGGGGGTAGTGGGACAAAAAAATTGAATCTGAAATTGAATTTTGTTGGAATATACTCAGTTTTTTTGTGGCTGGCTGAGCAGGGTGTTTATGAGCAGCTGATAAAATCCACGGTTTCTCTCTCTGCTCTGATTTTAGATTATTGCCAACATGTAATATTACTTTAGGCACTCTGGCTCTGGCAACAGATGTGAAAATAATGGAAGTATTCCAAAACTGTGTGGCCAGTTGGACAAAATTTCCCAGACTGAGGGGAATTTCAGATTGGAACAGTCACAAATGCAGATGATTCTTTATGACTTCATGTTGACAGTGTTTGTGGCTGACTGATCGTGAACTATGTGTAAAAACAACTGTGGAAAAAAAAATATTCAGAGCCAAGCGAGATCCAGCTATAAGTCGACGCTTCATATGAAGCCTAAGTGCTGTACTGCAGTGTACACAGCTCGCTGAATCATACCTAACCATCTCGTGTTCAATTCATGAGAGAGCCATTATGTATAAAAGGGTCAGCAAGGCATGTGAATCTGCTCCATGTTCGGCTGACAAGCTCCAGTGAAGCTTTTTCCCACAGGGAGCAAAGACGTCGGGGGGGAAAAAAAAGTATTCATGTGATAAAAACATAAAAATGGAACTAAATGATTGCCCTCACAGCTTCTCTATCTAACTTCACCGCTGACCTCTTTCCCAGTCAATACGACAAAGAACAAACGTCAATTTTCAGCTGCTCGACTCACTCTTCCTCTATCTGGTGGCCATTTTGGGTTGAGGTGTTTCCTGTTGGTTCTTAGCAGTGCTTTGCCTCGTAACTGTTGTTGTTTTTGTTTTTGTTGTTGTTGTTATAGAGGTCTCTGGGTAACGAGGAGTCTGATGCATGTGGGGTGAGGAGGGGAGGGAAGGGGAGGTGAACCCCAGGCCCCAAAAATAGCATGCTGTATATAGGACCAGACTGGGTTCAAGGCCAAACTTTAGATCATCTCAGACCCACATCTTTGTTCCAGTATGTCCAGTCAATTAAAGGGACTGGACTGAAATAAACTGGACTGGCTATGATAAAGTGGACTAGACTTAATTAAGTCTGCTTGAGTCTGCAGAGAAGTAGATTAGTTCAGATTAAATCTTAATGATCTCACTGGGGAAAATAACCCCTTGCTTTATCTACCAAGTAGTGGTAGGATACACCATAAAGACCAGGATCACTGGAAACATAAGATATATATATATATATATATATATATATATATATATACACACATATACATATATAAATAAACGGAGAGTTCATCAGTGTTCTTATGTGAGCTTTCTAATCATTTCACCCCCATTGCACGGCCCCACCCCTCCCACGCTTTACCTCGATTATGTCGGCGTTGGTCCGGCTCTCATGTGGCTCGTTGTACTCGGTGTACTTCAGCAGGACTTTGTCCATGTCAGTGCTGGCGTACTGGAACAGCTTGTTGGAGTGGTTGAAGATGATGAGGGCGATCTCGCAGTCGCACAGGACGCTCAGCTCGTACGCCTTCTTCATCAGACCGAACTTCCGCTTGGTGAACGTCACCTGGTGGAGGGAAATGAAGAGATCGAATGAAGAGAGATCACAGTGTCCATGTTTTCTTAAAATATGGCAGTTTATTAGAATCAAATGTCGTTCTCTATTGCAGTAATCTGCCTTTTACTGTCAGGTTTTGATAAGCTGATATGAATTTATGGATTATTACTTTATGTCATGATGTTATAGATAATAAAAAGACAAGGATATTCTTTTCTCTCACTCTTGGGGTATGTATTTTCTTGATGGTAACCCTTTGCTTTAAATGTTCAGTGATATGGGCCCAAACACCTGGGGAAATATCAGAGATTATAGGTATTTATTGTGAGATTGGTTTTCAGAGTGGACAAAAATTGCTTACTCAGTCACAAATCGCTTGCACTTATACTAGGTATTAAGCCTTTTCACAAACATCTATAAATCAGCCCACATTGTGTTGCCTCTGTGTCTCTGCGGTGGCTGAATTTGTGTTTTAGCACAGCTGATCACACACACAACAGATGTTGTATAAACAAGCTCACAATGCATAATGAACACTTTGATTAAGAGTCTCAAAATGCTATGAAGTGACAATTTCTGTCTCACAAAAGAAAAGAGAAATACCGTATCAAACATTTTCTAATCAGTAAAAAGAAAATATCCCCTTGTCCCAATGCGGTGAGACTGCATGATCTGTGGTTTTTAGGTTTTGGTTTGGTGTTGTATTGCTCTATATTTCTTAGTATTTCTGATGCTCTGACTACCTCAGGTCTTGTTATGAACCTCTTGCTTAATCTAAAACTTAATGAAAAACCAAAACAGTTACTTTGAATTCAACTCTCTCAGGACCAGAGATGTTGGAAGTTCCACCTCAGTTAAACACGAAGTATTATTAGATCTGCTCTTGATCACTGTTTAATGGTCACACATTAACAGAAAAGGGATTGATTTCCTGAAAGCAAAGTATATTAAATACATTTAACACAGACATTTTTAGGAAACAAATGTCTGGATAGAGTATCTTAACATGCTGTCTTTGAAAGTAGTTTGCATTTTATGCGCGCGTACACACACACACTTTCTTTTTTTTTCCTTTCTTTCTTTCTTGCACACTCGTCTCTCACCGTCACTTTCACTGTTCTAGTCGTTTTCACACTACGTTATGCTCTTTTCCACGCTCTCTTTCTATGTCGCACGTTATTTCTCTCTTTCCCTCGCACACACTCTATGAGCCCCCTCAGTTGTGAACAAGCAGAACAGAGCTGGGAGTGTTGCTAAAGCACAAGGTCCCTTTGCTGTCTGTTGCTTGGCTTTGGAGGCGCTTCCCTGCCATAACCAACTGGTATTTACAATCCGGGGAGATTTGGCTTTGTTTGGATTAAACACACAAGATTGCACAAACACAAACACACACAGGGAGAGAAGGATTAAGAGGAGAGAAAGAAGGAAAAAGCTTCAGGTGCTGCTACAATATCTGGTGTCTGATGTGGGAGAAATAGAAAGTATATGTGTACACATGCAGGGAATTAATAGAGGGCGTTAGAAAAACAAAACAGAAAGGTATGAAGCACACTGCTCTGACATCAACGCATTTTCCATCTGACGTAAAAGCACACACCTTTTGTGACATCACTTTAGGAGGCATGGCCTGAAGTGCAGCATTCTTTCAGCTGTTGTCTGCACAACAGAATGTAATCTAAGAAGCTACTTCCTCTGTAAGACTGCATTTCCTTTAAACCTCACATCAGTCGCGAGTTATTTTTGAAATGTGAAGAAAATAAAGTCAGATTCAGTCAGTCTACTGACATCAACCCTCAGACACAGTGTCAAATATAGTTATAGGTTTTATAAAATGATTAAAAAAAATGTTATTTTCTTAACAGCGATGTACTGTTATTATAAAATATAAACATATAAACAGTGATTTTGTATTGGGTTTCGGTGGTGCTAGACCCGACAAAATGCGTAAATGTAAAATGTTAAACTTCCATATGCATATATTCTATCAGCTTATATTTTGAGAGCGAGAGTGTGTGTGTATTCCAAAGTGTAAATTATATTCATGTGCTCCAAAAGTTGTACTTAAGTACAAAGCTTGACTAAATGCATCTGTAATCCTATAATTTTCCACCTCCTCAAGGAAAAAAAAAAAGAAAAAAAAAAAAGAAAAAGAAAAGAATACTTTTATTTTCCTGCCAGCAAACATTTAGACTTTACTTTACAGAAACACAGAGTTTTAGAGGCAGATGGACAGCAACAGTCTTTAAGGTCTTTTCAGTTTATGATAATTATACCACACTGTTACAATACTGTCTGTGCATCAGTATACTGTACTAATGAGACACTAAAGATAATGCCTCTGGAGTTTACCTGAACTGATATGCATCTCATGGGCGGAATGTCATTGCAATGAATTGACAAAGTAGAGAAAGAGAGGAAAAGATAGGGGTAAGAGATAAGACACAGACACGGAAGATCAAAGTGAGGAAAACAGCCGTGTGAGACCTTCAATCTCTCCATCTTTCTCTCTCACGATCACTCCATCTCTCCTGTCTCTTGATCCTTTATTTTTTTGCTTTGGCCCCAGACATATTTATGCCTCTCTCATCCCTCCTTCTCATTCCTTCTCTCTCTCTCTCTTCCTCCTTCGTCTCTTATTTTCTCGCCCTCCTTTTCTCCCCCTCTCCACTCTCTCTCTCTCTCTCGCTTTTTTCCACATCCTCCCCCTCCCTCCTTTCACGCTCGCTCACTCATTGCTTCCTGCTGCCACAAATCAAATTATATCGGGGTCGTATCCATGGGCAACCGTCTCCCCTCCTGCCTCCCCTCCGCCCCCCATTTCCCACCTCATCACACATTGCTACCATCATCTTACCTCTCTTCATCTCTCTCTCTCGCTCTCTCTCCCCATCTTTATCTCTCTGCTTATCTACATATGCCCCCCTCCTCTTTCCCTCTCTCTCACAGAATGAGCAGATAAATTATGTGGCGACATTGGAAAGGGAGGAAATTACGGCTGCACAGGATGACAAGTGGGGCTGGTGATGAAGAGACAAGCCGCTGAAAACAACAACTGCTCTCTTAACAAATTATAAGGTCATCCGCTAGTACCAAAAACAACCAAAAAGGAGTCCAAACATCCCAACAAAAGACCCTATTTTTCTGTCTTCTCCTCTTCCCAGAAAAACTACTCAGCGGGGTTGCAATTTTGGATCCAAGTTTCGATCTCGGTGTTTGCCACAAAGGATAAACAAGCTGGAGGTAATTGACTTTAAGAACAGAATTGCCAGGTAACCAATGGCAACTGAAGAATAAGACATCCTCAGTAAGGAGAGGAAGGAAGAAAGAAAGGGGGCGAGCGGTTTCATTTGTGAGTGTGTGAGTGTGTGTGTGTGTCTTGGCAAGGTTGTGATTGTGTGACAGATGGATGAGGAAACTTTCATTTTGCTAGCTTACAGTCTCGCTCACGCAGTCAGGTCTGAACAGTTGAAAAAAAGATACTGATCAGTACCGTACAGCTTTTAGGTTCAGGTATCAAATTTCAAAGTAAAGTAAAAGTAGAAGTGGTGGTGAAGACAGCAGTTATAGAAAAAAAAAGATCGAAAAGCTAATGGGAATGTAGTATTTCAGTGACAGGAATTAAAAAAAACAAGAATTTCCATTTCAAAACTTTGTCCCGATCATATCAACAGATTAAATATCCAGTCACTTTAAATTCTATTACATGTATGGATAACTTAAATAACTTAATCACTACACTGTAGAAATAGTGTGCACCTGTGTAGGTTTTTACTACGTATTCCGATTTCATGCCAAAGACATGGAGGAATGTGAGTGTGCATGCATTCCTCCATGCATAGACGGATCTAAAAATACGACATAATCTGTATCTTGTATCAGTTCACGATCAGAATTCAGCAGCAATAGTGTAGTTAACGTCAGTGCTATAATTTATATGCTAGTATTATATCAGTGTTCTTGTCTGGTTTTGATCTCTAAACACCACAAAAAAAACATTTCACTCGTCACAGTGAGTAAATTCATGCAAAAAAACTGATAAAGAACGAAACAATGAAACAATGTAAAAAGCTGAATGTTTTCACTGGGGCTATAAGACAAACTTTTACACTCTGTTGAATGTTTGCAGTGTGAGAAACCAAACTTTTAGCTCTGTGACTGAATGTTTCATACTATAGGAGCTTGTTTTTAATCACCTCCCAACTTGAACCAGATGCCTAGTTGCTTGCTTGCTTCTTTTGTGGGTGTCACATCCATCACAGCATCTACACTGATCACCACTAAGAAAGAATTGATTGTGACTTCTAGTTTTGGAATGTACTAAATATTTTACAGCTGTTACTTGGCATAAAAATAATAATGATTTTATGCTTGTTTGATTTCTGGTAATATAACTTTTTTTCCCTCTAACCTTTGCTTCTGCTAAAAAAAAAAAAAAAAAAAAAACATTTAAATATTTTGACACCATGCAAAAATTAAAGAGAAAAAAAAAAGTCTAATCAGTCCAACATTTCCAGTCCTGTTCACTGTTTTTTCTCGTGCGTCTTTGTCTCAATACGAAATGTGGTATTTGTGATGCTGTCATGTTTCCAGCCGGGGCCCACACTCTGAACGCTGTTTATTTTGCAGAGCTTATGGCAGCATCTCTGAATCAACACGTAGGAGGGTGACGGGCTGCATGTACTCCAAAAATTCATTTGATTTCCTTGCAGAAGCCACACTGTTCATTAGCTGCAGCAACACAGAGCAACCATGTAAAAACCACTTATTTCTTCATCAGGTTAATACTCTGTTCCACTTCAGGCACGGCAGACTTGATCTGAATGTTGCAGATCGAAGAACTGAATCCTATTTCACTGTGCTCAGGATAAGAGCATCAGAGAAGAAGAAAAACAAAGAATTCAAATCTAAACACTGAGTGCAATTTTTGGTCAATATGAGCATCGAAATGTCATCATCATGATCGGTTTGCTGCAGTGATTAAGAAACCATTTGCCGCTTGTTAATTATATGATCACAGTCGATGAGCAATCTTTGATTCTGACACTATGATCGTGTTTTACCATGTAGTGCATCACCTTATTGACAAACTGTTTGACACCTGATACAAATGCTGCTCAACCAGAAATAGCTGCACCCCCTCCCCAGCTCCCTGTATGTCCAATTGTGGACTGATGAATAACAAGCCATCATACACTGCTGACCCCCTGCAGGCGCTGTTTCCTCTCCTTTATGGAAATGCAACCTGCTAAGATTGATGAGGAGCAAACTGGAGATAATTTTCCAAACCCTACGGCCACTTTGTACTCACACTGCTCAGGTCTCATTCAGTCAGGCCCCTTGTCTCTCTCCCTCTGCTTCACTCTCCATCTTGTTTTTCTTCTCCTTCTCCTTTTGAAGGTGGGCACGTCAAATCTATTACTCAATCTGCTCAATGGAGCGAAGCCCATTTACCAGTTGACTCATTTTAGATGGATCATTTACCCTTTCATCCTCTCTGACAATGCCACTGATGTAACCAAAGGGACTTAGGCTGTTTATTGGGGGAGGGATATCATACTTTCTTGCTCTTTCTCACTGTAGGCAATATGGGATGGGGTGGGGGGTGGGAGTGGGGCGGGGGTAGGTGTCTGACAAAACCCCATGATGGCTCTGCAGAGTCATATGAGCCCCATAAAACACGATGCTATTATACTGATCTGCTGTGGCGCTGCTTGGAGAACAGCTACTATGTTGTTCATGCTACATGGGACATGTGAAAACAGAAAGGATCCCTGTGGGAATCTGTTATCGCATGAGTTAAAAGTTTTGTCACCACAAAGGAATTCAGTCATAGGTGGGTGGAAGCCATCATTTCATCATCTGAGCAGGATAGATGAGAGGAGTATGTGGTTATGCAGAGAGTTTAGAGAGTTTAAGTCTGTTAAATATTAATTAACTAAATGCGCATCATATAATGTTTAAGAATGGATGCCATCATGGAAGAAAAAAACTCACAAAATGTAAAATGTGCTACTTTGTGTGGGTATTTGTGAATGATGTCTTCAAACTACATTAAAAGTTGAACATTAAGAGATTAGATCATATTTACCTTCTTGAAAAGTTCACCACATATCAGAGATTCCAGATGCTTTAGTATTTGCCTTAAGTTACTGATGAAGCTGATAAAACTTAAGATAACAGTACGCAAGTTACTGGAAACATTTTATTTTCCCTTTTTCCTCCCTCCTTCTACTTGGATGTGTGACAAATGAAAGGAAAACACAAACGGTGTGTCTCAGTAAGGGGTAGTAGGTGTTTAGAACAGCTTCAGGGCTTCTTGGCATAAGTCTCTAAACTGGTGGAGGGATGATCATCATTCTTTCAAAAGATATTCCCTCATTTTATGTTTTGCTGATTAATTGGTACTAACCTGTCTGTTCCGTTCGTCTGTGATCCTCTGAATCTGAATCTTTTTCCTCCCCATGTTTCCGGTGTGGCGGTGGGAGGAGTGGGGGAAGTAGTAAGGTCAGAGGTCACAGATGACTGTCGCTGTATGTCGTTCTCCTAAAATCTCTGAAAGTCTCTCAGTTTGTTCTCTCCGTGTGCGCTGTTTCTTAGGCGAGCACGGAGGCCGTCACCCCGTTAAAAAAAACAAAACAAAAAAAAATGAAAAAGAAAAAAAAGAGGGAGAAGGAGGAAAGGAAGAATGGGGTTTGGTGTGCGGCGCCTTCTTCAGATCATGGTCCTGTTTCTGGGGGCAGGTCATCCACACTCAGGCCAAACTGGGATCCTCTGCCCTCCCCTTCACCTCAGCTGGGCAGCTCCTGGAAAACAACACAGAGGCATTCAGACTGAGAGAGAAACTCTGAAAAGAGGAAAGAGATGCTTTGTCTATACAGTGACCCACTTTAGCTACGGCAAACACCGTCTTTGCTTTGACCTCTCATATACACGAGAATAAATGATGCAGCAATGCATTTGATGCACCGTCAAATCAGAAGCACATTGGGGCTGAAACACGAAGGGGTGGGAGTGTTTGCTGTGCTACATGCAGAGCAGGAGGCCCTCAGGGGCCCGCGAGGAGGGAGGCTGTGCTGTGTCAGCTTCATTAGAGGCATCACCGCCACATCACTGATCTGCTGGTCGCCTGCGGCAACCGGCTGCCTGGCCAGGGCTGCCTGACACGGCGAATGTGAATCCCCAATCGAAAGCAGAGCAAAGGAGTCACCGAGTCTGTGGATTCTACATATTTTCCGTTCCAAACACACTGTCCTGTTCTGTGCTCGTTTCTTGACAGGAAACACGTTTTTAGCTCGGGTTTAACATGATGACTGTTGATAGTGGCAGGACCACATGACAGTTGACACGATGTGGATGGAAATTATTCCACATTCAACTACACAAAATATCCAAACACATGATCATTGCTATTAAAAAGCAATTTTCCAAAGGTCTACTTTTCATATTCATGTTTTCCAAACTCTCAACATCGACTCACTCAACGTTCTGGATTTAAACACAGCCTGGCCAGTGCTGTTTTTTGTATCCAATAATAACATTATGCCTTATTAACCTAATCTGAACATTGGCCTAATTCCCCGTGACACAGAGAAAGATAAAGAGTGTAAAAATGTGTGTCTAATTCAGCCGTGCATCTAACCAACCGTGAAATAAGGGTGGTCTGTGATATGCCTACGATGCCTGATCAAAAACAGAGGATGGGTACATATCAAATCTCACATTTCAAAAGGGCAAAGCAGAAAGAGAAAGCCCAGAGTGTTTCTACAAATTCATGCAAACTCATGAATGAATGAGAAGGCGGTAGCAGCACAGGAATGGCAACAGAGGCGAGGACTGTTTTAGGCCCTGTTACTACTATTTGTGGTTCAGCTTTAAAAATAGCACTCTATATATACATACTGGCTGTCTGTACACACAGGACAGCATGCTCGCTCTCTCTCTCTGTCTCTCTCTCTCTCCCTCTCTAACACACACAGATGACAGTGAAAGCCAAGTGCCGGTATTACAGAGCTGAAGCATCTGGAAAGCCATGAGTACAGACACCACACCAGCTCTCCAGCATTGTTTGCATTCCCTCTACCTGGGAGAGCAGCGGAAGACGAACACCCTCTATTTACATCCATTCTTATGAAACAAAGAATGTTAAATAGTCTGTCATGGGACTGACAGTCCTTTTGTGCTGCTGTGGGTGCTGAACACCCTCACACGCACACTCGGTTTGAGTGGATACAATTGGCTTAGCTTCTGCTTATGAATTATGCACTGATGGAGAAGAGTTGGGGGGTGAGAGGGGTGGAGGGGCGGCTGAAGAAAGGGGGTGTTATGAGTGTCATAATTGTTCTGTAAAAAGGCTTGATGAAAAACTGGAGCCTGGTTCCTACATGGAAAATCTACAGCAGGCTGCAGGAACTGAATGTACAAGCTATTGGCAACATTTTTCTATTCTATTTGGTTCCAGCCCCTTCAGCACAGTCATTTTTTTTCTTTCAAAAACCCATCTTTAACTCCTCTGCTTCTTTTCTTCCACATCTCCTCCCTTTGGACTGGAACAGATTTAATAAGAGAGATCAGTAAAAAGATAATGAATTCTACCTGTATCACCTCATTAGTGTACCTCTTGAAAAGAGTGGGTGTTATCAATATGTTGTATTTTCATGCTTTTCATTCTGCTTCAAATTATATGAGTAAACAGGTGCTGGAAACGCATTTTCACTTAATAATAACGAGGTGTCTGTTCATACTCTCTCACAGTCTTTATTAGCCTCAGAGCGAGCAGAGCCACTCCAGTTGTGGTGATGTTCAAAGGCAGCACAGAGGGATTTGTCTTTAGGCTAGAGGCTGATCGCACATGAAAAGGCTGCTTTATCTGCCCGGGGTGGTCAAGTCTCGACCTTTTACCCTTCATGCTGCCGGAGCTCGCTTCCCATGTCTGATGTCAGACAGAATCTCTGCTCTCACATGGAAAGTGGAGGGCCTGGAGTGTGTCTGCTGCCTCGCTGAGCAGGCAAGAGTGACGGAGAGGCTCTGGACAATGAAAAGATAAACGCTGATAATTAGGAATCTACAACAGATCCAGATTAGAGCCCTAGGGGAACGCCTAAAAACATTAAAGTGGGGGGTTATTTCACAAAGGGCCAATGGCAAGATCTTCTTTTGCATTGTATGATTGGGAATATAACCGTAGAAGCACAAAGTCTAGTAAAAAGAATTTTGAAGTAAATTGTTAAAAGTATAACCGCTACATGAACTGTATTTCTACAGATACAAGAAGATTATAGCTGTCAAGAATAGATGAAAAATTAATCATCTCTCTCTCTCTATTAGGTGTGATGTATGAAAAAAAAGCACTTTTATGTACTTTCTAAGTATTTCTATATCATTCCAGTCCTTATCTGTAATTTGGATTGGCTTAGTGTTGGACATTCTCCAGTGTGTTTGTAGAAAATGTATCTTGTGTTGGTGGGCAAGACAAAACAAGGAGGCTTGAAATCTGGTTGACATACAAGAACTAAAATAATAAAGACATTAATCCTACTTTTTTTTTTTTTTTTTTTGAAGATGGAAAAAAAATTGACAGCCAGCAGAAACAGAATGTGGGCGATAAAAAAATGTCTGCATTAGAAATGGTAAATAATAAATCTATTAACAAACAGAAACACTATCTGTGTACTAATGTGTCCACTACGCTTCAGAGAGGGCAGGTCAGGTCATGGCCTCGGTGTAGCCTGCAAAAAAAAAAAAATGAGTCCATAAAAGAACTGTTAAAAAATGTTACATGGGATCATTATCTCCGACATCTGTTGCTGCAGCCACAAAACATTTCAAACTTCAGTCTTATATTACCATGATGTGGGTGGAAAGCCATGAGCTGCGAGGGCAATATTCTGATTTTAACATTAATTCATGAGGAGCAACTTTAACAGGAATGTTCTTCTTTAGCTAAAACATGCTTCACAGTTGGACACTGCTGCTGGAATACTCTCCCACAGTTGGACAATAAGAAGCCTCCCTTGGGTAATCAGGGGTTAAGTGACTTGCTAGAGGGCACGTCACCGAGATTTTCCCAGCCAGTTGAGGTTTTTTAAAACTGCTGACCTTCCTCCTGACAACCTGCCTTGCTGTCCTGTAGGCCACCGCTGCCCACGATATTACAGACGTGTTGCAACAGAGTTTTCAGCCACAGCCTGAATGTGTCAGATTCTGCAGGGTAGCACCGCCAGGACTATGACTGACTATGAATGAGTCATGACACACGGAAAACCAACCACTTAAATGCACTCTCAAAAGTTAACACCTGCGATATCTTCAATCATACGTGTAAAACAAACAAAAAAACAAAAAAAAAAACTCGAATGATAGTCCTATATTCTAACATGGAGATTGTTAGAGTTAGTTTTAGACCCTACAAGTAACATCTCAGTGATGGAATTTCAAATATCACGTGGCTACAGTACAATGTTTTTATTTGTTCTAGTTAAATTTGGTTTCTATCTTCCCACTTTTGTTGTTTTTATTCAATAAGTGAACCTGATCTTTCAAAATTAGGATTCACTTAAATGTAGCAAAAGGTTGTCTTCAGAAAATACTTGACTTTTTTTTTTTGTCCTTGCTACACCAATGATTTTGTAGCAATGTGGACCGCAGCTGTGTCCTGTGATGTTTTCCAGGTTTGTTCAGCTACAAATGCAGTGAATTCTTTTAAATTTGGTAAGTACTGCACAGACTCAAAAGGTCTTTGCATGGACAATTTTCAAAATGTCTTCGTATTTTTCAACCTCCTTTTATACCTGCAGGATTAAGATGTCATCACACAATCAGGTTGCTTTTAGTGGTACAGGTTGTCAGCAGCCATATCCAAATGGCCCTGCTGCAACCTGAACCATTCTGCATCGATTTATTTTGAAGGTGTCAAAATAGATTTGCTTTAATTGTGTAATCTGGTGCATTCCACAAACACTTGCCTCGCTTGTCTTGTCTTTAGATTCTCGACATGGCGTTTCCTTTAAATAGAAAGGAAGCCTGCTGACTACTATTTGTGTGTTGTGCTAAATTCTGTTGAGTAAACAGAGCTGTTCAGTTAAGTCATACTGAATTACAGTAATTTATATAAGTTGCCAAGACTAGGAAAGAACAAGTTGAATGCACTTGCCCATTCATGGTGTGTCAACCTAAAATTATGCAAATATAATCACATTCCAAGTAAATATAACATGAAGATATAAAGTAAACAAGCCTTAATACTTGTGGTAAACATTTGCATACCGTACTTTTTTAAAGCCAACAGAGTGCCAGTGTGTCAGAGTGCCACAAAACGCCTGTAGGTTCAATTTGATCTGAGTCAACACACGATTTCAGTTTTTACATGACAAGAAGCGATTTAATCAAACAGCAATGTGGCCGCGTCCATGCGCAGATTAGGGCTCAATGGACTGATGGACTACAAATATATGTGGAAATACACACGAGTGATAATTAGAGCAGAAACAAAATCTTGAATCAAAAACGTAATTTTACAGATTTTTGTTTTTCCAACAATGTTGGTCCTTTCATCATCAATCCGTGTAGATTTATGGATATTTATCGATAAAAGGTATCATGACATCAGCCTGAGGAGTTCCACCTCACGGTCTGGAAACGTCTGGTCTCAAGCAAGCAAAAGGATATCGCACTAAAATCATTTCAGTCTAGATTCTAGATGAACGTTACCCGTATGTTTACATGATAGTATAATACAACACTGGAGCATCGATATATTGGTCAGGCCTAGTTATGTATTATCTGTCTGTGTTCTTGCATGTATATGTGTGTGTGTTTCTGAATGTCCATCTCTTACTGCACTGGTGTGTTAAGTGGTATCAGAGCAGCCTGGAGCAGTGAGATAACAGTCAATGCAGGAGAGGGAGGGAGGGTGGTAGTGAAGGTGGTTCTCAGTTGCGGGAGCTAAGCCAGAGGACTGCTGAGAAATCCATCACTGTTCCCACTCAGCACCAACATCTGCCAAGACTGACCGCGACCAGCTCCATGCAGACCCCCGCTGCGCAGTCTGCACCAACACAAACTGTGATTACACCAACTTAGACTAACCTGGTTCACCATAGGCGGAGCAAGGTGCTAATATTGTCGATGTCACGGGAATTGTTGGAAATATCATCAGCGGATATGCAGGTGAATTTCAATAACCAGTAGACCTTGTAGACTAAAGTCAGTGATGAGGTGTTTGTAAGTACAAAGCTACAGATACAGACCAAAATTAGTGTATACAAATTTATAAAGCTAACAAAAAAATAATAATTTGAGGACTTTTCATAGCTCTTAAGAAGTCACGACTCAAACAAACTCAAACCACAATCCTAGCAACCACTTCTAAATCGCACTCTATTTGGACTCTTTGCAGTCAAAAAAAAATAACTGAAGCAACAAACAGTCTTATTGACAAGAAAAGGCAACCATTAGAGTTGTTGAAAATGCCAGAGGGAGACAGATAACACCGACCCTGGACTGAGGTGCACAATTACCAGAATTTCAGAGAAAAATGCAACCTTCTTAAATTTGTACCATGAAACATTGGCCGCTGTTTATTAAAGTTGATACAGCAGTTGGCATTTTGGAGGCCGTTTGTCTCTTGGCTAATACTTGCATGACCAACAAGTGAACTTATCGAACTTAAAAGCATGAAACCAAATCTGAGCTGAAACAAACTGCTTTTTCAATTCATCGCAAACCACATATCTATGAGCGTCTCATATCATCTAAGAGTGCCAAACTCCCAACAGTCAGTTATTTGCGGTTTCATAAATTTTTTAGCTTCAAAGGCAGGGAATTGCTCATGTAGGAAACACATCTGTTTTAGTAAATGCTAATAATGCCCATTAATTTAGAATGGATAACCAGAAAAATATTGCCAATAGCTAAAGGGAGATTTTTTTTTTTTGTTGCTGAACAGACTTTGGAGCCGGTCAGTGCTAAAAATATACATGAAACTCTAAGGCACGCTGGATGAAAAGTGTCCAACAAATAGCAGAGGTTGTGTGTCATGATATCTTTACAAATCATGTTAACTGCTGATGAAATGAATGAAAAATGCTCCTATCAGCTAGCGTGCTGCAGTGCCAAACTTTCACAGGGTGTCACCTCCAAGATCTGTGGAGATCTTCAACGCTTCAGGTTTCAAGATGCAACCTTCCAACATGTCGCTGCAGGAGTCATGACCTCCACAGCGAGCTATCAAAATGACTGATCAGTGCCTAGGTTTGAAGTTTGGGTGGATCAATACCTCACCGATATTCATTCATCATTCACCGTCCGTTCAAACCAGCCCGATGTGATGGACGAAATGCGAGATGACAAATGATGCTCCGCGCACCTGAGAATCACATGAAATCAAATCAACTGCTTTATGAAGGTGTGGCACATCGAACAGTCACAGTCTGAGGGTTTCCCACTGAAGGGCTAATAGCACGAGTAGCTTTGGTATCTTTTTTGTTGATTCAAGTCATTAATCATGAAGCTAATCATCTGATTGATCAGTAATGAAAATGAATAGTCACACCCCTGTTGAGACATGGATGCATTAGCTGCTCGAGGCCAACCTGCCTTCAGCCATGGTCATGCTAAATTCTGGGGAAAAACCCCTTTACAGTATTTTCAAGTAATTGTTTTGGGGTTTGAGAAGACAACTTTTAAAGAGAAGAGCCTGTATTACACACTAGGGACATAAAATTTGAAAGATGTGGGCATTTACTATACCACAAGTGGTCTAATAAAACGATGCTCTTGAGTTGCATTATGTAGGCTCAAGTGTTTTTTCTTTTGGAACTTGGCCCAAACTGGTCACTAAGGTCTCATTCAAACAGAAAACAGCACTTTCTGGTTAAACTTTTTCTGCAACACAAAGCAACATGAACCAGCAAGGCTCAGCTTTAGCCAATCAAATACATGAACGTGCACATTCTTTGTAGATTACTTTCTAAATCTAAGGCCATAATTCTATTTTTGAACTTTGTGATCGTTGTGCCAGAAGATATAAAGGACCGATAAACCTCCAGAGTTGTAAAATCCTTTCTTGCAACAATATTTAAGGTTGTTAACCTCCTCGATCACAATCTCACCAGTAGTTGAAACAACACACCTTCACTAATATTTCCATATTTTCATGCAGGACAAAGCTGAAAGCCTTGCTTTGATTTCAATAATTATGTTTCTATTTGTTGTGAGTGGCCCCGAACTTCTGAAAGTGCAACACAACATTGCTGGAGTTCCTCTTTAAGCTGTGAATAGAGCTACTGTCACCATGAAGGCATTAATGCCAGGGTTCATACACAACTCTCCAGCTTTGTGATACTGTAATCATGAATCAGGTTTTAGAAGGGCGGGGGCAAGCGGAGAAATCAAATGTGCTTGTTCCTCATTGGGGCACGTATAGAAGTGCAGAGGGGGTAGAAGACTTGCGAGGGCAGTTTGGCATCAAACTGGGCCGCTGAATTCCCTCATCTGACCTGGTGAGGCTCGGTTTGCGGCCCAACCTTGAGGGTGTTCTGCCAGCACCAGCTGTGTGATATTTACAGCCTGTTGCCTCATGTTCCCGGGCAACCATTGGACACGGCTCCCGCCACACTTGGGCTTTAGTCACCCAGCATGCATCTTCGTTATATCAACAAAACCCTATGGCTGATTTTGTGTTAGAGGCATCAGCAGGTGGAATGAGGAGGGGCATCGTGGCAAATGCTGGAGGAGGGGAAGAGGAAGGCGGACGGAGCCGCTGGCCTTATATCCGCAGCCTGGCTAGGGACTGTTATTGTGCCTGTGCGTCTATGCTGCCAACCCTGGCAATGGAATATGATCTCCCCTTCCCCCCTCCTCCTCTTAACCAATCATGGGTGAGACTTTGGAGAGGTGGAGGAGAGAGGGGAGGGCTGATGCAATGCAAGGGCAGCACTTCTGAGGTGGTGGTTTGGGGGATGGGATAGGATAAGATGGGGGGGGGCATGGAGATGTGTGCCTCTCAGCTCGTGAATCACACCCGCGCTGCCGGGCCGCTGTCAATACCGCAGTCTGCCCAGGCACACACACGCAAACACACATAATCAAACAAGCACACACACACACACAAAGAAAAACACACACCCACACACTTAACACAGGGTGCCCTAACTGTCACTGATCTGCTGTTTGTGTTCATAGCCTCCGGCATGAATACAGCAAAAAAAAAAATAAAATAAAAATATCCTGATAACACCCATAATACACCCATGCATGTACATTTGAGGACACACACATTCTCACAATGATGCCTTTTGTCCAGCAGCTCAGAAAGGATGTGAAGCACAGAGGACTTGTTGGCAGGTCTCACAATGCTCTTGATGTAGCTTGTTGTTGACTCTGAGACTTGCCCCTGTTACTGCATCACTGGCGTGCACTATGTGGTTTGACCTGTCGGGTTACATCAGTGCTGCAGGTGAGGGCACTGTAAAGACTCAAAAGCCGTGCCCATCCCTGAAGGTGAAAAATGATTGAAGGAACCAGTGGAACAATGACTGGGAGAGACCTCAACAGTTGAGAATTTTTCTGTTTACTAATTTGTTGGAACCAAAACAATTCGCCTGCCAAAAGTTTCCACAACGGTTTTTAAGACACTCTTGATGTTGTAATGCACTGTGATTTGGACTAATGCACCTGATGGCTGCAACCGTCGTTTTTCATTATCAATTCATCGTAAAAATATTAAAAAATAGTTTTATATATTAAAAGAAGATGTTCTGAACTGACCTTAAAAGAACAGCTCTGTTTTTTTGAGCCTTGGCTGTTTTTTGTTTTCGTTTTATTCAGTATTTTTTGGGTGTAAATGATTGATAGAGACAAATAGCTTTGCAACTGATCCACTACTGAGCAAGAACAGTATACCCACCAGCCTCGGAACAGCTGCTGCAACGTAATCCAGCAGGCAGTTGTCCACGTCAAAGTTTACGTGCACTAAAGTGCTTGTTTGTGCCACTGACAGATTGTTGTTTTTCTGTTGTCTGACAATATCATGATTTAAGCACAAAATTTCTATTGCACAAAACATTAAAACAGTTTTTGTCGGTTTTATGTGTCTTTTAGTGCAAGACAAAGTATTCAGGTCCTTCACTTTTAGTAAAAGCGCCGTACAATTGTAAGCCTAGTTCTCACAACCTCTTCAGCAGTCCAAAACCAAATAATTTCAATAAACAAAGACATAAAAATAGAGGGAGGACAAACTAAAATTTAAGAGGCCAGAGAATCCCAACTACATGCACTTGTCCTCCCTCAGTATAGAGCTGTAACTGGAGACTATTCTTTAATAATGACTCAGCCATTGTATAATTGTCAGATTAGTAAAATGGAAAATGTAAGAAAACACGTTTTTTTTTTTTTTTTGTTATTTTTTGAGTTTCCCGATCATAGATAATTAGTTTAATTCGCATATTCAGCCAAGAGTTAAGAAAACCTCAACGAAAATCATCTGTGGTTTACTGTCAATTAACTAATTAATTAACTAACTAATAAGTTAAGCATCATCTCAAAAGTAAATATTCGCTGCTTTTTGCCGATAATTTATCATTGTAAATATCCTGGATACGCAGTTCAAATTTGAAGGTGACTCATTCAACTCTTGGAAATTATTTTTAAACATTGTTATAGAGAAAAGAATAATTATAGACTAAAAAATTAGGTCCAGATAAATTCATAATGAAAGTAATTAATAGTTTTAGACACAAACTAATTATGGATTGAGTAATAGTAGTAGTGTATTTACAGTAACTACTTACAACTACTTTGTTTGGCCTTTGTTTGTCTTGCTGTGAGATTATGTAAAAATATCTAATCTTTTTTCATCAAGGTGGTCAGTGTTTTGGAATGTACCTTGTGAGATGTAGTGAGCTTTTTAAGAGAGTTTGTAGGTTTCCTCCCATGCGGCTCTTCCCATAATCTTAAATCTGCTGCAGCGCAACAACAAAAGGTCTGTGTCGTCTGTCGTCTGGTAAAAACACTGATGACATCAATGTGACACTTGAGGACACACTTAGGCGTGCACATCAGGGTCGACGGGCGGAAGAGAGTCTGTAGACACCAGTCTAACATGTTTTCATCAATGACGCCGGGTCACACCAGGGGCAGACAGTTGAGATCAAGACACCAAACATCACCGTTTATCACGGACACCATCTGGTTTATATTCATGAATACAGGTGAGTGGGAGTAGGAACGTTGTTGTCTTACAGATATCGATACTTATTTTTAGAATACTCCACCAAGTGTTTTGTGCGGTTAAACCGCTGTTAACTACAAAATGTAGGCAGCGCAAGTATGCAGAAGGCGGTCAATAATCATAAACGCCCAGCCAAGAGTCTGGCACGCGCACACACACAGACACACACACACACAACTGCTTTGAGAAGCAAAACCGCCATTCTTTCAACAGATAAGCCTTCCCCGAAGAAAACAAGCCTTTTGCAGAGACACTGAATAAACCTCCTCTGTCATGACTGTTTACACGTGTGGTCATTTAGAGGCACGATCTTCCTCAGCTCGGGGAGGCATCTTTCAATCTGACCACAGGAGATCGAGCCAGGGTGGCTTTGTTGTCAAGATACTCTTCAAAACAAGTGTCGAGCAGCTGCGAGGCCGTCCCCTCTCCTTCCGAGCAATTTGAAATGAGGCAGGCAACAAGGCAAGCCACTAAACTTGTGGAAACAGGCATGTGGAACAATATTATAACTGTGCTGAGCGATTGACTTGCCCTGGGAAAACTCATATTCTGTCATCACCTTTCAAATTTCAAAATGAAATGCTAGTTTCTATTGAGCAGCCAACAACACTGTGTCATATGGAAGATTCATGTAACCACCTCACATATCTACAGTTTGACAGAGCAATCCTTTATAGTTGTGAGATTTGCTATAAAAGATATAAAGGCAGACAGACAATTTTTCATGTACAAAAAGGAGGACAAAGCCGCTATCTCTCGAGTTCTGAAGGAATACCTCCAGGCCACTGAACACAGATAAACAACTTCCTGTTATTTACCTTCTGTTTGACTGACTTGGCTTTGAACAACATTGATATGCATAGAGAAAACACCAAGGTCAAAGTAAACCATCAAATACGCAGCTTCAAAGTATTACATTTGCGTGCGCTTTTGAAGTACACATCATGGTTTTAACAGGTGTCAAGGGCACTCACTCGACACATTAATGGCCAAGTAAGCCTTCAATTCAAGAAAGAAAAAGAACAGGTGTGATGTTATGAGCCACACGACAACACAAGCCATCAACCATAAATCTTCACAACACCCCCACCCCCACACCCCCCCGCTCTCGATCCTCTCTCAGCAGATTTCAGGGCCCGGGGAAGGTGTCAGCTTGGCGGCTGACGACGGAGAACAGGCCACACAGCAAGTCACCTCACACTCGTCGCTATCTACCTTTTAAAATCCTCAGAGGCGCCGGCAGGGCACCCCACTGATGGCTTACCGTACTGATTAGGGAAAGCTGAAAACATTTTCTGAGACAGTCTCTCTCCAGCTCTTCAGCTTAAATCAAGCGTGATAAATTAGAATAAAAATATTAGTTTTAGCCAGAGGATAGGCAACGCGAAGAGGCAAGTATAACATTTTCTCTTGAATTAAATATGGTGTCAGCTGCAAGTTGATGTCAATTCAAAACCAATTACAGCAGAGGAAACACACACACAGAGAGACACGCACACACGAACTCTGAGCTGCAATGTCTCAATCGGTTGCTCTTACCGTCAAAGATTAAAGATACCAAAGGCGTTATGGAAATGCTCTGACAGAAACGGGGGAAAAAAATGACTTTAGTCTGGATTGAGGCCAGTTAATTTGAAAAAGAGCTCCAAGTGCGAGATAGTCCAAGTCACTGATCACAAAGGGAAACAGTCCTGAAGAGAAAGAGCGTCCAACTCAGAGCAGCACATGTGCCGCTCTACCATCCCCTGCCGAAGTGACAACTGCTGCTGGAACGCCTCACTCTGGACGCCCCAAATTACCCTTCTCACTGGACACCACCACTGTCAACCCCCCCACACACACCATCACCACCAAACACTTACACAGTATACACTCGCCCCCCCCCCGCCACTAGCAAACCCCTCCCAGGTCACCCTTTGCCCTAATATGCCTTCAGCAACTGCCACCAATTCATCAGTGTCCCTTTTGGCAAATGAGGTGCTGCTGGTCAATTTTTTAAAGGAATTGTTTTTCTGTGTGTGTGTGTGTATATGTGTCTATCTAAATCTAATGTGCTTAACATCGAACCATACAAGCCATGTATTACCACCCCCTTTTGAGTATTTACCACAATAATCTGAGTCCTGATGGACGACAACATCCTTCTGAAATTGGTGTTTATTCCTTTACATATGATACGAAACTTTCTTTGGTTGTAAATTCCAAATTATTGTCTGTGTTAAATTTTTAACAATGTGATGCCAGTATATTCTTAATGATATTGATGATGAAATAGGCCTACTCATTTAAATCATTTATTAAGCAAATAAAAAAAGAATGAAATTCTCTGTAAACTACACGTCTTCGGGCTGTGGACTGTTGGTGGAAAAATTACATTTCAAATAAATGATTGATCAAACAATACAGCCCTACTGTGTTGGATTACACAACTTAAACAAGTTTTGACTCACTGCACTGATAGATTTATTACTCTGCTGAAATGACTGGAGACTAATGGCTGAAGGAGTGGTAGGAAAAAATATGCTCCAAAACCTGTGGATCGAATGCATTTAAAAATATTCCACAAAGCTGTAGCGTGTAAAAGATGAGGAGCTAAAGCTTGCACACTCACTGGTGTGTGTGTGTGTGTGTGTGTGTGTGTGTGTGTAGCTGAACAGTGAGGGAGTCACTAGCTGCCTAGCTGAGCGTGTCAGATCCTTGCTGCACACCAATCTGTCCCTTGTGCACATGTGAGTGTACATCCTACATTTGGAGCTCCTGGCAGAGGGACAGCAGCTGCCTACATACCTTTTGTTCCAGTGGACCCTTCAAATCCCCCAACACCCCCCACCCCCAAATCTTCACACACAACCAGAACCACCCCACACATATACGCTTGCATGCTCAGCTGTCGGAGAGTTCAGCGCACCGGTAACGTCTCGTGCCACTCAGCCCAAACACTCTACACTCGATTTTAAAAGGACTCCTCTGCTGTCACACGTCGCCGGTTGCGCCTCCTACATCTCTGTCTGCTCTGGTGAAGACCACCACACACGGCGCTGAACTAATGCTACATCCAAAGCTGTGGAAATCAACCCCCCTACACACACACTCTCTCCACAGATCTGGGTTCGGTGAGATGCAGTTATGATGACCAGTGCAGAAGACTGTAAAAGGAGAGATTTGCTGTCTGTGACTGTTTGCGACAGTGGCTCTGCTTCCCAAGGAATGATTCTCAGCCCTTGCCCTTTCCTGACCTTGAAATCTCCGAGGGGGCCCGGGGGGTGTGGGAAATGGGAGGCCAGGATTCTGCTAAACAGTTGTGTCATTGAGTTTCCACACAACACACTGAATGTATGTATGGGCGCAGGCATGTCTGTGCCCAGAGTCCACTGGGTTAAACAAGGGGCAAAAATTCCAAGAGCCAATTTCGCCTTGAAGCAGTAACTTATATGGATAAATCTGTAAGGGGAGGGTGGAAAAAAACGAACCCCCTTTGACTATCAGGAAATCTACCCACGGATGGGAAAAATATACAACACCACTAAACACAACAATCCTAATGTCAGAGCACTGAGGACACAATTACTTCCACAACAAACACAAGTACTATGACGGTCTTATCTCGCTGCCCCTTCTCCAGGTCTCTCCCCCCCTTCGTCCCCGCTTGCCATCCACATTTGTTGTCCGTGTGTGCGGCTGCCCGTGGGCCCTCCATGTTGAACACACGGTGTTGGACCGAAGCCTAAAATGGGGATCTATGAGCCTACCTCCGCTCTTCCTGAGACAAACGCAAGCGTTGGCCAAAACTGTGTGTTGCTGGCTGCATGTGGTGGAGATCCGGCACCGAGGAGAGGTGGGGGAGGCAAAAAAAAAAAAAAAGAAACAACACTGAGAAAGGATATCTATTCTCTCTTCTTTAACAGAGCGGTGAGAGGAAGCAGCTACTTTGCCTGCAGGCAAGTATATTTATGTTGAAAGGAAACACACAAGAGTATAAGCTCCAGCTCTCGCAATGATAAACATCCATCCATGTAGCTGCAGATACTTGGGAACAGTTGTAGAAAGAGGCAAAGTGATTTGTTTTTGTGTTTTTGTTCCGTGAGAAAGGTGCCACATGAGTGATGCACCATCACAAAGACAAACTCAAGAGGTTTTTTTTTTTTGTTGAAGACGGGCTTATTTGGTACTTTGTCTTTGTAAAAAATGACTAATAGGTTTGTGAATAAACATGATATGCTTTCAAGGGTTTGACAGTGAATACCCTGATTATGCAAATCTGCCTCCCTCCCGCGGATGGGGTAAATTAAAAAAGTGACAAAGCTTTTCTCTGCTGTGCCACTAGTGTGAGCTTCTCTCTTGAGTGTGACCTACATTATTGAGGAATTCTCCACATTTTTGTCACACTCTTGACAAATCTCGCAGCATAATAAAGCTCACAAGCTGAACATTTCCAACAAAAAATACACATCCAACACAACAAGGCTCTCTCTCTCTTCCCTCCATGTTTTTTTTTTTTTTTTTTTTTTTTTTTGTGCCAGTATCCAGAGTAAATCTGAGCCCTGGAACAACTGTTGTTTAAACCGGCCCTGGCTTCCCATTAATCAACACTTTCACAGCATAAATGTGACACCACAATGTTGGAACATAGATACAATTAATGTTTTACTTGTACTTCATGTTGGATGTTTGGCGATTTCAGACTCTCCCAGTCCTCTTGTGACGACAGCTGTCCCAAAGCGCCTTTAGTGGATCAAACCAATTCACAGTCCATTTTCGCCCACTGACTTCCCCTTAATTCTGCACTCTCAAAGACAACAGAGTTTCTTGCAGTGTTTTAATGGTATGTTATGTAACTTTTTCTGCATTAAAATGTCTAAATGACTAGGCCTGAGTTGAGTTTTGCTCTTACATTATCCTAACTGTTTCCGGCAATTTCGAAAGCCTGAAAAAAAAAAAGACTTAATTTTAAAGGGAGCCATTTTCTTTACAATATGTTTCACCGTGATTTATACCAGATACCAGAAGCTATAAAGATTGACTTAAAACCACATTTTTACAATACAGTTTTAGATGTTGTTTTTTTTTTTTTGTTTTTTTTTTTTTTTCTTTTATTAAGTGGGTGGACATAAGTTATCAGAGGCCAGCTGAGCAAACAGTGGTGAGATCCTGTAAACAGTGTCAGGCACTGATTTTTAACATTGAACAGCTTTATTCTGTGTTTAAAGTTATTCCTATCTGGTCTGGTTGCTTTTGTCGAACTGAAGAGAAGCTGAAGAGAACTCTGCGTGTTGACAACTTCAAATGGTAACAAGAAGCAAAAAGACGTCAAATCCTCAACTTTATTACCCTGAAATCCTGGCGTGAGCTGCACAAGGCTAATGTTGTTTTTAGGACACGGTTTGCACGTCATGCTTCAGCTGCCATTCATCATCACATCCTCTGGGTACTTAAGTGTTCGCATCTGACACTAAAATCTAATTTGAGCAAATAAGGCCAATCCTCAACATCTGCATTAGTAAAAGACGGGATGCTTTTGTTTACTGCGACCACAGTTTGAGATCAAGACCGATCAGATGTTTCATTCTGAGAATAGAGCGATAGCAGTGTGAGCTAACGCCGCCACAAACACTTACTTTTATCTCACATTTTCTTTCTCCATTTATCTGCCAACTAATTCAGTTAATCTATTAATAATTTTGTCGATAAAATGTCATTTGAAAACCTTCTGTAACACAGACAGGGTTTTGGCTCATTTAGCAAAGTCAATGTAAATTAAATAAAATCTATAACATGTATTTAAACTAATAAAGAATATGTGATAGATCATGACAGGCTTGTTTAAGAGGAGTGCGAGATTGCAGTAGAATATCATTATTGTTCCTTTTACAAAACAGTAGTCACCACTGTCGTGCGTCTCTGTGTCTCTTTTGGCCCGGTCTGACTCTCCCAAACTGGGAAAAAAAAAATTGGTATCTCCCAGCCCCCGGAGCTGTCACAGCTAAAAGGTTAAAGGTCAAGAACAGCAAGACGAGCCCCGACAGACGCAGCAACCTGTTCCCTTCAACTGTCTGCCTCACTCAGCTGCCACCACAAAGGCTCCAACAACATCCTGCAGCTCCAAACCCTCTGCTTTTCCACACTGCCACACTTCACTTATACAGGAACAGATTTGAGGACAGATTGTTAATGTCCAGGTGCAGATTTAAAAGCATTTTTAGTTGAATTCTTTTTTCACACATCTCATAACGTTGATTTAAGCTTCTCCACTTGTCTTCTACTGTCTGGTTAAGAGTTATTTCCTTGTTAAAACAATAGGCTAAACAAATATCTTTAAACTCAATACATGGCTACATGGCTTAATGAAGTAAGTGTTGTAGTAAGCTCTTTCTGTCTCCCTGCCAAGCAACTTAAGGTAAAAAGGACCTGCTGTGTTATCCTAATTAATTCTCTGTGCTTGTTGCTATATAATATTTTAATCTATCAAGGAAATTAAAGCCATAAATCACTCAACACCTGTGACTCCCATGCCAGCATGACTGACTGGACTGCAAACATTTAGCTGATGTCCACAAAAATGAGAACAGACGTCTGGAATCAAAAATATCAAACTTCTTAAAGCAAAGAAGGAAACCACGTTTAAAAAAGCAGCGATAAAAGCTTGCATGGAAAGGCTGGTTTGATTTGTTGACTTGTTTATATCAAATTATTTGATTAGATACAGTGGTCTTAGATTTAAAGGAACTTTTTATGTGGCATCTGGAATAGTCGCATTTGGGTTGATTTTGTCAGGCCTTGTTAGTTTTTAATAACATTTAGTCAACTTGTTTTTAGTTAAGTTGATGAAAAATGTTTGCATTTAGTTTATGTTAGCAGTCAGATGATACTGAATAAACCAATAAGTTTTGTCATATTAAGTCCATCTTATTTTACACAAAAATCTAATCTTATCTCTTCCTTATTCTTCTGTGGTGCAACAAGATGTTGCTACATGGTAGAGTTGTCTCATTCTAAGCTAACAAAAACTTGATTACTGGTTTCAGCAGATCACAACCTAATGAAGACATAATAATGAAAACTATAGGCGCATTTCCACCGCAAGAACTTCCAGGTAATATTATGGCAATGCGGCCGTTGCCACGCGGCACGTTTCCACCAGAGACTCAGGAACCTTTTCTGGGCCGAAAAAAAAGTCCCTGCCCAGGGGTAGGTACTCCATTCGACCCTGTAAAGTTCTTGGGGCGAGGCGTATCAATAAATAGTTTCTAGAAATAGAATCGAAGAAGCGAACACAAAGCGACACAGTGGAAACTGTCGTAAAAGATCGCAGGGTTTCACATATAGTGACCGATGTATGGCGGGTTGCTACACAATCATATCTAACGCGAAACACGCCATTAAAAACAAACGGATGGTTCCGTTGTCTTGCTCTATCTCTCTCTCTTGCGCGCACACACCACACAGACTACAGCATGTAGTTTATTAATAATAACACGATGAAATGGTCGGAGAGAAGACGATCAGAATAGTCCGTCCCACCCCCCAGTGCATCACCCATCAGGGTCTTACCCTCGGTGGAGACACAGACGCTAGAAGAGCTAGAAGTGAGAGGACGTTCCTAAAAAGTTCCCGGCCCCTGAGAGTTACCAGGCACTGACTTGGTGGAAACACGGCTTATATTTTGTCAATCTGCCAAGAAAGCTTACACTCTTGACCTTTAAATTAACACAATTGTGTCAAATGATTTAAAAATTAACATTTGCCTACTTCAGTAAAAAAAAAAAAATCCTAAAGGGCAAAGGGCAAACAAATAAACTGTCAGTAATGTGTTGTGAGGTATAGTGAGGCTCAAGTGTATTCAACATATTACAAAAGCCCTCACTCTCCACAACACTGAACAGGCACGTCTGCTATTGAAAAGTATTATGCATGTTATTTTGGTTGCAGGGGCTGAGATCAGTGGCAACTTCAGTGAGTGACCTTGTTCCAGAATCAGTTGTGAAGGATCAGTTTGTTTATTGTTAGCCGGTTTGTTCGCTGTTCATCATAGGGTCTTGCTAAGGGCGTTCTGAGGGAGTTTCTAAGGGCATTCATTCTGTTCCCCAAGTATTCAACTTTGGCATGTCACCTCGATCTTCATGCTTTCTTTATTGTTGAATCCAAAACAGGGACATAAAGCAGCCATGCATAAAAAAAAACTACATTTTCCATGACACAGAGCAGTCGAAAGAATTTGTCAATTAATCAATTAGTCAAATCACAAAAATAACTATCAATCTGAACAAATCCTTATGTCATTTTTGAACATTTTTCATTTTCTTCTCTGATCTGCCAATCTTACTGCCAAAATGTCCATCTGTTTGTTTTCATTTCCAGAAACAAGAAACCTTTTTGGTGTACAGACCAAAAAGTTTCCACAGCCATAGCACCACATATTGAAAACTGTCAAGTATTGAAAGTCAGCACTGAATACTGCCTCGTTTGGTCTTTGATCAGACCACTGTCTGACATTAATTGTGATTTTGATCGTTTCCACCCTGTATTCTATTTCGGCACAGCTGCTTTGTGTTTAAAAAAACAAAACAAAAAAAGGTTGATTCGACAGAGATGCATTTCAGGAGTTTGTCTTTTAAGTTGAATGAAGAAATGTTTTGGGTTTCGTAGAATAACATGTCCTCAAAAGGTTCACAGACTCACAGACTGATATTCTCTTTCTGTCTTGGCACTGGTATAGAAATATTCAAGTGATACCAAACCCTTTGTGATATATTTGAAACAAACTTACTCATAAGATGAAAGCTAACATCATGACATTGATTTTGAGATTTGACAGGTTTCTTCTTTTTCTAATATTTTACCACGTAATCTGGTGGCTCAGACTTTTTTTTTTTTTCTTTTTTAAACGCTCGCTGCACGGGCTACATGAGCAGGAAAGAGGCAAAGTGAGACCAGAACGTAATGCTGCTTAACGCAGGCACGAGGTTCTGAGTTGTGCGCAAACAAACCCCCAAAGGCGACGTGGCATTTGATGTGCAATGGGGCAACGAGGGCCACATGGAGACAGCCCCCACCCCCACCTTCACAAGCTCCCTGACATTGACTAACACACACACACACACACACACACACTTCTCCTCAGAAACAGCTGACGTTTTAAAAGGCTTATAACAGCTGACAGGCTACAGGTGGGGCAGAGGGGACCCTTCATAAGCCCTCCAACCCCCCCTCCTCCTTTTAGTGCCCAGCTCATAATTCTCCTCAGCCGCACACACACACACACACACACACACACACACACACACACACACACACACACACACACACACACCTGTTGTGACTCCAGAGGAATTGTCCTCTGTGAAAAGCCTTCCTTCATACTGTATCACCCACCTACTCACACACTCGCTCCCTCTGCCTGTCAGTGCATTAAAACTGGGCTTTATGACCCTCCAACATTTGAGTGGCTCAGGAGCGAGTATGCTGTGTCGGACTACAACAACAGATGCTACCATAGACCAGAAGTACTGGCTAAAAGCACTAAGCTCCTTTGCTTTGCTTCAGTGGAGCCGGTGGCTGCATTACGGCGAAGGGAAAACCGCGCTGTCATGTTAATCCATAATCATTTTAACCCACAATACCCAGGTTTTTACTTCAATCACCACTGTGTACAATCATAATGACAGTTTGACCATATGATGTTGATCTTATAATCCCGAGGTCACGCTCGAGTCAGGGAATAATTGACCTCTAAGTCAAGTTGTTTTATTATCACAGGGTATTAATGTTTCCTCAATTGTCGAGAGTAAAACTTTTTTTGGCATTGAGATTCTGCAGCAGCGTGGCGAGATGCCTCCTTTGACGAAGACTAAAAGCTTCCATCACAGAGGTCTTATGTAGGAATTTGAAGATACCACCCCTCATGAACATTCTCTGAACGCTTTTGTCAGACAGAAATTTCCTGCGAAGTGAACTGTGGCGGAGCCGAAGCGGGGATATTTAGGGCGACAACTATCGGTTTGTAAAAAAGAAGCAAAGCTGGGAAGAAGAGAGGGGATTTGAAAGCGCAGCACTTCTTTGGATTGGATGAGAAAGGGGTGAAAAGAATAAAAAAGAAAAGAAAAAAAACACATCTTTGGATTATGTATTCTTGCTGGATGTGCAAAAACAGAGCAAAAGAGAAGTTTCCATAACTTCTGGTGCAGACTTTTTAACTATGAAATCTGTTGTTTTTTTGTTTTTTTAGGGCACCCTTTACCAGCTGCCAACTGTGACAAAGGAAATGGTTTATCAACAGTCATTTACATTTGGTAGTATAACTCAACAGACAGAACACACACACGCAGCCAGAACCAATGTGTTTCCAGACGTATACCTACAACCATAGAACTGCAAGAGTTCAGAGTTTACATTCAACAGACTGAAAAATGTTGGTTTCCTCATCATTTCACAACATGATGAATGCATGGACGCGTATGAAAACATATCTCCAGCCTATTTTATTAAGTCACCTTTCAATATTATCACATCCGCTTCGGTTCAGCAGTTGATAAGTAATTTTTATGATATACTTTCTAGATCATGGTTGTTTTTTTTACTATGTATATCAAATAAATGAAGGTTTTCCATCATAACACTTACAGATCTTAAGTTATTATAGAAACGAGCTGAGCAAACATTAGCAGGATCTCCAAGATGTCCCATATTCGCCAAACAGAATTGGAGAAACACAGATTATGAATGTGAAACTGCTTCATTCTGTGTTTTTACTGGATTTAAATCACTGGGTTCGTTTGATTTGGAGACGAAGACATGTCTGCTGATAATTCAAAACCCAGTAAAAAATTACACCAACATAGATCACATTACCCCAATGACGACAATGGTGGCAAGACAACTCCCATGATCCTGCACTACCTCACTATGTCACTGTTTTTTATAATTGTTTTAATGAGGGACTTCCCCGGTGACAGAAATTTGCATTTTGTGGGTTAACCATCATGGTTTTGGTTTTCTACTTGTTCAAACCAACACGATGTTGTTTTAACACATAAAATTTAATCAGAGGATTCATAATTCCAGATGTAGCTTCTGTATCTTGCTTGTCTTTACATCTTGGATGGATCCATATGTTGGGACTGCCAGGTAGACGCCCAGGCAGAATCCAGTTCAAGAGTTGGTCTAACCTGTTTTAAGACGAGACTGAGACTGTCCTCAACACAAAAACAACAGCACTTATAATCGGTTCAGACACATGTTTACATTTTTCTGACAGTAGCTGCTTTTCTGACACTGCTTCAGTGCTTCAGCCTCTTATAGGGGACTGTGGATGGGTGACTATATCAACAAAGACAGGGACTCTCTCACCAGTCACTGTATTTCAAAATCCCCTTTCCTTACTATAACATACAGCTCCCAAACCCTACCAAAAGATTTTGGAAAGCACAGATGAACAATATCTTCCTGCTGATTAAGGCACCAGATCAGATAACACTCCTATTTTTGGACAAACAATAACAAACAATAAATTGTATTATTTATTGTTGAGAGAATTTCTTGAGGAGGCATCAATAAATATGGTTAAAAATTCTCTGCTCTGAAAAGATCAGATTCTGTGCAGATTTCTAATGTTCTCGCAAAAATCTGCAAAAAAAAAAAAAAACAACAACAAAAGGCCAATGATGCTGATCATGACATTTCAACATATTCTCATCTCGTCTCCCCTCTGCTCTTGTTTTTCCTTTGCACTCCCTTCTCCTTTATTTCCTTTCTTGAGAAAGCAGGAGGACTCTTTCTCTCTGAGCCTGGTGTTCCAGCTGTAATGTGATAACCAGTTCAATAACATAAACAACTGCCAGAATCCTCCAGAGAAAGGATGCAGAGAGAGAGAGTGAGAAAGAGTGAGCGGCTGTGTGTGAGTGTGTTTATGAGTGTGTGTGTGTGTGTGTGTGTGTGTACATGAGTCAGTGGGTGGATGTCTGTGTGCGTTTTGGTTTTACATGGGAGCGTGTGTGGGCTGGAGAGCAGGAGAGGCCTGGGCGAGAGGTGAGGACGAGTCAGCCATTGAACGCCATCAAATAAAACGTTATCTAATGCCTGCACTGACACGGCCCGCCAGGAAACAAGTACACTCTCTATCGACTGAAAGCAGGCCTCTGCTTTTGCCCGCGAAAAAACACTGCTCGCTGACACACCGAACTGGGCTTGTACATCAGAGCGGGGACATGGATTTGAGCAGCACTTTAAAGAGCCAACAGGGCATCAACACACTTTCTGAGCATAAATTTAACAACCTGTAAGACCGTTTTAATAGCCCCAAAAGAGAAAATTACTATTTAATGACTGAATGAAAAGGTCTAAAGCAGTCTAGTCGAAATTCATGTTTCCTCTGCATGAAAGTATGATTACAGAAAGATCTCGCGTAGAATTCTAAAAGTATGAATGTAAAAATATAACATATATATGCAGCCATTCCATTTGACCAACAATAAATTTAATCCCAACCACTGAAAAGTTTGGGCAATTTTGTTACACACCACAAATCCTAATCACTACTTCCAATCTTGTTGCTAAGATAACTGAGCTTCACTTAGCGTCAGGTTACCATTTACCTACAGATATAAAGAGTGGTATCAATCATCACATCTAAATAAGCAAAAGAATCGACATAAACATCAGTTTGTTTTCAGTGCTAAAACTAATGTACAATAGATGAATTTCAAAACGTCATATTTTCCTAAAACTCTAGATAAACCTAACTAGAATCACATACCTTTAGTCAAAGCATGGCTTTTGTACCTTGGTAATAATCACTCACATGAACAGATACAGTGTCTGTATTCATGCATGAATACTCATGCACACGCCTGGAGTCATAGCAACATGACACGCAAACACACAAGCATAAGGAAGTGTGTGACTTTGGAAGGATGGAAAGGGGATTTTTCCTGCTGCTCCTCCCTGGAACAGTTCCTGAATCTGGGTATTGGCTATTCTACAGCAGAGGAAGAATGAAAAGGAATACGTAGCCTCCCTCCTGCAACCCCCCTCTATCTCTACATACTCTTTCTCCATGTTAGCTCGTAGATAAGTTAATGAGCCCTGCGCAGATGGTCCCATAACACCGCCACAGCTGCTCAACCGTAAAACGATGCCACGCCCCAGCGAGGAGGAGGTTGATATACATTCAAATATTCAAATTAGTTTGTAACCTCCCCGCCATACTCTGCCTGGAACTAGAACAGAGGTGTAGGAGGAATCTGATGGGAGGTGGGACCAGAGGGAATAGAGGGATGGATGGAGGCTAGATGATGAAGATGATGATCATGAAGAAGAGTAAGAAAATGCTCGGACCTCAGATCAAAGAGAGGCAGGGTGAGGGAGAGAGGTGAGAAGGCGAGAGAGAGGGAGAGCGGGGTTTAGAGAGAGAGAGAGAGAGGGAGGGAGGGGTGTGAGAAGCCTGGGTGTAGTGTTTCAGCTCCTGGCTCTGCCGCTTGCTATTTCAGCTGTGCTGAAGCACTGGCCAGCAGCCCCTGCTCTCACGCCATTGTAACCCCGTCAGTATGGTGGCACGGCACTTGGGCTGCGTTCACACTGCAGCAGAAAGACTCACAAATCTTATTTCACCCCCCATCTCACGCAAATCTGTTTTGCCTTTTTCTTCAGTTTGGCTGGCAAAGGAAAAAAAAAAAAGAAAGTCACAGACCACGTGGAATTGTGGCACAGACTCAGATCTTAGTTGTAACTGTAACCTGCACGACTCCTTCAAAAAGCACCGTGGTGACCAGGCTGATCTCACGTCATTCATTTGATAATCGTCATTAGATTTGGCGCCGTGGCAGTTCTGGCCAAGCCAACATTAGCAAAGAGGAAACAAGGCAGGGAATGAAAGCCAAAAAGAGAACTGGTTGGTATTTAGGGAGACGCCTCGTTTTAGACAAATCATGGAGAAATGTGGCGCAGCCAAAATACAAATGTGTTGGAAATCAGACTACAAGTGGCAAAGTGACGTCTTTGATTACTTATGTGTGCTGTTCAACATCTTTTTCAGCATCACTGTGATTAAAAGTCATTGAATGAAGAGTGATCTACAAGAAGCCAAATCTTAGGAGCAATTAAGAGCTTAATATGAGGACCAGCGGGGTGAACATCATTTAGTTTTGGCATTTCTTCTGCCTTAATCTCTTGCATTCTACCCTAAAGGGTTCTCTGCCTTTCGAAAATTTTGGCACCCACTGTAACAAAACTGTATCTGGCAAAAAGCAGCGTACAGTACATGTCACTGTTCAAGTTTTTACTCAGGGAAAAAGCTTTGATTATGAAACATTTCTGGTTCTGGAGGCAGAATGATCTCTGTTTTCTGAATACCGGATGATGCATCTGAGGTAGCAACACTTCTAAAACAGATGTATGGCATTTCAGAGAAGAAAAAAAAACCTGTTCTTCTCTTATCTCTGGTAGCTTCCTCCAGTCTTGTAGGTGTTCAACGTTCCTTGATCCTCATCCCAACTTCTTTTTTCTACTCTCCTCTTTCTTTATAATCTTCTGTGAGGCACTGTTCTCATAGCTCCTTGGCAACAATATCAGATAGACCTCCAGTGAACCCTCAGTGTGTGCGGTGGAGAGCACTGCTTGAGTCATTGGACAGAGAAGCCTTAATCCAAGCCCAATGTAATGCTGCCATTTTCTGCCCATTGTTGATTCCGATTCTCAATAATCCTCTCAGTTTGTTGTGCTTTTACTGAATCTCTGACAGTTTAAGTAACCTTCCATTCCAGCTGTTATGAAATACTAATTTTGGAGTTTAATGTGATGCAATAATAAAACAGGTCACTGCTGGAATAAAGTTACTTAAAAAAAAAAAAAAAAAAAAAAAAGAAGAAGATTTTTTTTTTTTGTAGAAACAAGAATTTTGAAATCCTTCTTCTCTACTTCTTCCTTGACACTTCTTCACTTGAGCAAAACACGAAACCTGTTGACCTTTAAAATTGCAGTTCTGTAGCTGAACTAAAGTAACGCTGACTTCTGAATGGATAAGTAAAGTCTGAAAGATGTTTAAAATGTGTGTGAAGGCATATGCAGTGGTTTGAGTAATGACATCAAATGTATGTATATAATGTGAAAACACCAGTGAATAGCATAAAAGGAACAGAAACTATATGCATATTGGAAAAATACTCAATAAGAGCGGCTTCTCTGACTCTTTCTACTTTGACTTTCAGTGCTGCTCATTTAGTTTACTACTTTTCTCCTTTTCACTCTCTTCTGAAAAGCTCTGCGACTACTGAGAACATAATGAAATTTTAAATAAAAGCCTGGTATTGCTGAAGGTTGCCAGAAGCTGAACTAAATGGATTCAAATTGAATGTAAGTGGATTTTGACACCATGGCCCAGTCAGCCAAGGTCAAGTCAGGCCTGGTTTTGGTGCAGCGAGTCCCCACTCAAGCGCTTGTTATTTAATGTTATAAAGAAAAAAAAAGAAACTGTGTTGACTCTAAATTGTGTTTAATTTAGGTTGTGTCATGACCCGGGACCACTGGCCTCTGATCCCAGCACGTGGGTTCACTTTGTATCAGATGACCACTTTGGTTGATAAAGTGTGTGTATTAAAAGAAAGAAAACACAACTTCAATTGGATAAAGTGCAGCTAACAAGACGGGAAGGAGTGAGGAAAATACAAAACAAAGACACACAAAGATGATAAATAGTAATAATAGGGCCAGATAACATAACCTAGGATCAAAATAAATGTTACATATTTCCACTGTTTCACTGTTTATTTGCTCATCTGTTTCTACCTTGAAACAAGGTCAGCACAGATTTCCAGTTTGGCTCCGATGCTGGTTATTTCCAGTAATGAGGCAGACCGGATAAATTTAGTGTCCTGAACAAGATATTTTTAGCAGAAATCAACTCTACTCTAGTCTTTTCCTGATTTCAGTTCAACTTTTATTTAACAGGTCTTCATAGGTTCAGTGGAAATTATTCTATAATTACATCATCGCTGAAATCGGTGCAATAATATTTTTCAGTGGGAGCGAGCAGGTGCAGCTTCAACATGTGGCGTGAGGGCATTTTGGCAGGTCACTCAGATACGCTCTGACTTTTTGTCTTACAAGACATTCTCTTTTCAAGTCCAGGCCGCTCTGCTGCCCTACTTCCCCAGAATTCATCATCTGGGGACAGAGCAGAGGAATTTTCTGCTGCTTTCTGTTTATCTGGGAGATAAATGGAAATGTCTGTGGTAAACCACAGAGGGTTGATTATAATTTAGGCCGTGGTGACAGTCAACGGTCAGATTAAACTCCACCAAGCAGAAATATGGGATCCAACTTTCTCTATAAGCTTTGAAGGCTGTGAGTGACACTAATGCTGAAACCCAAGAGCAGCGGCCGCCGTCCATCCAGAAAACCACAATATACATCAGGTTGTTTTCACAGCAACACAACTTCCTGCTATTTCACATCATATTTAACTGTTTAACCAAATACATAGAGAATGAGCAAACTATTCTTCTAACAGAGTTCACAGTTCCCAAGCACTTCTGCTCTCTAGTCGGGAAGTACCTAATGTTGTTCTGCTTGTGTCTGAAAGCTTCTCACGTTACCTATTAGTAGAGAATAGTGAAAAGTGGTGAACAATCCGACACTTGATGATTTTTATTTCAGAGTGAGAGGAAGAAGTAATACTAAAGGATTAAAAAATGATGTTGATCTTGGTATCAATTCCCTAATTATTGAATGTGGTAAACACCAAAGGTATAATTCTATTCACAGTCTACAGTCTCACAGTTTACTTCTTATTGACTGATCAAACAGAGTCGCTTTGACATCACATTCATTTACATCATATTACCGGTTTTAGTCATTTCTATTTTTATTATATTTATATTATATGAGGTTTCTTGTTTTCTGGAAGAGTTCAGATGTTACCTCAACATCAGAAGGTAACAGGCATCTAATTCTCTCTGTTTCATGAATATAATTAGTCCTATTTTTCACAGAAAGCCTCATATTGATCTATTCCTGTTAAACACTACATTACCCTGTTAGCACAAACTCAACAATTCTCGTTACGGTTTCAAACTAAAAGCTTTGTATCATCTCACTGGACAGAAACATTTTGTTTCTTAACAGGACTTTTATTGTGAAACATTTGCAGGTTTTTCATATGCAACAACAATAAGATTAAATTAAAGGATGTTACATTTATTAGAGTAGAAATGTAGATTGTGTTTCACTGGTATGCACCTTAGATGAGAGGTAACAGGAGTTTATCCATCCCTTTTTTCCCTTCTGGACACCGGCCTTTATTCTATTTTTTTTTTTTATCATGTCAACCATGACCCCAGCCAATTATCTGACACCCAACCATAACTCATCCAGATGTACTCAGATTTCTGACTTTTAGTACTTCTTTTTTTTAAACTGACATTTAAAAACATAGTCCCCAAAACTAGTTACCATTGAATTCATGTTGCAGAACTTGTAAGACCAACCATCTCCATCAAATCAACTAGTGAAGACAAAATCCATCTGTAATTGAGATGCATTCAGCACTATTACTTAAAGGTTTTAATCCAAAGTGAAATATAGTTGCTCTTTGAACACATATGATGAAGAGCGATAAAAACTGACTGCTGATGTGAAGGATTCTATTGAGTCAATGAGTCAAGATCTTAAGAGCTCTGCTTATAAAATAGTTAGGTTTTGATTGAGTCATCTGTCCTTGTTAAATATTAATTGATGAACATGGCAAGTGTTCAAACTGGATAAAGGCAGACTTTTTTTTTTTTTTTTTGACCCGTCAGATACTGATACGACACACATCTCTAAATTCACTACACTTGGACTAAGACAAGAGGGAAGATAAATTGCAGTATATTGCAGCATCAAAACCCAAAGGGTTTTTTTTAATGATCATCTGAAATCATTAGAAAGTGTAGTGTAATCGAACGGCGGCTTCTGCCATCACAACAAGAACATACCAGGGGCTGTGTGACAGGTTCCTTTCCGACTCTCACTGACTGTTAGTTAAATAAACCAACTAAGTAACAATCTCAGAGGACACATTATGCTCTTTAACTCATCTCTCCTCACAAACAAATGTGATTTGTTTGCACAAAAGACTTTCAAGAGCTGATTAATTATTTTTCACCAAAGCTTACAGCAAAGATGGATATGATGAAAAATTAAATTCCAAGTAGTAATCTACAAGCTTTTTAATTTCTGCTACTGCCTTTATATCGTCTGACAGTTGAACTGTCAGGGCAAAATAAGACAATGAATCTTTCCTTTGATGAAGCCGGGGTGTCTCTTATTGGTGCTCTTGCTTTCTTTTCTTTTTTTTCCTTTTTTTTTTCTTCTTTTGTCTCTTCAACCGCAAACCAAACATACCATCAAACAAACCACAAACATAGAACACATCATTTCTTTAGAAAAAAAAAGACTTTGTATGTTTAAAAGCTCCTGAACTTGAACACTGGGAAGTAAGCAGATGATGATGCTAACATTGGCTGTGTTGCAACAGCAATTGATATCACTTGGCATCGTTCTGCTTCCCTGTCTCTTTCTTTTAAAAAAAAAATAAAATAAAATAACTAATAATAACTAGTGCAGCCAGACAGCTTAATCAGTGAGTTGATCCATATCACCACAAATGTCAAACATCCTGAGATTCCAGCTTTTCAAGGGAAATTTGCTGAGAATTTGCAAAAGTCACCAGAAGTCATTGTCCATTTCCTACAGATGTGGTGACTAATCAAATAATTATTTTCAAAAACACAACCAGCTAAGTGCAAAAGTGCTTCCTAATTATTCATTTAAGTTCTCTGATGGTACAGTAACCAAAATGAGGGAGAACAGCACTGAAAAATCTCTGTAAACACTGTGTATCAGCTGAAAATTTGATTTGTCTCTGAAAAGAAAAACAACACTCAACAGTCGTCCTGAGTGTCCAGCAGCAGCTGAGAAGCTCACCCAGACTGCAGCCTGTCCAACGCAAACACAGCTAAACCAACAACAAGCCACCATCAGGCTGTTTGAAGTAGTCTCCATCCTGCGCCGCCATAATCAACACTCCACTCCACGCTCAGAAATCACTCCGCTCACTTAACTACCACTTCACAGAAAAGCGCGCACACACACACACACACACTGCACTCCACCTCCTGTCCATCTCCGACGTGGACCTGCAACACTGCCCTGCCCCCAGGTTTGAGACCCTCACCCCAGCCCCCTCTCCTTCTTCCCTCCTCTCTATCAGCTCATTACCTTAATTGATGTTTAACCCGTAGATCAGCGGCTGATGATGGCTCAATTAAGAGCTTGCTGGAGGAACAGGGATTAGTCCTGTGTAAGTAAGAAGGTTTGTTGCCTTGCAGCTACGTCTTCTCTGGACCATAATCCTTCACTTTAACCCCGAGGGTCAGAGCAGGGACGCAATATTGGTAAATACCTCCAACTGGGACATAATGATTGAACCGTGTATGTATGTATGGCAGGGCATCTCGATGTCTCTTATGGCTGCAACTGTAACTAATGATTATTTTTTTAAAGTTGTTTGATGTTCAAAACATGGGCAGATTTTAAGAAATGTTACATAAAAATCACCAAAAGACGAGACAAATTCAAGGACAGCTTTTTTCACCCCAAATAATAGGCAAATATTTTATCTACATAGCTTATTTACTACAAAATCACAACCAATCAAGCATTTAATGACCTGTGGGAACCATATGATATGTAACGTATCCAAACAATGTGCTTCAAAAACAACCCACAACCTCTAATCATGGTCTTTCACTACGTTGTTGTTTTACAAGCTGTACATTAGACGGAGGTGGATACTGAGATCTGGTAAAGCAGGTTGTTTTAGATATTTGAAAGCCAAAAAACAGGAAAATGGACACAAAGCACAAACCACAGCCGTGACACGTAAGACACTCAGATTAGGACGTCGTATTTACTACAACTGTTCTTTGCCGGTGGGTCAACAATGTTTGTTTGTTTTTCTGGTTAAAAACTGAGTTTTCCTCCAATAATTAACTTCATTTTCTTCTGTTTGCCAAGAATCTCGAAGCTAAAAATACACTAATGATCATTTTCATCATTTGTTCTATAGGTTCCAGTAACAAGAGGCTATTAAATATTATATTGTTTATTTAATTTAGATCACCAGGATAGAAAATACAGACTACTATCCAAATACAGACAGACTATCCAAACTACTAACTATTAAAGGTTGATTTTTGATCTTGGAAATAGTAGTTTCACTCCAGTTTACTTGGTTTTTCCAGTGATTTCAGACATGTCTTGTGGCCTTCACTGGCAAACACTTTTCTCAATCTGTGTATTTTTTGTACAATGATTAATCAAGCTAAAATCGCTGCCAAATAAATCTCTATTTTGCAATTAGTAGAATAATTGACTACTCGTTTTGGCAATACCGAAAGCTAAACTGAGCTATGTAAACATACGTGACCTATAAAATAATTATGATTTGCTTCTAGATGGGAGTACGTGAAACTGAAAAATTGATCAAATTCAAAACCGCAGAGAAGCACATTGAGCCTCTCCGCTATGGCTCAGGCCAAAGAAAACAAACAGTAGGTGTGATCAGCAGCATCAGGAGAGGCAAATCTCACCCAGTCTGGTTCCTCCACCCTGCCTGGTGCTTCTCTGGCTGCAAGCACAGAAGGGAGGCCATTTTGAAATCACAGTAGGAAAAGAGAGGATTGTGAGGAGAGGCTCGTCTCTGCTACTTCCCACATTAAGTGGCTGATGGTCTCCTCTTTGTACAAAAACACCTTTTGGCTTTAAGCTTTATTAACAGCGAGCTAGTGAGGACATTTCTTTCCCTCTTTCAATGTGCCGGGATAAAGTGCTGCCCTGTGATGATTGAATCATAGCCATAATAGCAGAAGGCAGAGGCCTGCTGTGCGGCTGAGTTCTTCCTGTTCTCCTCGCTCAGCGTGGGAACAGCCGTGGACAAAATCTGCCTCGGAATCAGCACACTAAAGACGCCATGAAAGCAATACGACCAGAGCAGGTAGTAATTGCTCCTTTCTGCTGAAATGCTCCGTCCGTTTCAAAAGGAGCACGGCTCGTGATGCGAGGCTTTTCAGTTCGACATCAGCGAAGGGGGCACGCTCGTCTAACCAAAGCTCTCAAGAAAAAAGATTTTTCGAGCCGTCGAGGGATGGATGAGAGCGTGGGTCAGCTGCGGGCGAGCACACAGAAAACACATGTCCAGCATCGAGGCTGTCCTGTTGCACAAGGCTGAGTTGAAAAGGTAAACAGTCAAATCAACAAGGTGGCAGGAGACTGGCCTTACAGTAGCACAGCTTGCCTCTATTCACCAACAAAACTAGACAGTTTGCTTTCCTCCTTTTCTGTCAAGGTCTTTGGTGTTGGGAATATAAAACAAACCTTTAACTTCTGCTGTGAGCTGATGTCTTTTTCTGCTCTCACCAGTTAAAGCAGCCTTGGCTTCAGCAGTGATTAAAGCCCATCAATACTCAGCCTGGCCAACAAACACATTGATTAGTGAAAATTAGACCCCAGTTAAAATTACACTGCACGCCAAAGTCCTGGGTTTCACAGTGAAAGTCTGGAAAGCCCTGACTAATGGAGAGCTCCAAAAGTAAAAAAAATCTGTCAGGGAATTAATGCGTCGCTGCTCTCTTGTTCTTTAGTTTATTTCAAAGGTCTGACTTGGAACATATTCAGCTTTCCACAGACCATTGCTGCTCTAATGTCTTCATTAACACAACACCAGTGTGTAGGGTTGAGATCTGAGTGTCATCCATGCAATAATAATAATAATAATAATAATAATAAAAAAATGTTAAACAAAATGCCATGAAAAATGACCATCATATGTTCCTTAAGTCCAAAGTAACTGTGTGACCAACGATCCAAAACCAGAGAAAAGCATTAAAGTGCATTTGAATCATTTTCCTATTCACTCTGTTTAAATGATTAAAAAAAAAAAAAAAAAAAAAAAAACAGAAAAACTTACATTTGAAGACTCAAGAGTGTAATTTTTGTGAAAGCGTTAGCTTTTTGTAGAAATGACAACCTGAATTTGACACAACCACCTCACCAGATGGTCCATTAGTAGCTGTTCTGGAGCTTTCAATCATATCACATGACCCTTCGCAGCAGATGGATTTTTGTTTTTTAATGAGCACTTTCAGAACCTCTCATCTATGTTGTCCTTGATTGGCTTTTGTGCTTTTGTAGCCACCATATCTGTTAAGGAAGATCATTTAGTAAAATAAAAAGTTTCTAAGGGTTTCTAATGAGCTTTTTGGTGTTATTGATGTATCACCTTCTGTTTCCAAGGTCAAAAATAAACTTTCAGTCTCAACATCTTGATATATTCATTTTTACATTTCTATTTTCTGATTAAGAAAAATGTATTTGCTCTAAGGCTCATTTCAAATCGATTTTCATGAATACGGTTTTAGAACAACCTGCAATGCGCAGTTATAACAATATAATAATCAAAATCAAAGTCAGGGAGTGAGTGACTCAAACAGAGTGGTTCAACGAACGTATCAATAATGAAAATAAGTGGTAGTTGCAGCTTGAGCACGACTGTTAGTCCAGCTACACACACACACACACACACACACTGAACTTACATATGCTGTTGCTCACAAGAAACTACATGGCTGTGCACTTAGGCACTCGCTCTCCCTCTTCATCATGCTTCCGATAGACTCTGACGCTCTCTGTAATGTCTGGTGAGCACAGCGGCGACGGACTGCCTGTGTTTGCAATTCAGCAGGAAGCTGGAGCAGGAGAGAATGATTGTACTTCCTCAAATTAACAGAAGCGAAGAGGGAAGGGGGGGATGGCACCCCTACTGTGTTTTGACCATAGCCATAACAGAGCACATGACGGAGCACATGGCTGAGCCTCAGTGTGGAAAAACCCAAATCCAATCCACAAAAGAGGATTCTGTGACACTGTCTCCTTAAGTTTTGTCTTGGCATGGCCCTTTTTTTTTTTTTTTCACTCGTATGATGACAGCGGCGTACAGCCCCAGCTGCAGTCATGCTTCTCAGGGACACAAAAAGCCCATTACTGAAGCTGAGTCCATAAGTTATCTGAAGCTTAAGCCACTTTTTCATTAAACAAGTTTCGTTTGCAATACTTTGTTCGATGTATGGATCAAATTCCAATGTGATCACATGACGGAAGGAGGGATAGAGTCCTCCAGAGACTTGAGAGAGACAGACTCTGCTGCATGAAAGGAGATATCATATTTTAACTAAAGTGCATCATTGATGTTTCTTTCATCCTCAAAGAGCACAACGGCTCAACTACCAACTGAGGGAAATGATGATATAGACCACAAAACAAGAGGAGTATGCATGGTCGCATCTCTGGGGGATATGGAGGGGGTGGGGCGGAGGGGGGCTCCTGTCACCTCTGACATCTTGACAACATTAGAAACAACACAGCGTTTATTTTTGTTCATCAGCCAGCCAAACTGCTGAAAAGGGAGACTGAAATAAACCGTCTGTCTCCCGTCTCTCATCTGTTTTGTTCCATTTTTATGCCTTGATTAGACAGTGTGAGCGACGGGTCGACTGGAGCTACGGCAAGAGTTTGACTGTATCTTTAATGCCATCTAATACATCTAATGATTACCGAGCTCTAACTTTCAAACATCAGCATCTGGGAAAATGTCACATCACCCAAACACAACTGTAATGTAATTTACCACAATTCTGTGGATTTAATGTTATATCATCAGTTAAGAATATTTTCATTATCATTAGTTAAGAGTATTTTTCTCATTTCATTATTTATTTGACAAGAATTAGTGAATGAAAAAAGACATGACTTTGGAAAGTCCAATTTTCTCCAGTTGGAAGTTTTGATTTTATGTCTTACGAGTTATATTTAATGGACTCAAATTTGTGACCTTCCCTTGAACTATGCAATCATCCTTTTTGCTGCTCATCCAGCCAGCCACTTCTCTCCGAATCTCTGCATTAGCCTTCTTATCTGGACAAACACCCATCTGTGGTTACCCTGAGCCTCTGAGGCAAACTCGTCCTACTGCCAAAGAGTCACAAAGAACCACTAATCTGTTCTGGTTTGATTGCCCGGACACTCACCAGCGCGGCTCGACACCCTTTTCTGGACTGTCTCCCTCGGGATCCCGTGACACCTTTTTGGCAACCTGGACTTTACCTGCAGGCGCTGCTGAAACTCTCATCTGTCCGTGTGGCAGCACATCCCTCTGCTACACTAGATAATGATGTAATAGATAACAGTTCCTCCTGCCTCCTGACATGCGAGACTTCTCTCCAGAGACATATTCTCATTGTCTTGCTGTGCCCTCTAATCCCAGTCACCTGCCTCTATGAGATGCTGCCAAAAGCAGAACGGAAAGGACATTTCTCACTCCCCAAAAAAAAAAAAAAAAAAAAAGAAATCTCAGACCTGACTTGACAGGAGCTTTACAGAGGTTTATTGATATCATCATTACAGTCTGCTTCCACGAGCAAAATGGTTTCCGGGTTTGAGAAGGAAATTAGAAGTTTGATGGCACTCTCTCCCGGGAGAAAAGCAATTACGCACAGCAATGAGAGCACAATTGTCGGAAATGGGCTCATGAAAGAGACATAAAATTATTTGGCCGAGACAATAGCTTCAAGGAGATGATGAATCATTCAATATATGTATATATGTTTTACTACAGAAACAATTTAAACGATCACTTCAGTTTTTTTTTTTCCTGGGGCAAAGAAAACCTAAAAACATCGCTCTTGTCCCTCTTCACCCCGCACACTTTCAGCTGCAATGTAAACCTGTCATTTGCCGCGTAAACGAAATTGATCGCGCGATAAAAGTTGCCAATAAACTACACGCGCGTTTCTCTGAGATGAAATCCATTTGCAGAAATGGAGAAAAATCGCGTCAAAAAACCTAGCTGACACTTGACGTAAATCGTCCCTGACAGCTCCTAATGGAGTGTTATTACGCACAAAGCTCAAAGCCACCGGCTGCGAGATGTTATTTACAGAAGGTCTGTGGGAGAAAACCGTGCAAACAGAAGGTGAGGAGAAAGCTCAGACTGTTAACACTGATGTTTAACTACATAAAGCACCGTCTCCCTGATACGAAGACGGCGAGGGAGACAGAGTGAGAAACTGAGGCTTTTACAGCGAGTACCGTGCACAGCCTCCTCCAAGAGTTTACCACAACAACTGTGACAGTTATCAACTCCGACACAAACATGCAAATACCTTAACAGCGACACGACCACAGCGTCTGGACACGCAGCTGTCAGAGGTACCCAAACACAGGAAGAGGCAAAAAAAAAAAACATGAAAATGCGGACACAAGCTGGTGAAGAGTGACTTACCCGAGCAGTGTATCCACATCTGTTTGAGGAGACAGCAGAGTCAAACGGTACACTTTTTTTGCATTCAAAACGCACACGAGCTTTTAACAAAGACGAAGTACAGCTAACTCTCCGCCGAGCGCCGGTGAGGTACCAATTAAAAAAAAATCTTCCTACTTGATGTACAATGTAACTATTTAGTTATGGCAAATGGTGCCTAATCTATCCTGAGTGGCATTGCTTCCTGATTGACGCAAGCTCGGCCAATGTGAGAGGCCAACCCGTGCCGCTCGACCAATCAGATCGTCGACGCGGAGTTGGTGGAAGGTGAGCTGAGAGGTAGGAAGGGCTGATGGCGACATCATGTGTTAAGACTTTATATCCCTCCGCTTGTCATGTTTTGAGAGAAACGAGTCCACTTTCACAGTTTTTTCCTAACGCAAATCAGAGCTCTCAACTCAGCTTTCAGCTCACTTTTAGATATCGAAACATTAAATGTTTACACAACCAGTTTTTCGACATATAAGAATTACACACGTCACGTAATCTAGTTAGTTATTAACCCAAACATTACAATAAACCATTCTCCACATGCAACGTGATATAAATTAGTGTTAAAATGGTCCATATTTCTTCAGCAGAGTGTTTATAGTTGTACTTTCACTGGTTGTCATTGGAGCGATTAAGAGCGAGAGTGTCCGCCGCCCTACTTTCTCTATTCTCGGCGGAGGAAGACGATGTTTACAGTCAGGGAGAACGTGACATTACAGTGACAGATAGAGTGAGCGTGATGCGCGTGACACAGCAGCACATGTTCAAAATATTAACTTTCACACGAGCTCCAGTTTTGAGGCGTACTATATATAATGGACGCACCCTTTTTGTTTTATTTTTACTGTTATTTCCAGTTTTGTTTTACGGTATGTGCTTTAGTCTACGTCATGTTACGTCAGAGTGGAGTAAATGGCCTGGCATGGAGATTTAAAGTAATAAAGCGTGTGCACGAGAGGCGGGTTCAGTGTTGACTTGATAAGCGTGTCATCAGATGACCAATAAAATCGTTTGAAAATGTACATTTGTAAAAGCATAACAACAACAGAAATTAAAGTGAGCAGTTTATTAAGTGCACCTTGTTAAAACTAATGCAACGGTCCTATGATAAACCTTGGATATAGTATTTATACATACATTATTATCAAATATATGTTTAGAATTTTCATGTGGTCATGCCACATAGTACCATTTTTAATATGTGTAGGCTATATAAACAAAATGCTTCTAAAGATGTTTTATTTATCTTAGTAATCCATATACCCAAAGGATGTATGTATATGATGATAATAAAAGTATCATGGTAAATGTACTGGTATGATCCTTGACTGATACATTATAATATTATTAGATGATTACCGAAGCATCGGTGAGTAAGCAGCATGTTGCTTTTGTAGCTGCAGCAGGTGGAGCTACTTTGAACTACTTTATATATATTTTTATGGGCTGGGACACCAGGTCCCCAACATGATTAATGGGAGAGGAGAGAGAAAAAAACAAAGTTCTGACATATAAATCTGTTTTTAGTTTGTGGATATTTATCAAATTAAGTAACAGATTATTTGTAAGATATTTGAACATTTAATTGAAATGAAGCCAAGTAAAAAGGTAAGAGGGAAAATCACCATGTCAGGTCAGACAACGGGTGCGTGTACTAAAATGTCACTTGGTATTTTAGATAGGAAAAAAAAATCACAGATTAACAAACAGCTTTACTGAACTGTATCCACACGTATATCCAAACACAGTTTACGTCAGGTGATAGCGTGGGCACTGACACATGCCTGCTGATGACGTGTGGTTGTCAGATAGAGGGAATGTGCCGTGTAGTCTGGGCTGCCCTGTCACATTGTGAAGTAATGCACCATATGGAAACAGCAGCACACAGCAGGGAATGGACAGCTGGCTTCACTCCCACAGCGTCAATATGCAACTTTTCTAGCATCGGGAGTTACATACACTGGAGCCTGTGACTGTGCACATTCAAACAGGAATCCCCCTATTTGCCTGAAATCAGGGGCTTGACTTTGGTTCTGATAAGATAAGCTAAGAACCTAACCTGCTGAGAGGGAGGAGGAAAGGGAAAACATTTCCTGTTGTGATGGTTACAAAAAAGCTGCTGTCAAATATAACAGTGAAAACATATGCGATTTGAATAACAAAATAGAAAAAAGAGGGAAAACTAAGATTAATAAAGTAGCTGGTAGTATTGTAGTAGTTGTGACAGCAGGTCAGACACATATACAGAGACAGGGAGTGACACAGATAGAGATTACAGAGTGTTTTCTGCTTTACATAAGAAGCTTATCTTAGGAGGGGGTTTTCAAGGGAGAATTGCAGCACTCAGATGGACGTCCCGCTGTCTTCCTCTCATGCCGTCCTGTGTGTACAGCTTGTCCAGTAGTCAGCCACTTGAGCCCTGGGGTCGAGGAAATGCCACGGGAAAAATGACAACAAACAAGTTCAGTCAGACCAGAACACAGCAAACACAGCCCCTATATAAAACTACAGTATCTGATCCTGTGGTTATTTAAGTTACAACTTTAATTACTTTACCTAATCATCATTACAGAGCACAAACACTGCTACGAGACAAAAAGTTTGTTTGTTGAGCATGTGTTAATAGCAATTTCAACCAGAGGGGCTTTTTATTCAGGCCGATTAATATCTACTGTTTGGCGCCCCCTGTTGAAGCAATGCTTTTGCATAAATCCATGACACTGTTTTTACATCATAACAAATTTTCCAAGATTAAAGGATGCAAAGAGGTAGAAAAAAAAATCAGTGATGTGATTTTTCATATATTTTCATTAGTTTGAATACAAGGTCAAACAAAGAACCTTGGGGCTCAATACTACACATTGACCATAAACAATATTGTTGTTGTTTTCAAATCACCCTCTCCCATATGCTTTTGTTTGCTTTTGCTTTGGGTTTTTTATTATTATTATTATTTGGGTAAGAAATTCATTTAAGTGATGAAAAATTGTCCTCAGCTTCACCATATTGTATTAAAAATAATTGATGAGGACAAGAGAGCAGGGAAACAGAATCAATAAATGACATGATTCTAAAAGCATTAATAGTTTCAAATAGAAAATGTCCTCAGGCACAAAATCAGCTCCATAAACAAATGTTTTTTTTTCAGTTAAGTGCAGAAGTTAACTGGTCAGCACGAAGCCCTGACCTCAGCACCATTCAACATGTCCTCCTTTGAAATGAACTAGAATTGACTAGGAGCCAAACCTTATCAAAACCAAAAATCAGAGCTCCACCTCGAGTCGAGTGAGAGTGAGATCAAACCCCACAGCCACATTTAGTGGAAACAGATATGTGAAGGCTGTTGTAGGTAAATGCTCCTCCACAAATGCCTGTAATATGAAGGTGTGTGCATACTATTAACTACGTATTAACTATTAACTAAATGCAGTCTTATGATAGAGAAATAAACATTTACTTACTTACTTACTTACTTAAATGTCATGGTCAGAATATAATTCAAGGCGTATACACAGTATTTTTATGGCTTGAGCTGATGTTTACATTGTAGCTGTGTGGTAAACAATAGGCTCAGCTGGTGTTCTTTTGAAGAGGGTTCACGGATACAAACACAAATCAATCAATAAGCTCTCCCATTGTCCTTCAGCCTGGAAATTAAGCTCACCGGGTCCCTGGAAGATTGCTAATGTGTTCAGCAGGACATGAGGTCACAATGGCTGGAGAGCACTGGAAAAATTACATGTTGTTATGAAATCAAGTAGAGGTGGATTTCGGAATGACCTGCTGATATGGAGACTATACTAAAAGCTTCTTGGTGTTTGTGCAAAAATTCAAAATGCCAAACCTCAACAGAGTTTACCAGAGCGTTGACTTTTTCTTCCAGAAACACCATGATGCTCATATTTGTGACTGAAATTTTCAGCGACGACTCAAGAACTTTTGAATAGTACAGAAACCAAAGAAATCAGCTTATGTTTATTTGTGCTCAGATGTGTCTGCCCCCTCCCAGTCAGACAGATACTTGAGACAGGTTAGGCCAATCACAGCCATTTATCAAAAAGGCAAAGGAACAAAAAGGTTAGGGTGTCATATGATCACTGAAAGCAGAATACTGTATTTTTGTAAATAAGCATGGTGAGCAAATCTGCTATTAAACACATTTTGTTACTCTGATTTTTCAGGAGTAACAAAGAAATGGAGGTCCCTCAAACAATTTAATAATCCTATTTAATATTCTATATATTTTTCATAAGGAATTTTGTCTGCTTTGAAACTTTCTTACCTCACACCTTAGTGTCTGTTGTTTGTTCTTCTTTACAACTCTCTTGTTCCTATCACTACAAAGCAAAGAAGGGGAAAAAATGGTATAAACAGACATAAGGTTAAAATAATAAAAAGTGTAGACTTGTGTTATTTTTGTAAGCAGAATATAAGCAGAATGTATTTTTGTAAATAACCATGGTGAGCACATTTTGTTACTCTGATTTTTTCTTATGTTTGGCCAATTGCATCCAGAGAAATTTAGGTCTGAGAACGCCCTTTTTTAAGACCCACTGGTGAATGCAGGGTTAGTGTAATGATGCCAGTTCAAATACTAAATAGACTGCCACGACACGATCCTCATCAGGATCACTTTAAATCACAGACTTTTTACTATAGTACTACCACTAAGTCAAAAACTCCTAGTCATTTTGGTTTTAAAAAATTGAATTTCCTGGAAAACAATGCAATGTTATTGTACAGCTGAGCTTGTGTTTTAAAAGTTGTTGTGTAAGTCGCATCTGTCGCCAAATGTCCTGCCAGGAGCAGTTGGTGGTGATGGTTGCCTGCCAAGAGTTTGAGCCATTGTTGCGTTTACAATACAAGCACTTATGATACACCCTCTGAGCAAAAATCTGGGATGTCCACCCCTATCATAAGCAATAAGAAAATGGTCAGTTTGTTTCCACTCTAGAACGGTTGTTTACGTATTTCTGAACCTGCCTGGATTGAGAGTGGAGTTAACAGTGTCAATAGATGAGCTTTCTGAAAAGAATACATATGCAAATTCAATTGAAGATGGATTCCCAATAGTAGATGTAGTCCCAATGGTCAAAAAGCACACTTCTTTTTATTCTTCAAATGCATTTATTTACCCAAACGTAAGACTTCTATGACCCAGAGTCCCTTGTTTGGTGGTTTACACAAAGACCATGACCTCACCACTTGGGAACAGCTCTGTGAATATCCAGCTCCTACAGGAGATTAGTGTTTACATCTGGACACCGGAAAGATACACTGGTGTGTGGGATTCCACCTCCCGACAGAAACATGACACTTTACGTCTTTGTATTAAAGTGACCTTTTAATGGGAACAGTGTGAGGACTCATCAGTAGGTGAATCCATTGTTCACATTTTACATCATGGTTTCACTATGGTTGTATTTCATTAAACTCTAAAGACTCAAACACATTGCTCGTCATACTCTTTATCCTTCAGCTCGGCTTTGCTCAGACTGCAGATCCAATTTGTTTCTCAAATGAGTTCTTTCGGACAGACTGTCCACTTTGCTATTTGCAAGTGACCAGATTTGTGTGTCTGGACATCAACAACATATCTGCATGAGTTGCTGCAACAACACAGTCATAGGTGCGGCTTTCTAATGTTGACTGGTAAGAAATGCAGGTCCCTAGAAGAATTTTAATATTGCTGAATAATTTTTTCATAAGGAATTTGGTCTGCTTTGAAACTGTCTTACCTCTGCAGAGTTAATGTTGTTTTCATTCACACCTCAGTGTCTGTTGTTTATTCTTCTTTGCAACTCTGTTGTTCCTGTCACGGCAAAGCAAAGAAGAAGAAGAAAAGATAATCAAACAGTATAAACAGAAATGAGGTTAAAATAATAAAAAGTGTAGACTTGTGTTATTTCTGTAACAGTCTGATTTCATACCCTCATAGTCTTCTATTCTCTCTCTCTTATCTCCAACTTTCCTCACCCTCATTTTTAATTTTTTTAATCTTTTGACAGTTCCACTTTTTACTTTCCCCTGCCCATCTCTCTGTCTGGCTTGAGCCCCTCCTCTTCTTGTTTATTTTTCTTTGCCCTTTTATTTTCAATGACTTGCCTGCAATGATTTCCTAGTTTTTTTCTGAAACACTCAGGAAACTTTAGCCAGATCTGTTCTGTTGCTTGTGTTTTTTTTTTTTTTTTCTAGCTAAATATCTCCTGCTTTTTCTGAATGGGATTCTCACTTCTATTTTTTTTTTACATTTGGATTTTGTTACTTCTATGGGTAGAGGAGATTTCACTTTGATGTGGTGAATGAAAAGCATGATGAAAAATAATCTCTCCAATAACTCATTTTTAACTTCCAGGATTGTGTGATCATTATTGGTTTGATCAGTCTGTATTACTTCTGTGAGGACGCTTGCAGCAGGTGAGCAATCAGCAATGACGTCTTTTCATTCACGTTGCCTCAATCCATCTCATTTACCTCTCTGCCCTCTCCATCTCTCTCTCTCTGCCCCTTCTGCTGCAGTGTGTCGGTCATTGAACGAGAGATGTGTGGGTGCACATCCCTCTCTCCGCAATGACCCCTCTGCTCCGCCGCGCTCCGCTTCCACTGCATCCTGCCGGCTGCCTAGCAACGCTCAGTGTCTATGGCAACGGAGCCAACAAACGCCCCCACTTCTTTTCAGCCTGTAACCCTCAATTAGGGCGAAAGGGTGGCAATCAGGGGGAGCAGAGTCACAGAGCAGATTAACAGGGAAGGTCAGGAGGAAGCAGGGTGTACAGGTTGGAACTAAAATGGTTTCAGGGTTTTTTTTTTTTTTCTTCTTCTTCCCTGCAATCAGCTTTAACTATAATACTGGGACCTGCTGAATGATGGAGAAGGGGGTCAAACTAAAATCAATGCTCACAGGTTGATGAGCACGACTTTGGGACAATGCACGGTATTTTCAGAAAGCAATGTTTTTAATAGATGAAATAACTCTGACTAACACAGGATCAGTCTTAAAAATGAGGCATGTTATGACTCACAGAAGAAGGTGGCTGAGTACTGATGTAATATTGTAAAATCTTGCAGAATTTGAGGATAGAGATGAACACACAGAACTTATTGAGGCCGGCTCAAACTCATTTCTATGATACTCTTGTGGATTATAAACAAACCCATAAAAATGCATCATATACTGCGCTATAAATCTTTTTCAATCTTTTTTTTTCTTGTCAACCTAATGTCAAGTCAGCTGTGATGGCCCAGTTATCACATTTGGAATAATAATAATACTCATAGTATCAATTCATATAACTTTATTAATGGTTTGGCCAACCTGCCAAAATGTCCATTTTGGACTTTGATAGCGATATGGACTTTGATATAATTTAGATGAAGAGGAGTCAAACTTAATTTTTCAAAAAAAGGAGAAATAAACAAAAGAAAAGAAAAGAAACAACAACAAAAAACAGTGACATTTTAGATAAAACAATCACTTAACCAAACTGAATAAATACATGATGTTTAAATGCTTTCTGTAGTAAAATAAAATGACCACTAGAGGGAGACATAAATCTAATAATGGGCTGCACTGCTGAAAACACTTTGTGTCCTGTAGGGGGCGATAGGTGTCTATCTGTTGAACTCTCTCCCTCTGTCTGCAGGGATCCCTTCCTACATGCCACACTTAGATCTGTGTATGTTCACTGATTTCTTTTCTTTTCTTTCATTTATTTTGTTATATTTCAGTTTTGGCACTTAAGAAAACAAATGTTTTTTTGTACTTGCTTTCATTGCATTTTTAAAATGATAAAATCACTTAAGTGTGTACCTCTGACCATCCCAGCTCCTGGTTTGTGAAGCTACCGTCTCTGGGTGATCATAAGAAATAGTCAAGTAGATAAGTTCCTCCCTTCAGTGTTGCCTCCAGTAGCTTTGTTCCTGGAATAAAAACTCCTTTTTTTTCTAAAGGGTTCTTGAAAGTTACTTTTGAGTATCTTTAAGGGTTTCCTCTAAGTTGTGTTTGCTCCTGAGGAGTTTGTAAATTAAAGTCTTTAACCAGAGAGGTTCTTAAATCAACTCGTTGTGATCAAGTGGTTTGTCAGACAATTTATGGAAACAGTCAGTCAGTAAAAATGCAGATTTTTCAGGGATAATGTAAAAAATATGAGTATTTAAAAGAAAAATCAAGGTTAATGCATATAGCAACATATCTGAACCAGGTATAAATTAATTAAATGACATTAATTAAAACAACAACAACAATAATACCAGATAGATAAGAGATACATTTGAATTCTGAACACCAAAGGGTAAAAAATTGTCAGATATTTTTTTTTTTATATATAAATACAGCTTCATGGGAGAAATGAGATGTGTGAGTGTGAACTTTCATTAACACTTCTTCTTGGGCCTGACTTGACCTGATCTCCATCACAACTTCCACTCGCCCATTAACACAGTGTTTGTATTAGATGATTCAAGGTCAGTGTGACTGTGTTTAACAAGGGGAACATGTCCATGATGCTCAACACCAGTTTAGAATATCAGATATATAGTCAATCACACATTAGCATCAAATATTACTGTTGTTTCATGTTGTCATATAGTCATTGTGTAAAACATCATCTCCTCTTCCTTCATCCATCCCCTCATCCTCATCTTCATCCTTTAAAATCCTATTAATCTGTCACCTCCACTTCTATCTGTTTCGCACTCCTCTTTTTAGTCCTCTCTCCCTCTTCACCACTCTCTCCCTTCCTCTCTTCCTCCTTTTCTTTCTACTCAATTCTCCTCTTTCTCTTTCTCATTTTTCCCTTCTCCCTCTTCCTCTTCCTCCTTCTCTGCAGCTCTCTCTTCTCCCTCCTTTCCCTCTATCCCTTCATTTTCCATCTCCTCCTTTTCCCTCCCTCTCCTCCTCCTCCTCCTCCTCCTCCTCCTCACGCTGTCCCGTGTGAACAGAGCCTCTTTTCTCTCCTCTCTCCTCCTCTTTGGATGACCGCCTGTTCCTGGAATTCAGAAACCCCTCTCACTTTTAATTTATGCGCATGTTAATTGTCCTCCATTGTAATTTCCACCGTGGGATACAACATGCAAATGCGCCATGCATTTGAGCGTGCGTGGCGTGTGAGTCTTTATGAGTACGTGCGTGTGCGTGCGCGCGCGCGCTCCGCGTGTGTGTGCACGCTTGTGCTCGCAGTAATCCTCCACAGACATTTACACTCTTTAACAGCAAATCTATCTATTTATTTATTTATTTACTTTAAATCACTTCCACGAAAATTAACATAAAAAAATGTCTTGTTAATTTTCGTGGATTTTTTTTTCTTTGAATGAAAATATTTTTCTTTTTTTCCCTTATAAACCTTAATAGTATTAAAAAAAAAAAGTTAAATAAATAAATAATAATAATAATAATAATAATAATTGAAAAAAAAATGAAATCGACATTGTGCACTGGGTTGAATAGTGACATAAATTATGATTTGATGCTGATTTTAAAATACATATCGCAGAGAAATCATAAGGATTTTAAATTAGACTTTAGTCTTTCATAAACATTTCATTCTTATCGTTTTAGTCAATATTCTGTGTTTAACATGAAAGATTGTTATTGATATTATTGGGTTAGTTTTTTTTTTCTTCTCTTAAAACCATAAACCTATCGAAAGATCAGTTTCATTTACAAAAAGTAAAAGCAGAACAAACAAAACAAAATAAATAAACAAAAAAAGAGTCATTTTAACGCAGACACAGTTTTAAAACCTAATTTTATGTCGATCACATGACGATTTTTTATTGTATTTAGTCACACACTGTTTGACAGTTTTTTTTTCTGTTTTTTTAATCAGCTGATTCGCATTTCTTGATATCTCGTTATCTCACGTTCCCCCAATAACCTGTCAGCCAATCAGAGCAGCGCATTTGACAACGACTATAATTTCACAAACTTCACAAACCTGATGACTCAAACACACACACACACACACACACACACAAACGTCCACAGTGTGAGAGGCTGTTGACACGAAACCCACTGTAATAAAACACACATCAACAGGTGCTTTCATTGTGTGACAAACGCTCCTTTATTCAACCATTTATTTATTTATTTTAAAGATATTTCAATGTCATTAAATCTGTTTTGATGTCTCAGTCCTTTCACACTTTACAGGTGTATATGTATATATATATATACACACTTCATTTTCAGATCATATCTGAAATATTAAGGGACGATGTGAAGGCTGAGAAGTGAGAACGGTCTCTTTAATAAGTTCAAATGATTTTGTTTTAAAATGAACATTTACTTTAACCGCACATTGGTGAGTTTTTTCTTCTTTTAACAAAGTGAGAGCAGTTCACGTTACTGCTGTTTTTCTTTAATTACCTGTCAAACCCTTTACCATTCGAAATAAACTGAAATAATGTCTTTTTTTTAACTTAACGTTTTAATTAAAGGACTTTAAGGATGTGATTTAGAAAACAAAACATCTCTGTTATGCTCATATTGTTGGAAAGAAGATGATTTAGGAAGCAGAGGACTTTTTTAAACCTAGATCCTCAGTGCTTTAAAAAAATTGCTTTGTGAATCAAATTGTTTTCCTCCAACATCTCTTCATCCTCCAGACTCACTCCATCATAACCTGTCAATTCACCATAAATAACATTATTTATATTCATTTATCATGTCGTGTCGATCTAGTCACCAGTAATAGAGTGTGTGTGTGTGTGTGTGTGTGTGTGTGTGTGTGTGTGTGTGTGTGTGTGTGTGAGTATATGTGTTACATTTAGATAGTCGAGATCGAAATATTTTCGTATTCTTTCCTTTGCTGGACTTAAGCGAACAAACGAGCTCAGTGAAGTTCGTTTTTATCTCTTTTAACACATACACACACACACACACACACACACACACACACACACACACACACAGGTTAGTAAATAATGTGTTTGTGATATTTCAATTCATGTGCTGTAATTTACACTAAATATAATAATTACTCTACATCGTTTCTCTCTTACTCATATACTTACATCATAAATATACTGTGTATATACTTACATACACACATCCATACATACAGCAGTCAGTCATTCCTCCAAACACACACAACACCTCCGTTTTCTTCATGATCTGGATCTGGATCCACAGCTCCACTGCGCATGCCCTGTGAAAGCATTAAGCAATTAATTTCGCATGAAGCATCACCTCATCACCAGAGGAATAACAAGAGGAAAAAATGAGAGAAAAAAAGAGGAAGTGACACGTTCAGAACCAGAACCTGCAGCTCTGTGGCCTGACGGTGCTGACGGTGACAACATCATCATTATTAAAACAACACAACATCATCAGCATGAACAAGTTTCAGCACAAGAGACGTTGCTGCTCTTTCACTGAGGAGCTCAGATCAAACACGAGACATAACACGAGCACAATGAAAATATTAACAACAGACTTCCTGACCACTGTCATAGGTACAGTTTAATATAATTCACCTTAACAGATATGTCACAAATAACATATGTAAGGTTATAAAGCTCAGGGTTTTTGCTGACACTGCCACAGAAGTGTTATATGTTTATTTAGTCTAAGTGTTGCTCTGGATTCCACTATATTTGTCAGAATGATCTAACAACACTACAAACCACCACCTCAGTAATAAACATGTAACTGAATCAACAGTCTAATCAAACCCCAAATTATTGTCTTAGTAAAGGCTGAGCTAATTTTACAGATGTACCTAATAAAGTGTCCAGTGAGTGTAACTTGACCACAATCAAACAAACAGCTGTTTAACAAGAACAGTTGTGCCATTGTCTTATAAATGACCATTTACATTATATCACCTCTGAATTATGGCTTATTAATGTTAATAAACAAGTCACAAAAGCAATTTCTAGATAAGTTGCATTTTCCTGGTCTTTAACCCTTCAGGAACATAACTGATTTTCTAAAAACACACGTGTCATGGCCAAATTGTGTTGATAAACTTATTTACGAGAACAAAAGCAGACTTCAATGGAAAGTATGAGAACCATAACTATTTATCAGGGGATTTTTTTTTAAAACTATAACTACATTGGTGACAAATATAAAAAGGTCTATCCCAGCCCCATATTTGTAACTAGTCTCTAAAGCATTAATAAAGAATATAATGACGTTTAATAAAGCCATTACTTAAAGCTTATAAAGCCTTTGGAGAAATTGGTGCCAAAAGGTTAAATAAATAAAAGTAGACTTCTCATCAGCATGCTATCAGCCTCATGAAGCAGGTTTGATGATGTGTACAAACCAGAGGAGTGTGGACGAAACTTAACTACTAACACACTTTATTATTTAAGAGAAACGTATAAAGCACGTTCCCTTCGTTTAAAACCAGTGCATCCATCTGCATGTTGATTGAAGCTTATCTGCACATTTTAAACATGGATACATGTCATGATCAACATTTATTAAAATCTGGACTTTTTTTTAAATCCATAACAACATATTATATGTGTGTACAAACAGCCTCTGGGGCAGTGAATTTAAAACACATTCACATATAAACCGCTTATGCAAATTGAAACGGTGCATGTGTGTGTGTTTTTTTTTTTTTTTTTTTAATATTTGAGGAGGTGGTGGATTTTAAAAGATGTTTAGAAAATACGATTTTAAAGATATGAAACTATTTCCGCATGAATGTAAAAAAAAAAAAAAAAAAAAAAGAAAAAAATCGACAAAACACCATATCATTTAAATAGTGATCGGGTTGTGATTTATGATGTTTGTCACTTACATCCTCCAGAACTAATTTTGTTCATTATGAGTTTTTTACATGAACAAGGGTCAGTGTGTGTGTGTGTGTGAGTGTGTGTGTGTGTGTGTGTGTGTGTAATGATGAAACTATGTAAAAACACAATGTGAAATGTTTAAATAGAAACCCTACAGCCTTGTTAAACCGTGAATGTGAGCATCGTCGTTTAATATTTATATGAAGGCTCTTGTCTCGAGCTTTGTTTTCATTATTATTATTTATTTATTTCTTGAAAATGAAAGCATCAGTGAAAATAAAAAGCCTTCTCAGGCCTCTAACATCCGTGTGAAAATCCTTCTCTGCTCTTCAAAGTCTACGTGATAAAAAACGAAGAAGAAGAAAATAATAACACCCTCGTTTCCCTCCAGCGCCGACATGAATTTCTGACTCATTAGCATTTATGCAAATGAGTTTCTAATTGCAGGCGTAATGACTCTGGCGTGGGAGATTTTTCAATCCGCCATGTTTTTTGTTACTGCATGCTTTACAGGATGTATTTTCTTTTCTTTCCTTCTTTCCCTCTTTCTTTTCTTTCTCTCCCACCGTCGTTCATTTAAAAACAAAAAAAACAAAAGCGGACCTTTTCTCTTATTTCCAGTCGCTCATCCGACAGGAATCCTGTTGGAGCTTTAGGTCACGTTTATATATATATATATATATATATATATATATATATATATATATATATAAAGGGCGGAAGACTTTTTTTTACGTCTTCTTCTTCGTCTCTCTTACAGGCCGCGTTTATCTGTGGCATCGACAAAAGAAGCTTTCTTTTTCTTTTTTTCTTTTTTTTCTTCATTTCCCCGCTCAGCGCTGCAGTGAAGTGAAGCCCCCGCTACCCCGCGGGTGAGGAGAGAGGGAGAGATGGAGAGAGAGAGAAGGGGGAGAGGAGAAGAAGAAGGTTGCAGGAAGAGAATCTTAACTTGGAAGGTGAGTCTGCTGGAGCTTTGCAGCTGCGACTCAGGGATGCCTGTAAAAAAAAAAAAAAAAAAAAAAAAAAAAAGAGCCTGTGGCTTCTTTCTTCTGAAGCTATGTATGCAAGCAAAAAAAAAAAAAAATGGCAGCACGTCATTGGAAGCAGCAGTTTGAGGATTGTCTTTTTTTTTTTTTTTGTAACGTTCCAATCAGGCAAGAATCAAAGACTGTTAAAGGCTGAAAATGACAAAGGTTCTTTTCATGAAAGAAAATGAGCATTTCCAAAAAATAAATAAATAATGAAAAAAGTTTTCACTCCCCTGACAGGAATATTTATGACCCAATCTGCAGAATAAAACAATAAACATCTCAATAATGAAAGACAAAATCTACCTTTATTCATTGATTTCTATTTTACCATTACACCAGTGGTGGCTGCTTAATGAACTGTGGTGTGTATATGTGTGTGTGTGTGTGTTGTTGGTGTTGGTGGGTGTGTGGGGGTGTAAGAGGGGGTGAGTCTGTCTGGTTTGGCACAAGGAGGCTGTTTGGCCCCCACGGAGCTCCAACAATATGGGCAGATTTTGAGGGACAAAAGATCTAGAGCTTTGAGTTGCAGAGCACGTCTCTGACACTGGGACGGCTGGTGTTACTGGGGATACTGGGGATGTTATACTGGGAGATGATGGTGAAAGCACAGAGATGATGTGGCAACAGGCATCGCAGCGGTTTACCTGCACAAGAGGTTTGCAAGAGTTTAAGAATTATAGTGGATAAAGAGCCAAAAGATGCTGAGTTTACTCTACGTAAACTAACATACAGTAGTTCAGAATAATAATGCTTTCTAATCTGCATCTTTATTGTCATTTGTTCCACATAAATCAACACTGGGAATACAAATTTGAAGATAAATGTCTCAAATGTGACAGAGAAACACGTTAAATGTCAGACATGCGAATGGGTTTAACCACTGACCTGCTGTGTATTTTTTTTTTTTTACACAAGCCAGTAAAAGTCGTCTCCATTCAAGCTGCGCGTGATCTCAAACATAATCGACTGCACTGTTACAAATCCTGGCAGAAAAAAATATCTCATATTATTTTTAAACGGCAAATTAAATTCACATGATCTGAGGAAACCATCCAGATGACTCAGAAATGTATTAATGTAGTCAATTAAAAGCTGAACCAAAAAAAAAAAAAGCAAAAGAAAAAAAAAAAAAGATAAGCAACACATAGATTTCAGTCATCAAACATCATCAGCTCTGAACAGACGGAGGAACACGTCCTCAAATGATGTGAGGGTTGTGGTGGTTGTGGTGAGCAGAAGGTTTGTGGGATCTGATCCTCACCAGTATTTACGTCTGATATCATGAGTCAGAGTTAGGAAGTTTGATCAGTTTTGTTTGAAAATCAGTTTTTTTTTTAAATCACAGGAATGGAACATGTGGTCTACATGATGCATTTTACAGTGATTTCAATGAAAAACTGGATGAAATCTTTCCAAGCCATTATCCAAAAACAGACAAACGAATGCAGATTTCACCACTTATCCAAGTCTGATGGTGACCAAACTTACAATCTGTGGTGTTTGTGTTGTAATTGCTCATGTGTTTTATCTATAAACAGAAGTAAATAGTCATAAATGGGGGAAGGAAGCTTCAGTAAAAGATGTCACCTCGCAAGAAAAGAGCAAAAAAAAAAAACAGAAAAAAAGCTGTTTATATTCCAAGATCTGAAACATTTTCGCTCTTTTTGTCTGTGCACCGTTGCCTGATTCTTTTTTTTTTTTGGCTCACAGTTCCTATTCATGGAAGTGTTTTACATGCTGGTCAGCAGCTGAACTAGTCGACTGAGGGTTTTTTCAGCTCGGTATAGACAGTGTGTGTGTGGGACTGTAAACACATCCTGTTGATACTTTATTTAAAGACATAATGTGAAAGCAAAATCTAAACAAAACAAGAACAAAATGACCTATGAACGAAACTGAAAACACAGGACTGGAACCTGTTGTCACTGCAGGAATTGACCGACAAGTCTTTCAACATGAAGACACATACGGCGACATTTTCTAAGCCAGTTATATTTCTTGTTATGAGTAAAGCACAAAATTTATTTCACACTTTATCTAGAAAAAAGTCTTGTATTATATGATAACTCTGAATAAATGTGTATGGTCATTGTTTACACATTTGATCTTTGATAGTTCAACACATACACGCCTGTCAATCTAGTTCAACCCAATACAGGAGCTGTAAATTATATATAAAACATCTTAATACTATAATGAATCTGGCAATGTTAGAACATTAACACACGACTCAACATCTTTTTGTTGTTGCACTTAATTTATGGATTACATCATGTTGTCAGTATTTACTTTTTTCTTATCACTCAGAGATACTTATAAATACTTTTTTTTTTTTTTTTTTAGAAACTCTATATCTGGACCTGCAGACAGCTGTGTCAGTACCGTGTGTAAGACACCTACTGTACTATGTCTGTAGTGTCTGTGATGGCTACAAATATAAGATGAGTGTGTTTTTTGAAAGAAAATAGGATAAGAAAAATAAAAAATAATGGATATCACAATGAAACATGACCAACTGATAACTTATATTTAGACATTTGTTATGATTTTGTGAAATTCTATCTTTAAATATGCAAATGAGGTATTGACTAATTGCATATGCACTGATTTACATTCATTACCAGGACAGAAATCTAAACACTGGATAAAAACAAAAACAAAAAAACCCTTAATATTTCATTGTGTTGAGTCAAAGGATTTTACAGATCTAATACAGAGGCTAATGTTTTATATGGCACAAAAAGTCAGAACAAACTGTCAAAATCCATTTTTGTCATTTGTTTCTGAATAAAATGTTCTATAAGTCAGGTTATGAATTATATATCATCAAACCTAAATGTGAAATAGAAATTTCGCAATTTCTAATTGAAATTTACAGACGCAAATAGAAAAAAAACAGTGTTAAATTAACTCCTGGAAATATATGTATTCCCACCAGTATGACAAAACAGCCCAAAATATAAAGAATTTCTCTTGAAAAAAAATCTGTTTTTGCCTGTGGTGTATTTGTTTTAAGTGTTTAAACCAGACCATCTACCTTTTTTTCCACCGCTAATTAGTGTTGACAGAACTGGTAGAGTTAAACATGTATTAAAATCAGGTGTTAAGAAACTGTGAGTAAAATATGCTGACGACTCTCACATATCTTGTGGTCGTGAACTTGCGATGATGCCAACCATCATCACTTCTGTCGCCTATGTCTTCCTGCTCCTTGCAAAAAAAAAAAAAAAAAAAAAAAATCTGAAATCTGATGAATAAACCATATGCACAGTTTACAGTATCTCAATTTCCGAGTGATAAAGATCCCACTGGAGATCTGACTGCAACAAACATTTATTTTCATGATTGATTACTGATGAGACAAATTTTGTCTCATTTCTCTGATTTATCATTTACTTTAGCTCCAAAATGTCAAAATATAGTAAAAAAAAAAAAAAAAGTTGATTAAAATTGTCCTGAGGATGAGGTGATGTCTTCAGATTGGCTTATCTGGTCCTTAACTAACATTTATTTAGTTTACAATCAAACAAAACGAAGAGAAGCTGGAACCATCCAGTGTTTGTCGTTAAATAACCTCTCTGATTAAATCCACTATCAAACTATTACTATTGTTATAATAGTATATACACTATTTGATTAATCAACTAATAATTTCAGCTTTTGTCACAGTTATACTGCAGCTACAGTCAGAGATGAGTCACTTGAACATTATCATATTTTTGATCTATACTTCTACCTGACAGCATAGTTAATTTACAAATTAGGATATTTCATACAAAACAGGATGCAATATTATATCTTAATCTACCAACAGTATGGCAGATAATGGTGGGGTAAAAGTAGTGGCTATTTAGTGGAGCTAAGCTGCAACATGAACATTCTGCTCACTCTTTTATAATAAATCAGAAATAATTAACCTTTCTAATTTCATTTATAGTGAGGGATGTTAAAACTTCTACAAATAGTTCCGGTAATTACGGTTTTAATGAGGCAAAGTAAAGTATTACAGCTGAAGTTTTGCTTGTTTTATATTGTCAGCTTGCAGCTAAATAGGTAGAAAGTCCAATGATATTTCTATTCAGTATTGTACACTGTTGTTGTTACTGTTCTGTAGCTTCTGCATCTTTAAAGATGGATTACGCATACCTGCGTAATCCAGTGCCAATCGAGAAAAATCTTCATTCAGAATTTTAGAGGCACATGAGCTGGATCTAAAACTCAGGCTATTGTAGACTGAAGTGGATGAGGGAGTGGGGGGTGGGGTGGGGGTTCTGGGGGGTTATAATGCAGGAATGGCCTGATGAGTACTAATGAACTTGGGATGTGCCACCGCAATGCTGAACGGCCCCATGGTCCACCTCGGTGTCCGGGTTCCCATGCATGCAGCCGACGGAATAAGAGAGAAGGATGATGATTGGGGGGGTGAGGAGGAGGAGGAGGTGCAGGAGGGTGGTGGCTGGATGGTGCACCCAGCCTATTGTGCCCCGGTCCTTAGCCCATTAGCCACCACCAACCACTTCGCTTTCCCAAGAGGAGCTCGAGGCCTGCCCGCGCGCCCGCCCGCCTGCCTGCCTGTCCGGACTCGGTAACCAGGCATCGGCGCGGGCGAGAGGAGGGGAGGAGAGAAACAGTAGCCGTATTTAGAGTTTGATCTCCAGGAAAGCGTCCAAAATTTGGAGAGAAAGAAAAGGGGAGCCCGGGACATTGGTAGGCAGAGAGAACCCCCCGACAACAAACCGGGGGCTGACAAAGTTGTCTCTTTGGCAGTCGCGCCTCCTATTGAACCAGTAATTTATTCAAAGGAGATTTTTATCCCCGCGATCTGATTATTATGATAATCAAGTGACCCAGACCCCTTTTCTTGGCTCTTGTCTGCGGGCTCTGGGCTCGGCGGTGACAGTAAAAGCTGATTTGCACGGTCTTCACCCCCCTGGTCACATTCCTGGACTCCTCTGTATCAAAGACGCAGACAGTGAGAATAGTGGATGTGCACCACTTGATCCAGGCGCATGAGCGGAGGCCGCAGTCTCTGCCGGTGTGGGGTGGGGTGTGGTGGTGGTGGTGGGGCTTTGTGTCAAATGAATACTAGTAGCCAGACAAGATTACACGAAACTTTTTTTATAATCCCACATGGACAAAAAACGGGTCTCAAAACGACACACTTGATATTTGAGGCTCTAACAACAGAAGCAGCAGAGAGGATGCTGCGCGTGCGGAGGTGCTCATGTTGGCCATTTATGCGTAATTAGCAAATTAATCATGAATCTGGCTGCTCTATCTGCTTTTGTGCTAGCTATAGGATGGTGGATGCCAACGTTTGGAAAATTCTGTTTGGTTTAGTCTCAAATATGAATTCACGTGGAGAGGTCCAAGGTAAATTCAGATTATTAGTCACTAGAAGTCTGATCCATTAGAGTAGAGAACTTGGGGCATCCGCGCATATTCCAAGAGCACGTCTGCTTTCATTTCATTTAGAGGGTGGAGACAAAAACAGACCTGCTTCGTGTCATAAAGGGGAGGGCCTTGGTGGCGATATATGTTTTTAGAGCAGGCATGTCTTAGTTCATATTGCATCTGACACGAGGGATGGAGAGCGCGAGCTGCACGGCTCAGGCAGCAGGAGGGAGGGGGTGGCGGATGGTGGGGGGGCGTCGAGATCCACCTCCGCGGGAAATAATGGGGATGATAATAAAACAGGGGGAAAACCCGTCCGAGGGAAGCTGAATGGATGGAGCAAGAGAGACGTCACGACCAGCCGCAGCCATGAAGACCGTGCGGTCCAGCCTCCGGCAGCTCAGTTGGTCTCCATCTCCCAAGCCGCTCGGTCCTCGGTTTTGAAGAGCGGCTCCATCCGCAGCGACTCGCAGCCGACGGCGTGAGTATAAAATATAACCTGTGTTTTCTTCTAAAAGGGGAATTCAGGGAAGGGCGAAGACAGCAGGTGAATATCGGCTGAAAATAAATATATATATATATATATATATTAAAAGAAAACGACGGAGGAAAGCTCGTTTGCGTCCGCGCTGTGTTGCATCGCCAACCTGCACACGTATAGCGGAGCAGGATGCGTGCGTTTAGTCTGGATGTGGCAGCAGCAGCAGCAGGCGAAAATGGGCGATGTGTGTTCGTGCAGCAGGATTTCAGCTCTGAATTTAATATAATTTCTTATTTTTTTCCCCCGTTTCTGTTCTGATGTGTCTAGAAGTCTTAAAGCAGATGGTGATTTTTCTATCGGAACTGAAGCTGCTGGGAGCCAATGGGAGATGGAAATATAGTTCAGCATAAAAATATGAAGCTTTTGTCTTTTATTTATTTGTCTATTTATAAACTGCCAAAGACTTTAGATATTAGAATTAGACTTCTAATTCAACGATGTACTGAATGGAGTAGTACCCAGGTCCAGTGAAAGGTCACATGTAGAAACACACCTGCTCTCTGTGGGTAAATGATAGGACATAGAAGTGAAAGAGCAACTTGTGATTAAACGTGGTTTGGCTTTTGCTTTGTGGGAGAACTCCTCTCTTTTTCACAGCCTCAATAATGGCGCATTGTGCACAGGCTTTACATGCGCCATTCGCAGGGAGCCACAAAGGCCAAAAGGCGCTTCCAGCCCTGATTTCATTTCTCATACACATCTCTAGGCACTTTATAGCAGGGTCACTAATCCAGCTCTGCTCGCCGTAGCGGCGGGAACAGCAGTGGCAGGCAACATATGGCACCAAAAACCCATGCAGTCTGACACGATCACTGTCCGGGAACATAAAGAGAAAACATTTTTCCCCCGTCTTTCTTTTTTTTTTTTTTTTTCTCCAAAATTAAGCCTTAGCAGGACTGCACAGTGGCTCGGATATAAGGATTACCATCCGACAGTCCTGCAATGCATTCGTAATAAGACAAAGTGGTGGCGTTCACACCCATAGTTGGCGGATAAAGGGATCACAAGGCCAAATATCCAGTCCACACGTGTGCGCCGAGTACAAGGCCCGTACAGAGAACACGTGTGCGACCCCTCGGACACACGCCGGGGCAGAAGAAATAGGCCGTGGAGCTTTGAGGAGAGGATGAAGCAAAAAATAAAGAATATGTATATTTTAATTCTACGATTATGTAAGAGTTAACACGATGATTGTGCAGAGGGAGACAATGCTGGGGTCAGTGTATAGAGATGTGCAACAAAATGCATGTTCGTTTTAGGGTAAAAATTTGGAATTGAATATAGAAATAATTCCGCTCATCATTAAACGACTTTTACTTTGCACATATTAATGGAAGTAGCGCGCGCGCACATACATATACACACACACGCGCGCGCGCACACACACCACAAACACACACACACATAGACGGACGGAGACAAACTTGACTGTGCCATTGCAGTGTATTTTATAGGGATGATTTTGCACCCACTGAACACGACAGGTTGTGCATTGTGTTGCTGTGACAACATTTGACTTCAGCACAATAGGAGTAGTAATGTGCCGCTGAAATATTACAGAAGTGTGCACCTTTTCTAGCATCATCAAAACTGTGTTTTTATTTTATTTGTTTTTTTTTCCTTGTGGAAGGAAAATTTAGTTTTCTGACTGTCTTTACTATGCAAACTATGGCTGCTGGATGTAAAATGGGGCAGTTTGACTCCTCCGTGCTGTGTAGTCCATTTGAAGAATAAAATGATCGTCTCTTTTTTCCCAGGGATCCCTGGAGAGACATTCAGCGGCCTCACAACACGTGGCTTACTGTAGGTAATACGGGCTACTGTCACTCACATCACACACAGGCTTCCGTAGCCAGGTTTTGGGGAAGTTAAAGGAATAACTTGTATTATAGTATTTAACATTTGTAAAATGGGATGCTTTCCAAGTTCAAATTTAAAGATGTACATGATGGCGAAAGTATTCGGTTATTATTTCAAAAAAATCATACAGTGTGTGGAATGTTCAGTAACTATAAATTCATAACGCGCAGGACTTGTGAAAAATGCATTTATCGATTTTCTTTAAATCGTCATTTTTAGCATCAGCTACACACACACACACACACACACACACACACACACACACACACACACACACACACACACACACACACACACACACACACACACACACACACACACACACACACACACACACACACACACACACGCCTACACCGGTGTGTTACTTCCATCCAGGGGATTTCAGAAACACACTTATCCACCTTTAAATATCCCTGTGCGTAATGCGCGCAAAACACATTTTGTTGTCGTACATAATTGCCTTTGTTGCCTCCAAATGCAGCAGCTCTCAACCTGAGAATTCCACCGGTGTCGTAAAATGGCGTTAGAGTGAAATGTTTTACCGGTGATGATGACCAATGAGACTTCTTTAATAGGAATCAATTTCTTGCTAATCAGCTCTGGACCTTCGTTTGAATTATTATTTCCAATTAGAAGCGCTGGATTTGTTGACGTCATGCACGCCTCGGCCAATGACACAGACGAATGAGGTTTGTTAAATGGTGGAGAGAAAGGACTTGGGGCTGGGTTGATGCCTTAAATACATTTTTTTTTTTTTTAAATTCAACCTGAAATCAGGTGAGTCCAGGTAAAGAAGTGTAAGTGTGTGTAAAAGTGTGAAATTATTTTTTCATATAAAGTTATGCACAAAAGCAGCACTTTAGTCATTTTCTAAACTCACTGCAGTTAACACATCCCCGGGTGAAATGCACCGTGAAAGACGAACATTGTGGGGATTAAAAAAACCCTGAAGACAAATATTGAAACTATATCACTTTATTAGAATTATGTAACAGCAGTGCAGTCACGAATAAGCCAGTGTTAATGAAAGTACTATTAATGATAATGGGGAAATAAGTGCAATCTGCATATAATTATCTTTCCCTTTATCTAGTTTGGAAATCGTGAGAATATATCTGATCTAAAAACGAGTCATAAAGTTCACAGCACAGGCTGTAGACATTAAAAACGATAATGTTACTGTTGCATCATTCCCGTGCAAAAATGATATTGTGATGGATCACTGATGAGTTTAAACACCAAATTCTGAATTCACGGAAAAGTGAACTCAAACAATTTTAATGGTAAAATAAATCAGCAGCCAGAACTTTTAGCTTCAGTCATTGTTTTTAAAATACTGAAGAAAAATACAAGGGAAAAAACACATGATTATTTGTAGAATCTCATATTATATATTCATGGTAATTTTTTTTAACAATTAGAAGAAATGAAAATGAATCTTTTGCAAAAAAAAAAAAAAAAATTAATTATTGAAACTATTTGTCCACGTGACTGAGCTCATAATGTACTTTTACTGTGTGTACTGGATGTGAGGGTTTGTACAATTATGCCTGAGCCTGGGTATGTGTGTGTAGTCTGAAATTGTCTTTAATTGTGTAAACCCGGGATAGTTCACACACTCGTGTGTGTGTGTGTGTGTGTGTGTGTGTGTGTGTGTGTGATCCAGTGCAGCAGCATCCTGGGAGCTGAAGCATGTTTCTTATCTTAAAGGGCCTCGCTTTGTCCTTGTGGCTTGAAACAAAGCTCCTCCATGAAGATGTGTGTTAATTGAACACATCGATTTTTTTTAAGTACAGTATGTAGATTCAGACATCAGCAGAAGAAAAGGATCAGCTGTTTAGTATAACCTGGATGGAGAACAATGCCTTGACGTGATTTGTTGTTTGCTAACAGGCATGTAGCCATTCTGCTAACGCCTGCATGTTGCCAGTCGAGGCGTGTAGGAGTGTTGAGGTTTGGGTGTGTGTGATGGAGGTGCGAGAATATTCTATGTCTCGCCTTCCTCTTTCTGTTCTCTCCCAGTATATCTTTCTATCTCTCTTTGCTTTCAGTCAGCAGAGCTGTACTTGGCAGTGGCGTTGGGTGGGGGAGGAGCTTGCCACAACAGGGATCTGGGCACACAGAGCAGCTTTAATTAGATGGGGCCTCGTGCCATGTGCCACCATAGCATGTGTGAGAGGGAGAGTGTGTGTGTGAATATATCACAGCATTGTCTATACCTAAACAAGTGAAGATGTATTTCTTGTGCATTTAGCTTGATATTTAGGCTCCAAAGCTTAAGCTTTGATGAGTCTATGTGTCTGCAATACATCATGTTTAGTGTATATGACCTTGTTTTTTTTTTTGTTTTTTTTGTGTGTGTGTGTGTGTGTTTCAAATTCATGTACATTTTAAATCTTCCTGTCTTTTCTATGGTGCCACCCTCTGCTTTGGCATCAGATAATGTAAACGAAGACAAACCTGCTTCTTTTGTAGTCAAACAGCCTGGATCGTCTTTTAATTTAAAAATGCATTTGGGCCCTGGTGGGGGGTGGTGTTTGAAGCTATCACCCTCCTATGGAGCCAGTCAGCGGGTGAGGTGGGTACACTATAGGGATGGGCGCCAGGCCGGAGAAGGGAAGGTTGGTGCCATAGCTGGTTTGGACTGGTTCATCAACTTGTGTATATATATATTTTTTTATTGGTGCTTCATGCTGATTGCTTTACCTTAGGGAGTTTTTTTTATATGGAGGCATTACTCACAAGCCAATCGAAGCTTTCTTTGCACAAAGGGCGTTTTCTTATTGGCTTGTGTGGTTTGAGGCGGGGTGAGGGGCCACTTGATGACATCACAAAATTAAGGACCAGGACATTTAAGGGCTGCTGTACACTGAGTAAGGCAAAAAGGCCCCAAGCCACAAGAGTGACGTCTTTGTTCGGAGTTGGTGTTAACTCTGCTATATGATTTTTTTCTTTTTGCCAATTTTTACCATAAATTTTTAACTCCTTTAGTATGTAATCCCTCAAATTAAGTAAAATCAAAGCGATGGAAGCGCATAATCATGTCTCATTAACAACTTTTTCCTTTCCTTATAGGTCAGAACTTGGCCCATGTTACTTCGCCTGAGGCTAGAGAGGATGGGTAGCCTTAGGGGTTGGTTGTTATCTTTGGTTATCTAGCTGTATGAGTGATGTACATTCTTCATAAAGCTAGATAACCGAAAGTAACAAGAATCCCATTACACTCCTGAAAAGGCATCAAGACCCCATGTGCGCCTCACACCAAAAAGAAAAAGAAAAAAAGAAAAAAAAGAAGAGAAAAAAGCACACATGAACTACACAGGAAGGGAAGAAAATCGATGACATCTGAAAGGACTTGGGAGCAGAATGCAGCAAAAGGTAGGATGCTTGATTTTGGTCAGTGTCACCGTTGTATAGATTTACTGATTATATATTGTATGTGTGAGTGTCTATGTGTGTGTATGTGTGAGCAAATCAGAACAACATATTTTTTATGTAAACCTAATTTAACTGTAAGGCTCTGTCTTTGTTGGTTGCTGCGGTCCATCAGCATTTAGAAACACAGAATACAGTTGAGAGCCATGTGAAGGTAAATGGGACATTGCCGCACATATTTCCTGCAGCGCCCGGCAGCCAGTGGTAGTGATCCATAGCAGTACGGCTGGTGCAACAGGATCACTTTTAATCTAATAAGCCCCATGATCCTTGTGTGTGTGGGGCTGCATGTAGGAGCTTAGCCCTGGTATCACATGGCCAGGAGTGAGGGGCTTGCAGAAAAGGACCCATACTTTGGACTTGGACAAGTCGTTTAACAAGTTGGTGTTAGTTAATCAATGTGCTACCCAGTTTAGTCAATACTCTATTCACTTGGCTCCATGAACCTCAGCTTTACCGCTTGCATCTTTGGCATCAAGAGAACATGCAATATGAAAAGAATGTGGGCCTTTTATATCATAGGAGCTGCATACGGTGCTATGAATTATACATATGTTCCGACTTGGATGTGATTGTGTGGGTTAAGAATGCTCCCTCCTAGTTAATCCGGGCTCCCAACTCCCCGCCGGCACCTAAGTGAACAGACAAGAATTTGTTTGAGGCCAGTTTTGTTAAGTTAGCTGTTGTTGATTTTTTTTCTCCTTCCCACCTACTCCTTTCTCCTTTTGAATGAAAAGATGTTTGATTTGGGGTCCTGGCTGTTGTTTGATTTGACGTGACAGTTGGCTTGGTTGTGAATGGGCCGTGGCAAAGCCTCCATTGCGTGGGGTGCTACCATGTGGAAAGGCCTGATGGGATCTCACTGAATGCTGCTGTGTGTACGCGCAAGGCTTTGAGGGGGGAGTGGTCCAGGAGCAATCAAGCAGAAGGCGCCCCCAGTGACAAGATCCATGAGTAAGAGAAGGAGAACAATCTCAGCCTTTAGGTTCTTTGCGTGGGTTCATGGTGAGGAGTAATTGGTCAATCAGATCTTCAACCTCAAGGCCTCTGATGGCTGATTGAAGGTGTGATTTCTTTTCTGCCCATCAAAGCTAGAGGGTCTCTCCTGCTGAGGAAGGCCACTAAGGATTGTTCCCAAGGTCTCAAGGCTTTGGAGCTACAAGTCTAGCAGTGAAGTCTAATTGTAATACCTATTCCTCATAGTGTTTTGGTGTTTCAACATGGCGCAGCATCACACTCAAGTTTGGATATATTCAGCTTGACAAGGTACAAATTCTAAACAGCTGTGCAGGGACCAAGTGAAATTTCCTAAAAGCTTGTGTGGCAACTTCACCTCACAATGTCAATCTCTTCCAGCCCTGCAGTTTTGCCTGCCTGCTGCATTGCAGGTGCTCAGTGTGACATTTGAGCTCTGGGCTCAGCCAGTAAGAGAGAGGAACGAGGGCCTTCACAGGAAGTGACAGCCGGAGATGTCGCCTTCTTGGATGGAAAAGTAGTACCTGTTTCCCTCTCTGTTGTGGTCCTGCTGCCACCCTCGATTTATTTTTATCACTGCTCAGACTTCAAACATGGTACGGCTTTAATCTGTTATTGTAAATGATAGATTGATGATTCTGCCCAAGTAATATTTCCCAAGCATTTGTACACATGTATTTACCATTTATGAATTTGACATGTAATAGGTACAAAGCAGGCAGATTTTGTGCAGTGTTAAGATGAGCTGTTTCCTCTTTTTCTGTGTCAGTTACATTGTTGAGGGTGAATGGGAACTGAAGTCTGGGACAGATTGTGTTTATACCCTAAGCAGTGCCCTGGGAGACACGTGTCATGGTGCAAATGCTTTGTGCTGGCTCTGTGTGTGGCACAGTTATATCGCTAACGCTTCACACTGGGGACCCCAGAGTAGAGACTGTCTTAACTTGTGCCTGCCTGAAAATGGCACGGAGATGGGAGAGCTCCTAAAAACCACCTTAAGGCCTTTGCTCTCACTTTCTCTGTGTCCCATGGCAGTGTCTGAAATAGAAAGAGAGCGCAAAGAGAAAGGATGGAGAAGGAAAGAAGGCAGTGAGAGGAAAGAAGAGGAGGGGGAGGGTTTGTCTTAGCTTTCATGCACTAGGCAAGCAGATTTAGACTCCAAGTGTCAAATAGAAAAACAGCCATTGTGGTTGGGTCCTACTTGCCCCCCCACCAGTAGACTTTACAGTCAATAGAGCTAGTCCACTTGTCACTGAGGGACAATGCGCCCCTTTGCCTCCTTTTCAGCCCTGCCAGGTCCGAGCAGCCAGACAGTTTTCTGAATAAGACCCAATGACTCTTGCCCCTTTTTTCTCTGCCTCTCTTTCTCTTGATGGAACACACCAACAGGGTTTGGAAAATGGCTTCGCTGTTGGGCCGGAGCAGAAGGCCAGACCCTGTTATTTTCTACAACACTGGCATTCCCTTCACCCCCATACGCTCACACAGAAATGAATGTATTTTAGGCAGTTGCAAAAGTCAATGGGTCCCCCAGACAAAGGAGATTAAGTTTGGCAACTTAGCAGTAACAGGTGTACTTTGACTGTGTTCAGACCACACGGGGGTGACTGTTGTTGTCTGACCCATTGCTCTGTTTGCGTCACAGTTGGTTGTCTATAGATGAAATTTGTTTTGTGTTTTCAGACGGCAACACTGTTTCAGACCTTGTTGATTTGGAATGTTTAGTTGTAAATGTGTTTGGCCTAGCTGTCCAGCATGGGCCTCTTATCATTTGTGCTACTTTTGAAAATGCAGCTCAGTTTTACCACATTTTTCCAGCGATTTGCCAAGTTTTCTCCAAAGGGATTCTGCAGATATCTTTAGATCTCGAGCTGTGCTCACCCAAGGGAGTGAGTTAAGGGTAAACAATGCGGGCACACAGAGGAAGAAAGAAATATCAGAGGGAGTGCACTACAATGCTGAAGAATGAATACATTTTCACATTTAGAACGGAGACAGTTATGTTTTAAGAGGGGAAATATCTTTCAAAGAGAATGAGTGAAGCCTTTTCTGTCCATACCTTAGGTATTTTCAACCACAAAAATTGAGCCATTCACTAGCAGTACAAACAGAGCCTCTCTCAGAGCCAGAGCAAAACAGTGCATGCATTTGTTTGTTTCGGTCATTAATAAAGCTTTTACTGAGAGCGTCGGTCCTCAGAAAAAGCCCATTCTGGTGAAATGACTTGGCAAAGCATCCGATGGAGGGTCTGTTCAGACTGAAGCTGCTCCCGCTGCCATTGTCTAGCTCTCTCTCTCACACACACCTACGAGTCCAGAGTGAGCACACAATTTCATTGTTGCGTGAGCTGTTAATATCAGAGGCTTCACAATAGAGCCCATTCGCCATATTTGCATAAGGCACTTTTCCAACAAGGACCCGGAGAGGGCTTGAAAGCTGGCCCACTCCAGTGCCAATGGCAAAAAAATGTCAAGTGCCAATTAGGAGAGGTTTGCCACCATTCAGCAGTACCCCACCCCTGTAGTCGTTCTCCTCCCCACTTACCCACCCCAACTCTCTCACACTCTAAGTCACCCCTGTTTTTACCACCTTATTGCAATTTCAGACATAGCCTTCCCCTACTGACACCCAGAGACAAAAGCAGCCTCCCTCCTCTGCTGGATAATGGAGGATCCTTTCTGCTGGACTCAGAGTATTAGCAAAATGAGACAGTGTGCTCTGTTCACCGATTAGTCAGCTTTCTTTGTTGATTTCTTTGAATAGAAGGGTTCAGGAACTATGTGGCTAAATCTGCAAGATACAGACTCCACCTGCTAGTGAATATTGAACTTAGTCAGCTGGCTACATTGTACTAGTCTGGTTTTATACTCGCAGGTTTGCATTAGCAGGTGTAAGTAACCAAGGAGGATTTTGGCGAAGACAGTCATTGATTTCATGCAATTAAATTCCTGATTGATTTCCTTCATCTGACACCCACAGTGGTCAGTCTATATTAATGCTAATAATATCAAGCCACCTAATGATTTGCGTTGCCTTAGTCCTGTATATTATTTTGCTCACGCCAATACAAAGCATCCTATTATGGCAATGGCTGCAGTCAGACACTATTTAAATTGGGAGCACAAGCTTTGAGTCAGCTGTTAAGGATAAAAGAAATGCAATACAGCTGGATTTACTGGAGCTACGTTAAATCCAAGTTAGCTTAACTGGTGAGTGTCAACAGTGCTGAACAGCTGTTTACATTTCTGCCGATGCTGAAAATATGGCGTTATTTCCACTAATGCTTAACTGCAGCTGTCAGATGCAAAGTATGCCACGACAGGAACGTAGACCATCATCAGTGTCCTTGAATTTAAGTGACATGTTTACATTAGGAAAGCCTTTGCTACAAAGGGCAGAGACATCAAATGAAATGTAAAAATGACAAGAATGCAGGAAATTAAATTATAAATTAAGTCGAGGACACAATAAAAGAAGGTAATCGTGTTTGTCCAATTGGGCTACTGTTGTTTTCCACAGAGCATTTACCTAACTTACCGCCTCCTGCCACTCAAAAGGATTTTTCTCTTGTCCCTTTTTCTCTTTCATTCTTTCATTCAATCTCTGTGTCGAGTTTTTTTTTCCCACCCTTGATTCTCAGATGGTTGGATCTGATTTGCATGCATTTGCATAATGAAAGTCATTTGCATGCTCAGGGGCAGACTGTACCATGAGAACAGACATGAAAAGGTGTGTGTGTGTGTGTGTGTGTGTACACGCATTCATGTGTGTGCATGGCTTGCGTTCTTATGCTTCTGTAAACTATACATGTGTGTTTTGATGGATAAACCACATTCTTAAAATTTTCCCTCTTTACCCTCTGATTTTCCCTACCCTGTGTTCTGTGCAGGCTACCACCACTAGACCACTGAAGGAAAGCTGGCAAAAGGAGACTGAAAAACAGAGGAGGAGGAGGGGTTGCTGTTGATTCTACCCTCCCTCTCTCCTCGCCCTCCTCTGCATCGCCTCTTCCCTCCTCCTCCTCCTCCTCCCTTCCTCCTCCGCTCCATCCTCAGCAGGCTGCCCCTTTTTCCTGTACAGCAAGATGCAGCCCGCGCCACCATCTTAGAGCAACGCTGGCATGAAATGGAAGTGGGAAGACCAGTCAGTGCAGGTAACACACCAAACCCACTGCGCCCACCGTACTGAATTTTTCCTCTGGCGCCATTCCGACCCTTATTCGTCTCCTTACCCACCTCCCCGTACCCTCTCTCCTCGTCTCCAGTAGGATATCGCCTCCGTTTTAATCACCTTGGATATGTTTGTTAATTGCACGATTCACAAGATGCGCTGATGGGTGGAGGGGAGGGTGAGTCGATGTAGGCGGAGCTTGTTTTGTATGTGTGTTCACATTAAATCACTCTGCTCTCAATGCCTATCTCAGGAGGCTTTCAGTGGGCATCTGTCCTCTGAGGCGCAATGTTTTCTTTCCCGTTTGGGAATTCTCATGCCATCCTTACATGCGTGCCCTGACATGGCGGCGGCTGCCATTTTACAAAACGATACAGACTGTGCGTGCTGGACAAAACAGAGGCACATTTCATAACTCTATATAGCTAAGCACTCAAATCCCAGAGCTAAGCACTCTGGGATTTGTGGTATATTTCTTTAGAAAGTATTTTTGCAGACTAATTGCAAATATCAAGAAGTTTCTCATTATCTTATTAAATGGAGTCAGAAGAGGTGGGAACATCCATCGTGCAGAAAGTGATGGAACCATGAACCACTATTCACATTCTCATACTGGAGGACACTGCAGCATATAACATAACACACGTAGCAGCACACGGAGCAGCAGAGAGAGCAGCAGACAGAGGGAGAGAAATAATAGAGAAGAGGTGGTGAAGAAGTGAGAAAGTGGGACCTCGATAGACAGAGTCTCAATCCTGGAAATCCTCTCTTTGTACAAGTGGCGAGTGATGGAGGGCAGTCGGTGCTCAGACAAGTCGAGTATTGTTCTCACTGAGCGAGCTTGTTGTAGTGCAGCATTATTCCAATCGGGGAGCTCCCAACTTTGAAAACCGCTTAACCCAAAACACCAATTAGCATAGCCTGGACTTGATTAAGTAAGGCAGACGGTAAACAATGCATGCCATTGTCCACACAACAGAGACCTCCCTTTGTTTGTGTCTATGGTGTGGAGGTCAGAGAGACAATGCTAACTTACAGTAGGGTGCCAGTCTGTAGTGCTAACCAAGAGACTGCAGTTGACCCCTATTGGGTCAAGGTGAGAGAAGAAAAGGAAACTGTTGCTAAATACAGGAAAACATCATGACATCAAGTCCAGTGTGACTTTCACAGTTCAGAAGAGAAAGTGAAAATGAAAAATCAATTAGCCGAAGTCTGAAAAAGTGTTTTACTTCAAACTTCACTTACACCTTTCTCTTAAAATGTCAACACTGATTTCCAAGATCTACACAGGCAAAGCCTAAAGTGATGCTAATTCGCAAATGAGGTCATGAAAAGCTTTCTGCATTTCAGTTTTTTGATGACGGAGCCTTTTAAAGCGGAGGCGTCGCTTGGCTTTCCTGAGAATTTCTGTGGTAACTGTGTCAAACTCAAGATGCACTAATCACAGCCAGGCCTCCATAAACAGGTGGTAGATTGAGCAAATGGGGCCGAGGCCATTCTCAATTTACTGTGTAAATTATGCAGAGCCCAAAACAATACAAAGAGTAGACAGTGGAGTGGCTGGCGTTGGCTAATGAGATGATGAGAAGCCTGGGAGGGCTGGGAGCTAGTCGAGGTGAGGGGGTGGGCACGGCCGGCAGCTTGTGTCTGGATCTCTGTATTCGCGTGTGTGTGTTGGTGCATGTGTGTGTGTCTGTGTGTGTGTGTGTGTGTGTGTGTGAGGGTCTAGAGGAGCTTTGGCAGGGGAGCAGACACTGTCCCTTCTGCACAAACCCACCATCAGCACCCCTCCTGCCCAGACTGAGAGCTATAGAGGGAGGGGAGGGTTAGCAGGCAGCTGGGGCACCCTGCCCCCATTGCTCCAGCATGAGCACCAGCCTTGGGAACCTCTGTGGCAGGGGTCCCCCCCCAACACTGGCACGTAGGGGCCCCCCAAAAGTCTGGCTGCCCCTCCCCCCTCTCCTATCACCACCATCCCTTCCTCCCTCTTGTCTCCCCAACCACCACCACTCCTCCCACCCTAATGTGAGGCTGGGGGCCTGGGAAGGACTTCAAGTTCACGGCCAGACCTCCTATTGAGCTGACAGCCTGACTGTTTGCTCAATTCGGCTCCCTATTCAGGGCCGGGCTGGAGGAGGGAGTGTTGAGAAAGAACTGTGTGTGTATGCGTGTAAAGGGGGGGTGGGGTGGGGGTGACTAGATGGGACACGGTAGCAGTGTTATAGCTATTCATTCAACTGGGGGGAGACAAGTAAAGAGTGGAGGGAGAGAGTGAAGAGGGACGGGGGGTTCGAGTCGGGGTGCATAAATAAAAAGTGAGGAATCCAGGCTCAAAGTTTGCTTTGAGCGGTGTGCGCCTCTCTCACACTCTTTTAGACTCTTAATTACCGGCGCCTTCCACTTTTCTCTCTCCCTTTCTCTAACTACACCCCCCTCCCCTCCTCATCCACATCTCTAATACACACACACACATACACACACACACACACAAAATTGCAATCATTCTCATCATCCTCTCTATCCCCTGGTTTTATTAGGCCACATGCTGAGGCTGTAAATTTACCATTAACAAGCTTATTCACTGTAGTCCTCTCAACAAAACAAGACCATGATGCCAATAACTCAAAGCGACACCAATACCCGAAACTGCCTTTTATGTCACCAACCTCCGCTGTTATAGCCACCACCACCCCCTACCGCCCCACCTCTGTTTTTTTCTGCACCCGCTCTGAGCAGCGGTGTAATGCTAAATGCCAAGGCTAACGTGATGCCTGCTAATAGCTCGGGCAATGCTAATCAGTACGATGGTTGCTGCTGATCTCCGCTGCTATAAGCTGGACAGACTGCATTATTGCTGTGCTCTGCACTCTGTGACCTGCTGTAATATTTTAAGTTGCTTGTCTGAGCTGCTTGAAAATGAAACAAAAAAAGGAATGGAGGGGTGGGGGGGGTGAGTCGATAGCCTTCTGAAGTCCAACTCAGGCTAGCTTAGGGTGCATCACATGCTTCCTCTTTGTATTAGCAGCTTGTAGCGTACCAGGCTCCTGTTAAGGCCTTTCAACTTCAGCCTCAATCCCTTCAGCCGGTACACGGAACTATGCTTACCACAGGCCAGATTTAGGACACATGAAATACCCCAATAAGTTTTTTTTTTTTTTTCAGCAAGAACAAACCATCTTTTGATTTGCCTAAATTGGCTGCATTCAGTCAACTGTCTCAGATAAGGAGCGGCCACCACTTCGGCTCATAAGCCGCGCAGCGATCCTCACTTTGAATCCCGGTTGTTCCGATCATTTCTGTGTGTCATTCCCCAATCTTCTTCCCACCTTCCTGTCTGTCTTCACTAACCTATCAATAAAGGCAAAATGGCCAAAAAATATATCTTTAAAAACTGTCTCAGATAATTGTTTTGACATTCATGTGACTGGTCTCACCGTGTGTTTTGAATCAAAGCTGTATCTTAATGTCATCTTTCTTTTTTTTTTTGCAGGTGAGCGCTGTCGGTGCAAGAGGATCTGGAACAGAGAATGGAGGGACAGCAGGACTCCTCCTCCTTTAGCAACTATTTGCCGCCTTTCAGCTCGAAGTAAACAAGGACGATGATGTCTGCATATGATTCAGTGCTGTGACTTTGGAACACTGCTGTGGTGTTCGTGCGGCTATAATGCTGCCGTGTGATGCATTTATTTGACCCAACGGTCAAACTGGACTGATTGTGAACACAAAGGTCACGGCAGACTGTGATGAGAAACAAGGTTCGGACAGAGAACCGGCAACTCGAGGCGTGGATGAACCAGTCCACAAATGTGACTCTTCTTTTTGTAACTTTTGAGGGTGTGGCACTGAATTTTTGTAATTATATTTGCTCATGAACAAAAATATGTAGACATGAAACAATATAATGTGTCTTCAACTAACATAGGCTCCACTTACTGTAGGTCATATTTGACGAGCTGTAGCCCACGTTGCTTTGATTTGTTTTGTTATAGTTGCTAGGACTCAAAGACACGTGAATGTGAGACCCACGGCAGCAGTGAATAATACTGCACTGCGATTGGACAGCTCCATGTGTCAGCTGACACAGCGGCGAAGGAGTGAGCTGTCGTCTTTATACTCTATGCAACTGTTGTATTTCTTTTTCTTTTTTTTTTTTATTATCTTGAATTCGATTTGGTAAGAGTCCCTTTTTAACCTAACTTTGGTTTTTCTTCCCTTTTTTGGGGCTGTAGTTCATAAATGTTCCTTCAGACATCATTAAGAGAAATGATTTTTGAGGAGCCTACATTCCCGTTGTTAATACGCTGATACAGAACTTTCAGTCGGAGTGTGTGCGGGTGTGTGACAGATGACAGAATATAGCTCAGTTTCATCAGTGGATGTACTGAAGCTCATATTTGCAGCCTTAACAGACTTTGATTTGACTGTGCAGCTATAAGCCACAGTCTGAGCAAATGTGGACTCACACATTTAATATTCCTGATGGCAGAAGTGTATTTGATCAGCAGGGAGGGAGTAGCTGAGCAGGGCTCGTGGCTGTGTGTATACAGAGCACGCCACACTATTAAAACCTTCCCAGCAGGCTTTGAGATGCAGTCGTTTGGTTCATAGCAGTTACCTGCTTTGCTGTAATGATACATCTTTGGGTGAGAAATGACAAATATGTCGGCTTCAAACATTGCCTTAATTTCCTGTCCTTTACATTAGAACACACACACACACACACACACACACACGTGTGCACACTCTCTCTCCCACACACTCACTCACTCACACACACACACACACACACACACAGAGACACACACGCAATAAAGCAAGTACCATCGCAGCCTAATTCATTCTATATTAATTTTCAGGAAGTGGCAAATTTTTTATTACGATTGATAATCTATGCAAATCTTTTAAATATTACTTTAAACAATCTATGTCTATGCAGTGCTTTTGCAATTGATTCAAGAGAGACTATCTTGGTCTAATTTAGAAAATGTATTCTTTTGATAATCATGCACATCCCAGTGCTCAAGACAATTACTTATCTGCCTGGATAAGCTTGAAATTATGTTTTTAATCTCTAGCAAAAAAAGAGCCACTCTTCTGATATCAGTCCAGTGGCATGAAAATCATGAATTGTGGTCTAAAATAATTAAATGGGTTGCACTAAATCTCTGCAGATCAAACATATCTATTCAGCCATGCTCTGTATGTCATAGTTTATTGTTTTATATGAGCAACAATGTTTGTTTTATGCAGCCTAACTGTTGTGGACAAGTGTTCACCGTATGTGCCTTTCTATGGAAAAACTGTGTTGGAATAGTAATAAAGGTTTACATTGAAAACAATGGAAAACTGGATTTTGTGCCTTTTTTGTGAAGTTTTATTTGCTTGTTCATTTAGTAGCCACATATGCTGCTGGAGTGCCTTTGGGCCAATGACTAGTAACTCAGTGAAACTCTGTGTCTATTAAAGTACAGGAGGTAAATTGAAACTTAGTAAAACATACAAATAAAAATCAAATTCAATTTCATCCAAATAGATGACATCTTCCCTTAAATATTTTTTTAAAGGGTGGGGGTGCTGTCACATCTACAGAGAAATCAACTGCATTTCAGTTCCAACATAATGTTACAGCCAAATGAAAAGATTATCATAATTCCCCTGAGATCAAACAAATTTCAAAACACCATCAGGGATGTGGGTTTATTTGCTGTGGTGTTTGGCACCAAGCTATGCGGCGGCAAAGAGACACTAGATTGCTGTCCTGTTTTAATGTAAAATTAATCAGTACAAAGATGCCCTCTGTATTAACCAGTCAAAGATGTCGGACTCGTCGCTGCCAACGTGCATCTACAAACGCCATTAACCTGCTGTTATTTTGAATTTTCTGAAAACAAAGAGCACGGCAGTGTTCTCTTCTTTGATTGTGATGATCTGCGTGCAGCAGCGGCAGCGTTGTTGTGCAGGCTGGTGTGTGCTGCGCAGAACACTTCCCCTGCGTGATTTGCTGTCTGACACCACATATGGCAAACGCGCCAACACTGACATATGGGCCCCTCACAATTCATTAGCATTGTCATGTAAAAGAGGGGTAATCCCACTGTAAAACAAATGAAATGTAACCCTTTACAGTACAAGCTGATCACGCAGCTCTTTTCATTCATTCCCCCTCTTTTATGAAGTCCCGTGTAATTCAGGGAAAGAGGTTTTTAACGCAGCTCCAGTGCAACTCACCCCCCACCCCCCTTCTTGGGTGCTCTGCATTCTCGGTGCACAGCAGCAGAGGCTTTACAAGGCACTCTCTTCTTGTTTACAGCTGTGCTGCGCTTTGAAATGAGCCGTAGTACACATAAACAGCAGCTCCATGCAAATATTACAGTGCCCTTATTAACCAGGGCAGGCGGCAATTACATTATGTCCCAGGCGTTAACATCCAGAGAGCGAGAGCCGGTCCTCTGTGACAACTCCCCTCGCCCTCAGTGTTTCTTGGCGGCATTATGGCCCTCATAATCTGATTCGCAGTTTTTGTCATGCTGCCAAGAGGCAAGTTGTATTAGCCAAGCACTATAGGCCTTAATGAACTGAGTGCCAATGTTAAGCACACTAGAGCAAGCTGGAGTGACGGCGTACAACCAGGTTGTCATTTGCAGCCATGTTGGATCACGGTCTAAGTTATAGCTGTTCACGCTCAGAGGTTGGTCAGGTCTCTGAGAAAAGAAAGAAAACCACAGTCCTCTGCTATGTTTAATGTGTTCAGCATCCTGACTGAAAAACAAAATCTAATGCAGAAGGAACTGCTCTTACTGTAAACTGTGAGTGAATGTGGCTTCGTTTTGACATAAAACACAAAATGGCTGCTCGCTACATCAGATCATGAGACTGAAGGAATCAGATGCCAAGATGGCGTCGCAATGACATTAACACTGCTCGGATCAAACCAGATCACAAAAAAACAAAACAAAAACAAAACCAAAAAAAAAAAAAAAAAAAAACGGAAAGGCGACACTTCCAGCTACGACTGTTTGATTGACAATTACACAAGGGCCGAAGGCAGGAGGTGGAGTTCAAAGTGGGAAATGGCGGGTTTTGGTGCACGTCCAAGGTCTAGGAACTCTGCTGCTGCTCCTTTCACAAGTTCCTCAGAATCGTCATTGGTATGCAGGAATGCACCCCTAGGAGGCCATTCTGTGTGATTTTGGAGGGAAATGTGTTTGCAACTGGTCGCTAGAACAGAGGATGTGTGTGTCTTTGGATCTAACCGTGGTCAGTGCCAAGAAAAAGTGGGCGCCTATCCAGATCTGTCCACCTTTGTGAGCTGCCTCCCAGTGGTGCAGCCCGGCAATTCTGTTCAGTGAGCAAAGACAAAATGGCCTCAGATGCTTTGAAGGATACGTTGTTCTGTGAAACGTTCCAATTACCATACAAAAAATATAGATGATGATTAAAGACATTTGTGTGTGTATATGGATGGATTGTTTTCTGTGAGGATTATCAAGGCTTTGCGGATACTCCGTCCTTGCAGTGATGGGTTTAAAGGAAGGACGCATTTTAAACACTGTAACCCCTTGCACACACACACAAAACATGCTTTTAATTTGTATCATCTTTTAAATTTTTGTCATTCATACATATTAATCTGTTCTCTCATGATTAGATCTGAACTGAAAATGCTCTCAAATACGGTGCATTCAAGAGGTTATCTTACAGCTTGGCCATAATGGCTGTCATGGCCTTTTATTATACAAGGTATTTGAGTTTGACCATCAGGCTGCGATGGCGGTGCTCAACATTACGTATGGGAACTTAATGTCTCTTGTTATCTCAGAATTTCTTTCAAGTTACTTCACAGTAGAAAAGATATCTGAAGCGGACAAAGAAAGATTTTTTACATGGGACATTTATTTGGTCCCGCACTGATAAGTTAAAATGGGGCTAAATTTATTTATTCATGATTGTTTCAACTAGTGTTGGAAAGTAAAAAAAAAAAAAAAAGATGCTGCTTGACTTCACATTATCTACACAACATTATTTTGCTATACTCTGATCTGAAAGGTAAGACTTTGAGTCATTTTTCAGTTGAAAAATTTTATACATAAAATATCCTTTAAAAAATATAATTCTTCATAGATTGAACTACCCCTCAGTCGTAAAAGTAGGAAAAATAAGCTCTACAATTAGCAGCAATTACCAACAACATAACTGTTCACATTAATGAATTAAATCATATTATATATATAAAATAATATATACTGCTTTGATCCGTTCTGTGTAATGTGCACTTCAGTGGGGATGTGACACTGGTGCTTTTTACTCAGTAAGTGCCAGCTTTCAACACTCTGTTCATGTTCAGCAGCATTTCAATGACTACATTTTAACATGCAGTCAGGTGCTATTTTACAGTAAAATATAGTCATTAAATTGCTGTTCAAGCAATTATTATGTTACTCTTACTACTTTTTCTTAAACCATTTTTTGGGCTTGTTTGACCAATCAATGCCTGCTGAGCACATACCACTGTCGTGGAAAATTCCCCAAAACTTAGCAGGGAAAAAAATGTCTGCTCTGTAGAAACTAGATTTCAGAAATTTGTTTTTAAGCAGCGTGATCCTGAGGTTTTTAGTTTGTGAGGGTAAATGAATTGTCTGCTTTGCATGAAGACCTCCAGCCCCACAATTTGAGCTAAAGTATCAACTTAACGCAAAAGAGACTGACAAGGTTTTCATCTGACAGCCAGAATATTACAAATTCAAGTTATGTCATCTGCACAGGTAGCATGTGGCTTCGAGCATGACACTAAGCTTAAAATCCACTCACACACCCTGAAGTAATTTCTTGGAGCTTATGTATTTATAGAATAAAAGAGAAATACTCAAGCAGGAGAGGTTAGCAAAACTTGCAGCTTGGGCCTGATGAGTTAGACGTCCGAATCACTGAGGATGCTTTTCTTGAAGGCAAGTGAGCCCTGTTGTGGAATGTCAAGTAGTTTGGCCAGGGTGGGTGACTGAAGCGGGAAGTGATTTGACTAATGTTTTCCCTTTCACTTCTCTCCTCTCCACCATGTCCCCCTTCGTCCTCCCATACCGACAAAAAAACCTCCCCTGAAAACTTTACGGTGATGTCATTCATATGCAAAACAGGCGTGCTTTCAGCGGCTCAATGTGTGTGCATGCGTCTATGAGCGAGTGTGTGCATGTGCGTGTGTGCATGTGTTGCTCGAGTGGCTGATTCCATTACTTGAAGGACCATTACACTTGCCTGTCAACAGCCAAAAGACCTGAGAAAAATTAGCAGATTAAATCACTCGCCTCCTCTCCTCCTCCTCTTCGTCTTCGTCTTCTTCCTCCTCCAGCAAACATCCAGGCTGTTGTTCGCACCATGGACCTGTTTTGACAAAATCAAAAATGTGATGCATCTTCTTTGAAAGTTGCATCAGTATTTGATCAGTGACAAGTCCTAATTTTGGCAACAAATCTTTCAAAAATGCCAAAAAAAAAAAAAAAGAAAAAAGAAAACAATGATAATGGTGCAAGACACAATCAGGGCACAGTTCCTTTTAAAGAGAGGCAGAATCCTATAAACATGAGCAACCAAGGAGACTGAACCTAAATGTGGTTTTACAGTCTTGTAAAATGGAATAACACTGAAACATTAGGGGGTCCAGTACAAATTTATTGATGCAGTTAGGTGAAAGTTCAAATGTCGTGAAGGGTTCAATAGATTCATGATTGGTTTGTGCTCGTTTTTTCAGAGCATTCTTAAAAAAAAAAAAAAAAAAAAAAAAAACTCCACCACTTTTTCCATCATCAAAGTCACACTAAAAACCTAAATCGTAATCATAGTCCTGCAAGGGAACCCAGAGGTTGCACCCACTTTTACTTATCATGGGGTGACAGGTATCCAGCAGAGATTCTCCCTTAAAAAAAACAAAAGAATAAATCCAAGATCCCAGAATGTGGGAATGAAACCCCCTCGGGTCAGATTAGCATTCTGGGAAAACAAAATTCCCCACTGGGGCGACCAGATGGGTGTACCCCAAAAATCAGCCACACAGGGGGAAATGGTTGAAGAAGATGAAGAAGAAGAAGAGGAGGCTCGCCCCCCAGGGGGAAGATGGAGGAGAGAGTGGTGGAAGAGGAGGAGGTTGTGAGAGAGGGGGCGTGAAGAGTTAATGCCGACAGCTCAACAAAGGCCGCCACCGCCGCTGAGGGCAGAGAGGAGCACGGGAAAAGAGCTAAGGTCAAGGGGCCTCAGGGGGGTTCAAGTTCAAGGCGACTGTCAGTGTCTGCATTTTAACAGCCACGCAACACCCTCTGAACGTTTACACTTCTACTTGCAACAACAACTGCACCCCCACATCTCCGTTTACTCCCCAACATTAAATCTAAAGCTGCACACAAACTGGCCATTGTTTCACAGTGGACGTGTCAGGGCCACCGAGAGGCAAAAGGTAAAAAAGCAGGAGGCTTGAGGCTTGTGATGAACTTGTGATGGCCTCCATGGGAGAATAGCCACTGGGGGAGTTTCTGTGTGTTCAGTAGCGGTTGGTTGTATTGTTGGTGAAGGATAGGAAATGTTCGGTGACTTGCATGAAATGTGTTTTGTGGTCTCAGGCTTTTCAGAATGAAGTCTGTCTGCAGTTTGGAGCGATTGTCTAATCTAGACAGAGGCTGAGAAAAGAGACGCGAGTGATAAATGTTCCGTCTTCTTCGCATTATAGAAGAGAAATAAAATACTGTGTAATGTGCTTTTGAACCCCTTAATATACAGTTTTCCCCTTTTGTTTTCCCTTAAATAGTTTTAAAATCAAATTACTCCACTCTGTCTGACAGTGTCATATACTATATGCTGCTGTTCCGCCTCTTTATTGCAGCTGTGCGATGTTTACACTGAGTGAAATATTCAAACAAGACATGATTTTATGGTTGTGCTACTCCATCAAATAGAAATATTCTACATGTTCATTTTGCACAGATTTCTCCCAAAATGTGAAACATATATGGTAACCATGATATTGATATTCAAGATGTAAAGAGTTGCTGTTGAATAAAGTCTGACTGTGAGCAGTGAAAAGGCAAATCTGCTGCAGAACAATGGCCTAATGAGATTTTTAAAGTCAATTATATTGATTATTTCTGCTTCCTCCTCATGTCAAAGGCTACATTAAGATGCCAAAATGATTCAGCATGGAAGGTGAAGATCTGCCACAACCTTGAAATGCTGTGTGTTGTGTTTGTTATCTCATGCTGTATGAGATATGGCAGCCAGGAAGTGGTGCCATTGATGCAGGTTGTGACAAAGAAGGAAAAGGAAGCCGTATTATAGTGTCTAGAATACACAAAGGACTAAACAAGCTCCAGCTAAGATTCACAGATACAATAATAAATAAAAAAAAGATTTACAGATACAGTTTATATATATATATATATATATATATATATATATATATATATATGTATACTCATGATATTCTTCGTATGCTTACGACAAAAACAAATCGTCATCCTGATTAAAGGGCTGAACATGGGTTTGATCTGTCTTTAATTGACACATGAGACAAGTCTGAAGCTCTGGTACGTTACCACTTATTGAGGATGCTGTGTTTTTAATTATGTTGTACACTATACAGTGGATGGCACTGAGTTGGCAGCATCTTGGTGATTTGCATGTTGTAAATGCTTGACGGTGTTTAATCTGGTGTTTAAATGACTGAGATAAATGTTTCTTATCCTATATATGGTTTTGTTAAGGTTAAAGAAAGATGCTGTCTTTTGGGTTTTGTTTGGGATGGTTTGGACACTGAACACTACAGTAAATCCCTATTGGAAAGTAAAAAAGAAGATCTTCCATTAAAGTTATCAAAGAAAAGTCATAGAAAAACAAAAATTTTTAGTGATTGCATTCCTTTCTTGCCCAAATTTCTTATAGCATAATAATAATAATAATATAAATCAATTCTTCTGGCCATGATCATGTAGTGAAAGTTGGATATGGTGACAGCTCTAATCATAATAGAAAACCAAACAGATAATAGAAAAACAAATAGAATATGTCGTTGTTATAAGTTTTCCAGATATGATCAGAAAATGACCGTCTTTGTAACTAGGGCTGTATCAGTCTAAAGTATCTCTATCAGAGTTGTATGGTTTCTGTGGTAATCATAAAGATAAAGGGTTTCTCTTGGACTGATGACACAGTCTGAGAGAGGGGGGCATCACTGCTGACTAATCTTGACCATAGAGCAAAAGTTCAAACTCATTTAATGAACTGGAACACCAAATAGTTGTCCCACTTGATTTAGAGCTCATTGAAAAAAAAAAAAAACATATGTTTGTTTTCTTCTCTGTGGCCAGGCAAAGGTTAGAGGTCGGGCAGACCACCACCACCATCCCATAAAATACAACATCACTGCTGACCCCCTCGTCACGTCTCCAACCCCTGCACAATAAAAGGTCAATGGGGTGGAAATCTGTGTCCCCACATCTTTTTGTTGGCCTTAAACAGACCAGACAAACCACAACATATCCACAGGCTGACCTCTGACCCCTCAGCCTGCTGGCCACACAATCCGAAATCTGCTGGTTGTCTCGGTGGAGAGATAAATATCTGAGCTGAAGCTTCAGTCTCTGACTGACAACCAGAGAGTGATGGTAGATAAGGCCTCCCAATCCAGCCAGGATCTTTCACATTTTTCACAATATTTGGGATAATGTCACAGTGAATCTTTCAACTGAATTAAAACTCTTTGAAAAAACATTTAGTGTATACACACACACACACACACACACACACACACAAGATTAGATGGATCATTCACTATTTTAAAAAGTTTTTTTGCTGGCAACAATGGTGATCTATTATTATTATTATTATCATCAAGATTTTACATTTGATCTATTGGTGTAAATTTGTTTTATATACTCTTTTACAATCTACAAATAACAAAAAATGGAAAAAACACATATATGGTCTGTTCTTAAGTGAATAATGGGGTATTTAAAGAACTCAGATGTTTTATCTTTTCATGTTTCACGTTTATACAGCTGCTTCTAATGGTCAAATCAAGCAATGGCTCTAGAAAGAGCCTTCTACCTTTTTATGTTACCTGAGCACTTGGAAAGGGAGGCTGAGGGGGATGGTATTCACTTGGTTGCAATCTGAAACCCTACTACTAGATAGCGATAGACATTACACAATAAACCTTTAAATAATTGCACCATTTGAGGTTGACACAACTGCACAATGTGGTTGTGCTTGCACAATGACAATATAAGATCTTGTAATGCACCACATTGTTAAATCATTGATATTGTATTCATCCTGATGGGTGCTAGCACTGTAGAGACTCAAGCTAGAAAAATGCAAGTGGGTTTAAATAATTATGATTGGTTTTTGTGCATTTATGTGAAGGACCAGGGACACTCCACAAGGTTTATTAATTAAACAGGTAGTAGCCAGATTTGATTGCATTGTGGCTTTCCCGGGCTACTTGTGACAAACACCCTTTGGCCTTTGACAGGATTGTCACAATTCATTTTCAGTGGCTGCTTCAAATCAATTTTCAACAGTGACAACTCCAACAATAATGCCTCTACTGTATACACGTCACAATATGCAGATTTGATATATTTGCACTATGTGTTATGTATAAAGCCATGAATGGGTGAAATCTTTTCATTTTTTTTCTAGCCATAAAGTGAAATCTAATTATTCAATTTAAACAGCGGAGTGCATCTGGAAAGCAGGTGATGGTTAATGGACACAGCATCTTTTGTTATTTACTCTTCCTGGCTGTTAATGTCACTGTCCCCCGCCTCCCCATTCTCATTATGGGTCAACACAAAAATATGCACGAATACACACATTACTACATCACCTTCACACACACACACACACACATACACACACAAAGGGTGGCAGTTGCTTGACTGGTGCCATGCTCCACCTCTCCTCACAGCTTTCATGCTAGCTCCTGGTTGCCTTGGCAACTGGCTGTGTGAGTGTGAGTGTGTGTGTGTGTGTGTGTGTGTGTGTACTGGTACGGTGTCGAGTACAACATGAAGAGAGAGGGAGAGCATGGAGAGCAGCAAATGCAGATACACACACGTAAACCTGTGTAGGAAACACATTCACACACTCCCTCTCTCTCTTGTTCTGTCTCTCACTCACTCACTCACACACACACACACACACACACACACACACACACACACACACACACACACACACACACACATTTACAGTGCACACACACACACAGAAACACAAAGTAATTTATGAAGATGTGAGAAGTGCAGGATTAGCATTATGCCTTGTGTTACTACACATCCACTTTAGTGGCCTGATGGAGAAACAGACCACAAAACCACCTCGCCAAGCCAAGACATGCTGGAGCGCTCTCTCTCTCTCTTTTGCTCGCTCTCAAAATAAAAGCCCTATTTGTTGGACGCATTAAAGAAAAAAATAAATAAATAAATAAACAATAAAAGCTATGGTAATTATCGAATGACAGGAAATGCCCAATCAGTGGTAATTTAAAAGCGGTAATGGAGTGTAATTGACTGCTGCTGTCTGTTAAGTGTGTCCTGTAATTTATGGAGACTGATTCTGTTGTGTAATGTGTGCACATTGTTATGTAAAAATTATATTCACAGAATATGTTTGACGTACCACATATTGCCGGTGTGTGGGTGTGTGTGTTTGTGTGTGAGAGATACCATGGGTTTGTGGGCAATAACTTATTGTAATTATGACCACAAAAGGTGCTAAATAAGAAAATAACTGTATTGTGAAGAAAAAACTAAAATCTAAGTGTTGCAAAGTAACTCGCATGATAGTTGAATGTTTCATCGTAAAAAATGAAATTAAATGAGATGAAACTCCACACCACAATGAGAAAAATGTTCATAAAACTGTCTGAAAATATAATTTTTATACTGTAGCATTATAGCTTTTGTCAGTTGTACCTAAGAGCACTGACCTTAATTGTTAACCCTTTCTTTAAAACAGTGCACCCTAAAGAAATGTAACCCGTTTGTGATATTTTGGAATAAAAGTTGCTTGTGTAGGACATGACTAGGTCTATGACTAGGTCTTTTTTTCCTGCAACAACAAAGAAAGGACATGTAATTGTGTTACACCTTAAAAAATATCAAGTAAAACATCATATCCAATTTTTCCAGCAGCCGTGCCGGAGTTAACGAACGAAACAACAGTAGCCCTGAATTTGTGACCTGCCAAAATTAAAAAAGAACACACCACCAAACATCACCAAAATTGGGGTGGAACATCAAACCGCAGTTTAAACTTCCAACTAAAGCCACTGTTTTATCCAAAAAAAAAAAAAAAAAATGCTAGTCACTCATTTAAAAACAGGACAGACTTTCTTTGTGATTCTTCTGTTATTGTGATTATTGTGCCACAGCGCTTGTTCCTGCGGCCGCCATCTACCAATGTTACACACACACACACACACACACACACACACACAGAACTTTGCTTCAAAAGACAGCAAGAGCAGTTTCTACACTAACAATGCGAGTTAATCAACCACAATGCAACATGGACACAGTTTGCTTTTTATTTTTCCTCAGCTCCGTCACCAAGAGGGTACAAATTCGACTCTCTTTGACGGCTTTGTTAGGAGCACTGTATCGCCAGTGCCTTTTATTCCTCTCCATTAGAAAAACACAACATGATATCAATATCAACGTGTGTGTGTCGACAGACAGAAGCAGCTCTTCAGCCACGGTGCTGCTGTTTTTCTGTCTGACCAGTCTAATTGCAGTTGATTGCATTCACCTGCTGGCCCTGGTTCCTAATTAGAGGGTTAGAATGAAAAGCAGCAGGGCTCTGCAGTTTTCTGAACCAGAAGGCACAAAAACTGACCCACACTTTTAACAGTGTTACACTTGGCCCCATCGGAGAATTTAATTCAAACTGCAGCTCTGTTGTGTGTATTTTGGTTTAATGTTGACTTTAAAATGGTGGATGAGGACTTATGTTGTATGTGTTGATAGGATAATCCCGTTTCTCAAATTAGGAACTTATTCTTCTGAATAATGTGTTCATGTACCTTTAAATTTGAATGTGGACACAACATGGATGCTACAAAGATTTCTATTTTACTGCCACACCAATACATTTTCTGAAAGCAATAATATATTGCTTCAAATTACTTTATCAGGTAAATTACTTTTCTAAACACATGGACACCAGCTATCACTTACAAACTAATACCCTCGTGAAATGTTTTACATGATTATGTGCATCTGTACTTGAATTTAAACAATTAATGAGAAGGTTTTCAGCATCAACCAAACATTTGCTTTCATCCGCCATGTTCATGCGTACCAAAATTTTCTAAGATTTTCCGAGTTGCTCTGAGTTGAGGTGGCATTCGTGACTTTTCCTATTATTCCGAATGTTCTATCACACAACTTTCAAGTGTGATTGATGGTAGAGATTAGAAAAATCCTCAAGTATTAATGTCAAGGCAACCTAAGGCAGTTGTATGATTGTTCTGGTCATACGATGGTTAAAGATACTTCCCATGGTCAGTACAGCACTGTATCCATTACATGACTACATACAGGAACAGTTGTATAATAAATCAAAGTGAGCTTTCAGAAAAATCCAAGTTGCGAGTTGTAATTATGACTGGGATGTTGGACACAACCGGTATTTACAAGACAGTAACTGGTAATTATGGCAATTCCCATCTGACATAAAAGCAACATCATAGTACTTCAGGTGAACTCTGGTGAGGTCTCTTGTGGCGCCCGCAACGACTGTGAGAGTCATCTTATCACTAAGTTTCAAGCTGGATTGTGCGACTGCCTGAACATATGTCATTACATAGGATACAGTAACTATTATATCATAGCAACCAAGATGGTACTGATGTAGTCTGTTAAGAAGGAAATCTGTAGATTAATGACCTCTGGAATGATGAAGAAGATGCTGGAGACTTGGATGACTTCATGTTTAACAATAACAATTCAGCCTGCAGGGAAAATTGACCGAACAATACAAGTGTAATGCAAGACCAATTCTCAAGGATAGCACTGAGACGGACTGTATTTTTTCAATTGCTAACAAGCGCTTATCAATACTTCAGATGCTTTTTTCTAAACTCTTAACACCTACAAAACACAGTTGGCCAAATGGTTAATTTTCTTCTCAAAAACACATTTTGTTAAATACATACTAGCTCTTCATTTCAAAATACAATACACCTTTCTCTGCACACACTAACTTTACCAAAACACTGGAAATCTGACTCAAAATGAAATTATTTTGTCAAACAATGACGTTTTCAGTTCACAAGGTACATGGAGTCAGTCAAAGTGCAGCTGGCTTCAAAATATTGGCAGTTGTTGGCATTACAAAAACTACATAGACTTTGTTGTAATTGCATTCAAAACATGCAAACATGCTAATGTTCACATTTTAAATTATTCCAGTAAAAAAGCAAATCAGTTTTTTTTTCTTTCCCTTACTGTATACAACAGGAGATGCAGTATGATAGAACAAAAAAAGGTTTAACTGTGTTGTTTAGAGTAAATATATTCATGAAACATATAAGGAGATACACACAAAATACACTAACCGTACACACAAAAACCAGCAACAAAAAAGTTCAGATGAAAGAGGGTTAAAAAAAAAAAAAAAAAAGCACAAAATTATCTAATCTGCGATCTTCAGGATTAGGCCACATGTTTTCATCAACATCACATCTAATGTCATCCAAAGCGATACACCTGGGATAAAACCACTTGGTATGATGGATCCACCCTTGGCAGACTTCAACTGCGATGTCCCTGCAGCCAGCATCCAGGAGAGACATCTGGTCATGTGGCTGATGGTCATAAACTTTCCTAAATTTATGAACTTTCCTAACTTAAACCTCCATGCAGATTTAAAATTATTTTTTAACTGATGTGTTGTTTTGAGCTGATATTATTGCAGAAGTAGAGCTTCTATACTGTAGCTAAGGTTTGGAATATTGTTGTTTTTAATCGCGGTATGTGGTGTGTTAACATTTGTAAATGTGACAAAAATGCTATGACAAATGCTTGTTAGCGACTGCAAAAACTGTAACTATTTGAATGAATCGGCATATGTTCTCAAATGAGGTACGAGCTAATCACAACAGGAATTATGCTTACCTAGCTCACAGATTGACTCTGCTCGAGTCAATTCAATGTAGCTTCATAGGCGTCAGTCAGTCTATTTGTTCTCTCTCAAGACATTATAAACAATCCTTGAGCGAGAACTCGAGTGGCAGGGACACAAGGACCCTAGAGACAGTTTCCTGCCTCATCCTGAGCACATCACACATAACACAGGATGATTCAGATTCTAGTGATCCTATGCTGACTAACTATAGGAAGTAAATGTAAATTATTCACAGATGAACTCAAGCTCAAAATAATAACAACACATATGAAACAAACCCCAATTCTGGAATTTGTTGTACAATTGAAACATTTTATAATAAGATAACAACTGCAATAAGCTAAACACCAACAAGTTGTCAATTGGCTAAAATAGAAGATTTATTTATTCATTTTTGCCTCAACAGCGGAACAGCCTGATCTATAAATAGCAACTAATATGTGGTAAAGTGGAGTATTTTCAGAGAAGCGTGAGGCCATTCAGGGGCCTGCGGGGCCTCCACAGTGAGGCCCTGTTCCTGCGAGGCGATGGCGTCAGTTTATTTGATCCCATAAGGTTAGTTGTTGTACACCTTAATCCACATGCACGCCTCCTCCCCCTTTCATTCAGGAGCTCTGATTGGATTACACCACAGCTCAGCCTAAGCATGCATGTGTGTGCGTTGTGAGTGTGAGCGAGAGAGATTGCAAAGAAGGGCATATGGACGGAAGAAGGGAGGGCGTACACAGAATGATAAGTGTGTGAGCTGTATTCAGCTACACACACACACACACACACACACACACACACACACACACACACACACACACACACACACAGAGTCTTGTTTTCATGCTTTCAGGGGACATTTCATTGACTTGCATTCATTTCCCGGAGACTTTCCTTGAAAGCCTAGAGATCTTAGTTGTTGGTACCACTTGTCTAACCTTTATCTAAATATGACCTTAACCTTAAACCAAACTGAAATCATGTGTTCACCTTTATTGTTTGTTTTTTACATTATGGGGACCTGCTTTTTGTCCCCATTAAAGAGACAGGTCCCCATATGTGAGTGTGTAGTTTAAGTCCCCACAATGTAGGAAAAACACGCACACACCCTTCATTTTCACCACCACTTGATCTCCATCTCTGTTTATTAGCTCCATCCTCAGCAGGAGGTATGACTTAATTTGGAAAAGAAAAAAAAAATAATGATCATAATTTAAATAAATGTAGAGTTTAAGGCATTTTTTTTTAATCGATGGTGACTGTCAAAATAATTGCCACATGCAGGATTCAGTCTCACATGTTAAAGTTAAAGGTTAATGTAAAAAAAATAAATGAATAAAAATTGTGTGTATTAATATACATATATATATATCTTTATTTCTTTTCAAGAGGTGATGGATATTTGAGGGAAAATTTGAGGCATTAAAAATTCCAACAACCCCGCTGTTGTGCCTCCATGAGTTGTTCATTTTCGTCGCCTTTTTTGTTTATTTGTTTCAGGGTTAATTAACCTCCTGCTGATGTCCAGCTGGAACCCAGAATGAATCTGGAACAAAAGAAGCTCCACACAATAAAAGCGTACTGTTACAGTATCTTTACACATGAAGACACATAAAATAGTGAATTTGTTACAATTACAATAATTTAGTAGAGCTTTACAAAAACAAACAAACAAAAAAATCCAGTTTGGACACAATTGAACTCCAGCTTGTTTCCTTGGGTGTGTCCTGTCATGTTTTTGTCACAGAAATCTGGATCCCCTCAACCCAAACGAAAGCTGCTGTGATTCTGTGCTTACTGGTTTTTAAGCAGGTTTTGAGCATGTGTGTGTAGTGAAAAAATTAATAAATTCATTACACAGAAAAAAAAATAAATAAATAAATAAAAAAAAATTCACTTTTTGACTGCGCTGCTGTGGATGAATGAACATTATTGTCACAAAGGACACAAAGGAACTGCTCACTGCCGGGCGACACTGAAACAAATACTGTAAAGTGACAAAGTGTAGAATCCCATCAGAAAACAAAACAAATGAACTTTCATTTTAAAAAGTACAAATCTGAAAGATCTAAAGGTCAAAAGATCTAAAGATATTGTACTTAGACTGTCCTGCTGTGACTATTGGGGGGAACTACCCCTTATTTTATTTCTACTCTCTAACATCTTGCTTGGTCTTTACTCTCTTACTTTTTTGTCTCTTTTTTTGGTTTGTTTGATTTCTATATATATACCTATATCTATATATATACATATAAAAATCTTTAGTTGCAGTTTGACTGGTGATATTACTGATAATAAACCTTGCCCATGTATCGTCTTTCAAAATAAAGAAATAAAATCTGAGTATGTCCCTTCAGTTGTTGTATCATTTCCTGTTAATATACATTTATTTCTTAAACGATAATAGGGAAATCATTATTATGCTATGAAAATGACTTTAGTGTTATGTATTTTTGAAAAGATCAGATGTAATTCCCTGTTTAAGCAGAAATTAAACTATAACAATTTCCTGTGTATTACTATGACAGAGAATTATTCTTAGTTTAAAAAAAAAAAAAAAAGAAATTAAACTTTATTGATCCTTGAGTTTTGATGGTTAAGGGTTATTCTCATCGTTTAAAGCTAAAAACCTTTTAAGCAGCCCTGACAATCAACTCACAAGGAATTTGAATAATATAAACTTTATTGAAAACCTTTTTAGATTGTGCTGCTAAATGTCAAATGCCACAATGTGTATATAATGTACACGCTGCACATGTATTAAAAACTTTACAAGTATTTGGAGACTGAGGAAACTGAGAAACAAGACATGCAATAGTGTCCCACCAGCGGTCATATGTAAAATTCAAACACATCCACATGTGTAAGTACAGCTCACTACAGACAGTTTAGTTGTCAGACTCTTGCTGTTTATCCAGTTTGGAAGTGTGGGCAACACAAAGCTCTCACACGGTTCGTATGGCTGAATTGTTGCAAGCAGTTGCCTAGTGATAAGATAAAACTGAAGAAAAAGGACGACTGTGAAGCCCACAGTGCAGCTTTCTGCTACGAAAACGTTAAGTGAATAGACTGTCAAGTGCATTCTTCTTTACAAAGCACAATAAAGAACAAAGTAGCTTTATTGTGTGTTATTTCATTTGAACCAAATGTTTGAACTTTTAACTGTGTAAACAAGACCCACATGATGCTGAGCGGCAGCGACTGTGCCTTTAATAGTGGCTGCTGTGGCTTTGACCCCGCGCTGATAGACCATGTGAAATCAAACATGATAGTTTTTCTGTCATTATATGCATGTTTGAAAAAGATTCTTACATTTTTTTAACATAAAAATACTTTGCTTCCATGAGAAAGAACAGCATCATTTGTTCCCACTCAAAAATAAGAAGAAATAATATTACTACTGGTAATAAAGATTATTTTATTGTTGAGTCCATTTCTGTTTCTTTCACTTTTTTAATGTATAAAACCAGGAATGTCTTCCATATAATTTATTTTCTTAGTTTCTGTAGTCACATATATATGATGGTAATGATGATGATTGCGTAGTCTGCCGACAATGAATTTCAAATGCTTTCATTACTACTGTATACTCTTAATCACACATATCCTGTAGCTACAAACGAAATAGTTGTGTTGGTGACGTCACGTCACAATTTCTCCTCACAAACTTTTCACTAAATTTCTTTCCCCCTCTCTTCTCGGCTAAAGAGAGAACGAGGAGTAGGTGGATAAAACTTACCGGGTCAGATATTTTCCTAGGTTGCGTAGCTGCTGTTAAGCTAACGTTAGCTGTCAGAGTCTGTTGGTGATGTCACAAAACAGTACTCTCTCGATGTCAAAAATATATTTAAAATTCACAAACATCATATGTAAAATTCATGGCACATTTCGAACAGGACCAGAAAATAATTTTTATCTTTCCACTGACTCTCTCATTCATAATTTTTTTCGAGCATAGATGGGCGTGACTTAGGCTCACTATAGGAGCTTGCCTGTGAAAGACCTTTGTTGTCATGGTAACAGCAATGACCATATACTTAAGCTTATGAAATAGTTATGGATAAAAGAAACAGCTCTGACTATTGGTTTCATATAGAAACAGAACAACCTTGTCCTGGTGTGAACTCACAAGGTCACTTGACTTCTTCGTTTGTGCCCGTCATAATTACCACGCCCACCGGAGGTCGCCAAACATAAAAAACATAATGAGAGAATCATCCAATCGGTACGTACATCCTGGTGATATTTGGCTTCTGAACGCTGTCACTTGCTGCTACTGCTGCAGTTGTTGTTCATATAGAAATATATAAGCCCCCAACCTCCAACCCAGCATCCACCTGTGCAGGCGTTGATCCCCCACAGGGAAAGTTATTATCGTCACTCCCTGCTGTGCTGAGCCTAGTGTTTCCTTGCAGAGAGTGACAAGGTCAAAGACTAGATGACGCATATCACTTCTTTATAGTCTGTATTCACATGATGATCTAGTTATGAGTATTTTATTCCTATAGACATATTGACTAACAATTAATCTTTTGGCATTCATCACACAAAAAAATGCAATACATCCTGGTTCCGGCTATTTATATAGTAGGAATTATATCATCTATCTGTTCTAAATACATTTGGACATTTACTGATTTTGCAAACACAAAAACCAAACAAACAACTATTATTCTTAACATTAGATAAAACATCCCCAAGTGTCCAAAAAATACCATGTATCTAAGACTAACTGGGAAAATCACCATCTCCAAAACATAAATGGCACAAATGTGGCCTGAAATAGCATTTCCTATATGATCCATGCATCCTGTGAGAAGTGTTGGGCTGTAATCTTGAGAAAGGTAATCTCAGTCTTTAAGAGCTGTCCTGCTGCTGCAAGTATTGTATGCTGCTCTCCAAAATAGAAAGAAAGAAAAAAGCGTACAATAAAGGTCCAAAAATTCAAAAACACAACCAGAACCGAAGGTCAAACCAACAATGTCAAAATCCATTTCTTACTTCCTCCCTTCAAATCAGCAGACACACGGGAAGATCTCAAGTGACATTTCATTCTAGGAGTCATGGCAACCATTTCTCTCTAAATCCCACTATTACCACCTGAACATATCAAGGCTGAAATGCACAAAGGAAAGAGGACCCCCCCGTGTGTCTCCTATGTGCATTGTGCAACCATGAGACCGCAATGAAAATGCAAGGACAGGTCAAGGCTGGCACAAATGCTACCTGACCTCCAGGAGCTGAAGGGTGAAGAAGGGCTAGTCTGATGTGAATCAAACCCTTCAGATTAGACCTGTAGGGGCAGGAAGAGGAAGGAAGGCAAGTCGCAGCTTGTCACTTGACCTCTACATGTGTGACTGACTGTCTCCCTGGGAAAAGAGGAAGGCAGAGGACGAAGCATCTTGATGGCCTCCTACAGCCCAGCTCCAGTCTTGTCCAGGACAATGAACAATCAGCAGTGAGTGTTGGTGATTAGGGAGGCACTCAGGGCATATCTGGCCTCCAGTGAACTTACTGAACCTCCACAACATCATCAGCCTCCAGTAGCCTCCAAGTCCATAACAACCTAACAAAACCTGAAAACACATCTTCTCTTTTTGACTTTTCACCCACATAAAACCAACAGATGTTTAAAAAAATGTGAGTGCATATTTCTATATCAGAAATCAACTATAAAATATACAAGGGAGCAGAAATGATGTCACAAAAAAGGGAAAAATATCTTTTTTTTTATACATTTATTTCATCATGACATCATAAGTTTGCTTTGATTTAATCAATACCTCAATTTGGCAGCAAAGGATTCATAGTTCACCTTTCTTACAATAGATAACAAGTGGAAAAATAATACTAAAAACAATAAAGGTAATAAACAATAAAGAGAATAAAGAAAAAAAAATAAACCTGAGTTGATCTTTTAGGCTTGGTTGAGGTATAAAAGTATGATGTATCAATAAATGTCTAAGATATAAAAGTTCACTGAAGCTCCAACATGGTGGTCGCTGAAAACATCAGATCTTTGTGGAACAATAGGACTTTTTTTTTTTTTTAACCTTCCATAAATACCACACCTCTGTGTTTTCTGCATGGATTTGCACCATTTGAGGTTTGACTGGCATTTTTTTTTCTACTGACATCAGCCTCTTTTTCTGCAATGGTTATTTGCACCTGAGCGGAAAATTAGCAGCACTAGCCATTTATCTTGATGAACCGATTCCTTATTTTCACATTACAGTATATTTTATGGTAAAGTGCATTAATAATCTGCATTGTCTTTTGCCAAATTTCTTAAAAATTCATTGCAAAGTGCTTTACGTCTGAACGGAAGCTCATCTACTGCTGTATTTCTTCTAAAACGACTGCTGTAACGTATATATGTGTCACATAGGACATCAATATGTGCACATTCACAGTATATTTACAGTTTTAGCTTTAGTTTATGGGGACATTCAGTTCTCTGTCTCAATGCAAATCCTTCAAATCAGTGATAAAATGATCAGCCAAGGTGTGGTCATAAAACCTCTAACTGCTGACAATTTCTTCTAACAATTACACCCAGTTGATTGATACCGACTCTGTAAGGCCAGTGGTGATATTTAGGGTCTGAAAAATATGCCAATTCCTCTTATAAATTTTGATCATTTTCATGCAATGGATCTCAGACATTCAGTGTCTCTTAAGGACTGTATCTAACCAGGGTGGGAAAACCTCTGAAACGTCATTGGGACCATCATGGGATGTTAAAACTTTTCATTGAATTCTAGACTAATGAAATTCTTTCAGGGTTAGCGGCTCTTTAAGGCTCTATGACCCTCCTGACACACACATATTCAGTGGCTGGGATAGAGCTCAGGGGTCCAATATTGCATTAAAATGAAGAAATAATTTTCCCAAACAATTAGAAATGAAACATTTAAAACACAGAATGAAGCCTGTAAGTGGTGAACTACAAGCCAACTTACGAGTTTGTCTTGTAAGCTAAAAATAGTAATCAGTATTTAGTTAATTTAAAGTATTTTAGGTATTGATACCTAATGGCATCTCAAATTCTGCTCCCTGACATCTGATTGCCAGCATATTGCCTAGTTTGATAAACACTTGTAAACACTTCAAGTACATTTCACCATTTTAAAAATGAAAATGAGAAAAACTCAGTTGCTGTTGAATTCCTGCAAACCTCAGCAAAAATTAAAAACCTAAAGTTTATGTAAAACATCCATCTTTGTTGCTAAAAACCATCCTCACCACCCTGAATGTCTGAGTGATGAATGGGTGTTGCATTAAAGAATAAAGATAGAAACCCACACATATCTGTAACACTGCAAAAATATGAAAACAACATTGTTGTAATCAAGACCCCTTTAGTGTTGAAAACAGATGCAGCAATTACCATATGGTAACGGCAGCATTCACAAAGACTTTCCCAGGCTTTGATGGTAAAACAGAAGACACCATTGATGCTGCCGTGAATGCGATGCACCGTAATATGCTGCATATGTTTCTCATCCCGTTGTAACTCTATGGGATTAGGCCTCAAAAGCTAGACACACACACACACACACGCATAGATATACACGGTCTACGGTTTCACAATCTCAGGGTCCCCCTAATCATGTTCCTTCCATGGGTCCCCCCTCTCTTCATTAAAACTCAGACAAGAAAAGGGGGTGCAGACAGGAGCAGGGTGGCAAAGAAAGGCTGCTGAGACAGAGTCCTCCAGCCTGTCTGGTTAAGAGTGTGGGAGCGTGTGTGTGACGGTGTGTGTTTTTTGGGGGGTGGGGGGGGGCATGGGCGGGTGTATGGGAATTGACTTTGCTATTAAACGACTTAAAAGAGAGACACCCATCCACCCTCCTCCTGGCTCGACGAGAGGACAGGAGTGGTAGTAGAGCAGTGAGGGACCCGCTGCTACCACCGCAGCAATTTGCTGTCTGGGAGGCACAAAGAGGAGGTCAGAGGTCAAATAAGTGCATTGAGATAGAGGTGCTTTCTCATGTTAATGCTGTCACAAACAGCTCTGCATCATTCCAGGACTTTGGGAGCATGCTGGGGCACTGGATGGTGGCATTTATGAATATGATGCCGGCTATAATTAATGATATCTTTGAGTAATCTATAAAGAGTAACAGATAGTGTTTCACAAAGTTAAGGAAGTGGCACACCACTGTTCATCACAGCTACATATGCAACATTAGTGACAGTATCCTTCATCTGAAATATGATAGGTTAAAAATTTAGACAAATCAGTTTTTTAAAATTTACATATAAACAAGCTGTTGAGCCCTGAGAGCAATACTTTACATGGTAGACAGAAACAATTGCCCATATAGGTTTGCCAGAATTTCCCAGAACAAAACTTCCAAATTAAATGTTACCAAAAAAAAAAAAAAGACAACAGTGGCTTAAGTTTGGTTCTGAGAAGATTGTGATCTGGGCTAAAGTAAGTACCGTAGTTTGTTATGGTTAGGGATTTTTAAAGGTTAAATGGCCTCTTTCATTATGATCATCAAGTTTAGGGCAAGACATGATTATTAGAATTCAACAGGATTCAAACAACTGTCTCCAGGGTCGATGTCTCATTTCAGGGTCAAAATTTTCTCAACATAAACAACTAATTAAGTTTTTTTCCTTGGGTTACTTAACCTTAACATAAACTTAATTCCATACAGAAGCTGCTTCTAAATGACCATTGATCCAACAGGGACTTTTCCTGAAACTTTTTTTTTTTTAGAAAATTAGAAACTTCACCTGCATTTAAGCTGCTGGGACTTGGTTCCGCTTTGATTCCTACATCTTTCTGAAGACAGGACTGTGTGAGGGTCAGTATTGACTATCTCTCTATCGTGCGCGCATGTGCGCGCAGGCACACACACATACACACACTCTTCTGTAGCTGACTGGCTGCCTCTCAGGAGGAGACTGTGGGATCAGGACTGTTTAAGAAGCAACAAGCCTCCAGCAACTTCTACTGAGGAGCCAGAGAAAGAAAGAGAGGCCCCTCTACACGTAGACATGAAGCATTATGCTTGCAGGTTTCCAGTCTGGGCAGAGAGGCCGTTCACATGGAGAGGTGGAGGCTGCTCATGTCTGAACACTGAAATGTGACTGTTGACTGAAGCTAGAAAGTCTTACTTCAAATATTCACTGTGACACTCAGATTTCAAAAAAAAAAAAAAAAAAAAAAAATTTAAAACTAACATCTCTGTTTGTAAAGCCAAAACATGCAACTAATAACAAGCTTCTAGTTCTGCTGTTAGTTTGTGCTCAGTCCAGCAATCAAGCTAAAATATGCTTGACTGCTACAAAACTAATGTTAACAATAAAACACTGACCTGTGTGCAGCTGACTTTTTGTTGCTCTTTGCGGTGGACTTCTTTAGCTTTGACTTGTAGTACAGTCTTGCAGTTTCTTCATCTTGCAACCATGTTTGACTTTTTAAGAAATGTTTGTCTTCCATCTATGTAAATGCAGGAACAACCAGGTGAGGGCTCAGGTGAGCTATACTGCATCATACCCCTGTAAACGTGTCAGTGCCACCTGCTGGTTTGGAGTACAAAAGTCAAAAGCACAACTGCCATTGCCATTCAGGAGGGGGAAGTGTTTGCATTGGCAGTGCTTCTTACCCACTTAAATTTACTTTTGGTGTTTGGTTGTTTTTGAAAAACTACAGCAGAATTATATCTCATTTAAATGACCACTTTTAGCTCAGTAGATATTAGAAATTTGTAGATTTCCTGTCTGCTGATGCCTTTGCAACTTATGACAGGTGATTATGATTATGACAGGTGCAAAGCTGTGGACAACAGGCAGGAGAATTATTCTAAATAATCTACCAATCAAGCAAATATGTCCAGAAACAATCATTTTCCAAAACCTTATAGATTACAAATGCACACACTTTAGAAAGGTTGAAGTATTGAGAGACTTTTAACTTTAAATGGGAAATGGGATTTATGTCATATATGTTTGGAGGGTTTTCAACACTTTCAGCATATTTTTTCTGGACCCTGCATCTAGTGACCATTAGTAGAACTGCATGTTAGGCAAACCTCATATAGCTGTAAACTACATAGTATTATGTGTAGTGCTGATAATTTCAAGGACAATTTAATGAAATTTTAGGCCAAGAAGTAAAATGAATCATTTAAGTAAAAAAGATACACATATATACATATTCCTTGTAATTTAAGTAATTTAACATGGAAATAGTATGAAATGCTCAAATGCTGAAATCATTCATACCCCCCCCCAAAAAAAATATATATATAAAAAACATGACTTATACATCTGCACCAGGAACAAGATAACTTGTTGTATGTAACATTACCAATAATAAAAATAAAAATAAAAATAAAAATAAAAATAAAAATAAAAATAAAAATAAAAATAAAAATAATAATAATAATAATAATAATAATAATGAATCATACCTATTTTCTGTGTGTTTGTTTATTTGTATATGTGTGTATTATTATTATTATTATTATTATTATTATTATTATTATCAATAATAATAATAATAATAATAATGAAATTGATAAATATGTCCAGACAGGGTCTAAACAACAATCTCGTGTTACATTCATACAATATGACATCGACTCAGATCCATATTATTTATACGTGATGAATAATTTGAGCCTAATTTCAATTTAAACCGTCAGTTAATCCAGTAAAAACCGCAAACACACAGACGCTGCTGCTGCGGGACTCAAATCTGTCTTATTTCATTATGACTTCAAAATACATTTGGCTCAGTCGAACTTTTTTACTGATAATAAATGAATTAGTCCAGATTTATTTCAAAATAATATATTGCCCGACTTTTTGGACTTGTTTTTTTTTTCTTCAGAAGTGTCATCAAGATCAAATTTATTTCGACCTGTTAGTATCACGACCTTAAGTTAGTCACCAAAATTAGCGACTAATCTTTTTTTTTTCGATACCATGAATTATCAACCAGGCCTTAAAAAATACATTTAGATTCAGACATGAACTAATTAACTTCAGCGCTGCCTTGTTATTACATAATCAGCACTTATTATCTATAAATACTTAGGAAATACAGTTGCACCTTTAGATATATTTAATTTTAGGACAATAACTAACAGTCTCAAGACCAGATAAGACTATTTGATTTAAGAGTTTATTAAAAAAAAAAAAAAAAAAAAAAAAAACGACAAAATTACTTTTATTACATTTTCAGTCAACATGTTAAATCTTTGCTTTTTATTTAATTCCATTTAACTCAAACTTAAACTTAAATCAAATTATTGATTAATTTACTGATAATTACTGTTACTGATAATTTAAATAAAGTAGAATCTGTATTATGAATTGTGAGGGAAACAGTATAGTCTTGTATTATTATTATTGTTATTATTATTTAGAGGAAAAAACTGAAATATTAATGTAAATGATAAAATAATAAAGAAAGTCAGGCTATGGTAGAAGAAGAAATCTCCTGTATGGTGCAACAGACGTGATCTAAATAAATCTACACGAGATGGAAACATTTCAAATGGGTCTCTCAGTGTATAAGGTGTAATTATATGTCAACCGCCGGCCTTCATTTGCTGTGATGCCCGGGCAGGAGCTCTATTCTCTGAGCCTTTTCTTTCTCCACTCAGGCCTCTCTCTCTCTCTCTCTCTCTCTCTCTCTCACTTCCACTCTATGTCTCTCTGCCCCTTGTCTTGTCTGCTGAGGGGTGTCTAATCAGGGAAGACAAGCGGCTGACTGAATGACGATGCTTAATTGGCATGGAGTCGTGGGAACGCGTAAACAAACAGCTGCCATTTTCATTCTGCTTGTTTTCCCCCTCTATCGTCCTCTTCCTCATGAATAAAGGCGCCGCGGAGAAGTGGAACAGCAACCTGGCAGCTGCAGGGAAAACTGAACTGAAGGGACGAAAAGAAGAAGATGAGGAGGAGGAGGAGGAGGAGGAAGGAGGAGGCCCGGATTAGAGATTAGCCTCACTTTAATCCGCCCTTCACCTCTTCTAGCGATGGGAAGAAGAAAAAAAAAAAAAACACAACGCAGTAGATATACCTTCTGAACAAGAGACAAACCTCCTCACACAAAGAAGAACATATTTCCAAGATAAGCAGCGCAAGTGATTATCCCGTTTTATACAAGCATGGACCTGCCCTGCAAGAGAAGAAAAAACATGAGTAATAATTGAAGATTTTCCTCAGGAGTCTTGTGCTACACAAAATATAAGTAAATCTGTGGGGATCCTATTGTTTTTATCTCTTGTGTAATCATCATTGCTATTATTATTATTATTATTATTATTATTATTATTATCATTATTATTATCATATTCCCACACTATGTGATAGGACCTGAGAGAAACACATATTCTGAGAAACTTTTCTGCTTCATTAAAATTTAAATTTTCACTTTGGCCTTAGACACCTTTAAGGAAATAAATGCAATAAACAGATAAATAGTAAAGTAAATCTATATAAGACAATTAGCCAGTAAAAAAAAACTAAATAATACTAAAGTATAGAGTAAACTAAAGTTAATGGAGTTGAAGTTAATTTAGTTAATTTCTCATGTCCTTCTTTCAAAAAGAGTGTGTTAAATCTTTAGAGGCCCAGTAAATGGTATTTAAAAGTTCCTTATAAAATAATAATAATAATAATAATAATAATAATTGTTTGTAGTATAAATAAAAAAACAAACAAATAATAGCAAAAGTTACTTGAGTGCTTCACAATAAAAGCATTAAAGTATAAAAGTCATACTATACCAACAAAAGAAAAATATACTCAAGGGAATAAAGTATATGTGTGACTTCTGTCATGTTGATGTTTTGTTGCACCTGGACACATTAAGTGTTTGACTTAAACTTTCTGAAAGTCACTGCACAGACACGTGACTTTACACCAAAGAGGCTTCTCTGTTCAGAGCCTCAAAGGGAATAATTGCAATTTTACATTGAACTCTTTAAGTCCACTGGCAGCCAGTAGAGAGAAACCATAGCTGCCCCCTGAGCTTTTGATTTGGTTGCCAAAATAAAAGTCCCCGTGTTGAAATGAACCATCTTTCCCCAATTAGTGGACTCTTAACTTTCAACTTCGAGTTGTAAAGGACACTTTTACCACCCAAGGACACTCTGAAAACATTCCAGCCATAACAAGTCTCACTAAAATATCATTTTTTTATATACATTTGTCCTCCTGTCCTGACTTTCCTGCTCTGTGAGACTTCTGCTGAAGATATAAATCTTTTAAAGCAGCTTAGAAATATATAAGGAGATTTAAAATAAATAAATAAATAAAAGCATTAAGATTATCCAAGGTCTTCCTTGGTCTTTTTGCATGTTATGGATGTTAACTATATGAGAATGACCAGACTGACACGTTCACATTTACAAATGAATGGGTGTTATCCTGCAGCCGTAGTCCCTATTAGTATCAAGGTGAATGCTGTTGACATATAAAGGAGTCTGACCTTCAACATGTCTCTTTTATATTGTTGAAGATTTAAATCCACCCTGTCACTCAGAGGAGAAACATGCATTATTCATCTGACCTGAGAGCTGCTAACATGTTCTGCTTACTTACATTTATCAGTGTGAAACCAGCCATTGAAGACTTCCTCCTATTCATTATCGTCGTTAACGGCAGGATTACTTCAAGTGGAAGCTAAATTTCCTTTTTGCCATGTTACAGTGGAAACCATGTGTAATTTAATGAACTTTCACTCATTAACTAAACTTCGACTGAAGCCACAAGTGTACATTTTTATCTAAAATGCAACTTAGAGCATTTCTAAAGTCCTCTTTATGTCTTTTTCAGGCCATATTGGCAACAGTGCGGCCTTGACGTTCTAATTTAACACTGAGAAATGTTACTCAACAGTTAGTATGAATCTGCATATTAGCTCCACTTCTTCCTGATTACATTCCTATTTGCATTTCATTTTCATCGTTTTAATCCCTGCATACGTTCTATCAGACGTCCATATAGTTGCTGAGCAGACATTAAGATTAAGTCCTGATTAAAAATGAGAATTAATTAATTCTTTTGAAGTTACACATCGCCTGACTGGCTTTTGTCTCAAAGCAAAACATAATAATTCTTAAAGCAGATGATCGTCCCTCACGTCACGTGAGAACCAGTCTAAAAAGTTTCTAAACAGGGAGCAGGAAGAGAACAGACTCAGATGTGGTCACATAGTACACTATATTCGCAGAGCAGAGGCGATAGGGAAGGGATATACTGTGATTTATTTATTTATATTGGTTGGCAGCAGCTGCATTTTCTAACAGCTCATCTATCACATCCACTGCCAACTAATCAGGCGATTAAAAAAGGAGCTTGTAGCATAGTCTAGTTCAACAACTATAATATGTTTGTATTGGATTTTATGCCGTGTATAAGCACCTGTTGCCTCTTTGACCTTATTGCTATGTGACGAATGCACGCTGAAATTTGATAAATGATCTTTGTATATAAAAATGTGTGGATGTTGTTGCTGCATTTAAAATTAGTCCTGTGTGTAGGTTCCACCTTTTGCAGCATGTTTACTTTCATTTTACTGGAACGAAGTATCGCTACAGATGAAGATTACTGACATAACAACAATTATTTCATTCTTACATTTCTTAAAATTTACGTTAAAATATGGATTATTGCTACATGAATCGGAAAATACTGCCAACATGCATGCAAGTACATTTTAATGATGATAATATGAGCAAACTCCTGCATTTAAAACCTTCAGACAAGTGACAGGAATAAAATCTTAAAGTTTGATGTATGTAATCTTCTCTGAAGTGGAGATTTTTGGCTTAAAGTAGGAGAAAAATAAAATGAATTTTGAGAAAACATCCTTCAAAGGTATGTCTTTTAATTCAAAAGCACATACTGAAATAGACAAAAGTGCTGTGAACTTAACATCTAAATGTGTTTTTTGTTTAGCTTTCTTACCGCTAACCTGGAAAGACATATTACAAAAATAAAAGTCCAAATATCTCAAGGATAGATTTATGATATGGTCAGTATGTTTGTAATTTTTTTAATAGGTGTAAGAAGCTTTAATATTAAAGTTCAGTATACCAGTGTGTTTTAAATATTAATCTACAAAGTAACCAGTAATTACATCTATCAGATACATGTACAGGTCCATAAAATGGAAAAACACAAACATTTTCTTGAAAATGAAATCTGAGTTCAACATATAAACTATTCCAACATTTGATCCAGAAAGAATGTGACTGGACACAGGGTCAAAAATGTGTGCAGTTTGTTGTGCATCTCGCTGATTGTCCTTAAAGAAGCTTATTGGTCGATGTGGAAAATGTGTTTGAAATGGAACCCAATCAACAAACGGGCCCCTCCTGCTTTGAAACAATGGTAGGTGGGAAAGGAGCGAGGCGGAGGCGGCGAGAGGCGCTCGACTCAGCTGGAGGCATTTAAGGATTTTGAGGAACCTTTGATATGTTCCTTTGAATGAAGGGGTGTATTTTCCCTCTCTTCTTTCCCAGAGTGGTATAATTGAGTACAGCAGCAGTGAGGGGACACCTCTGCAGTGCCACAAATTACATCATTTTCAAAGTTGTATTTTCTGCGTATAAGAAGACAAGGTGGAGGGGGCAGTGGTGGTGATGAGGGGGAGTCGGCGGTGGAAAAAAAGCAATACAGCCACAATTGGGCCAATGAAGCATATCACATGCATTCACTTTGCATTTGCCACTTCCTTCAAGACTTTTCTTCCTTTGATTTCTTTGAGGCACTGCGGCACTCCTCACATGCTAATAATAGACTTGTCCATCAACTGTCCCCACCCTCGGAGTTAATTGGCGCTGTGCAAAGTGAGCCAGCACCACTCTGAAGTTGGGCCGTCATTAGATCAGTGGATGCTGACTGTCTTCAATTCGTATACTCCCCTCTGATCTGCACACACTCCCCATCTCTTTTTCAACACCCCACCTGCTCTCACAGCACGCCCCCGCCCTGCCGAGCTGACCCTCCCTTTCACCGCCCTGTGGCGTCTTCTCAGAAGGTCTTGAGAAGGCCGACCTGCCTCCTTTCAAATCTTCCCCCTTGGACGCTGCTGTGGTCGCACTGTGACTAGATATCTCTTTGCCCCACCCACAGGAAGAGTCTAGAGACTGTCCTCGTGCTGCACATGTGATCTGCTTTCACCTCCACACTGTTGCCGTAGCGTCTGCTCACAACGTTCAAGCTTGAGTTATGATTAGATATTAGATCTCTTTCTCTCTCTCCCTGTCTTGTGAAAAAATCTAATTCACAAGCTTCACTCTCTCACAGAAAAAAAGCTAAATAATAATAATAAAAAAAACAGTTTGTGTTTGGGTTGTGTTAGAGAGCACTTCAGTTTCAACAACAAGTAACAATAATTACTGAATAAAATGGATACTTTTTCCAGTTATGATCCTCCTGCTTGATATGTCAGTATTGTTTTATACTGTAGTAGAAAAGTAATTTGTCTCAATGGCAACACAAATTTAGCTAGTTTAAAAATTAATGTCGTGGGCCTAAGGACGAACTCTCCCTGAAAACCTTAGACAATAATGAAAAACAAATTAAAAAAAATGCAATTCAAAAAGATGTCTGCCCCTTTCTTGCATAGTAAGGGCAACAGGAGCTATAGTGTGATGGTGCTGGCTGATGAAAGGCTTCTGATTTAGTGTGTGTGTGTGTGTGTGTGTGTGTGTGTGTGTGTGTGTGTGTGTGTGTGTGTGTGTGTGTGTGTACAGTACGGTAAGCCTGTGGTGCATGCAAACATGTGTTCTGTATGTGTGTGCCAGCAAGTGTTTTTCCTTGTTTGTTTGGTTTGTATGCCCAGTATGTGGACATTCACAAAGGTTTGATCACTTGTCATATCAATATTAAAAAAAAACAGATTATGTTCAATATTTATTTATAGAAATGTTGGATGAAAAGAATTGGAGTCTATTCTCCCCCCAAAACAAGCAACAATTTCATGTAACAAGGATTTTTGTGGTGCCCCGTTTAATCATTCAATTATTATTATTATTATTACCAATAATAATGATAATGATATATCCAGAGCCTGATACATCATGTTCCTCAGAACCATAGAGCTCCATTGTTGTGTGAAACCAATTAAAAACCCATGAGTTAGTCATGCTGTCACAAATTCTCAAAAGAGAACCAAACGTGGATTAATCCGGTGTTGAAAATAGTCGCCAACAAATACACTATTTTCTCCTCGCTGGCTTGTGTTTATCCAGCTATTTTTTGGGGGGAATTTTTTTTAAAAAGGTGTTTTAAATCTTCAAATGAAGGAAGTAGAACAAACAGTAATTTCAATGCATTGTTATTTTTGGTCTTCTGTATAGAATACCACCAAAGTATTTTCCTTGTATCTTTTGTTTAATTGACGCATTTTCCAAACAGATTTCTTATAGTCAACTCTAAGATCATTTACTGCATCTTATCCTTATTGTTGGAGTCCTGAAATTTAATCCTGAAAAAGTAATGGCCACAATGTCTGTGCAGTGTACTCTATGCTAAAACAGTAGAAAGGCAATGTTTGTATTTTAACATTAAAATAATTGTATCAGCCTTAAAAGCATGCAGTAGCTTACCAACAGTGTGCAGTCAAACACACGTGCATGCATGCACTCTGCAGAATAAATGTGTCCTTTTGGGAGTTTATGTCTGTATATGCATGGGGCTGAGTTCAGAACACAAAACGCCACCTCATGCCCTCTTTGCCCCCCTCCTTTGCCCTGGCAGCTCTCCCATGATGCCCCTACCCCCGGCTTCCTGCCTCTAATGGCCGTCTCTGTGTGCCATCTCGGAAAGCCTGACATCCCCTCCAGAGGCAGAGAGCCCGGCATTAATGGAAGCCATTGATGGGCAAAGAAAGGCTCCTTTGTGGCGCCGGGGGCAGGCGTGGGCACCCGTTTGCTCACACACAGCTTCCCCTCTGCACACACTGGGCCGGTCGCTCAGAACTGAGTGCCAACAGCGGAGATCGAAAGACAGGAGCAGCAAAGTGCCCCCTTACTGGGGAAATGGCAGAGAGGGATGGGTAGAGCTGAGGGTGGGAGGGAGGGGGGGGAGGGTTTAGGGAGAATGAGAACGGGAGGGTGACAACGACAGGAGGGTGGGTTGGCAACGAGGGGGAAACCAAAGAGGAAAGGATAGGTGTGGATAGGCCACAGCGAAAAGAAAGGCCGAGCGAGAGCAGGAGAGATTAACCGAATAAGACGAATTCAATTGGCGCATTGGGTGAACGAATAAAAAAAGAGGACGTGAAGGAAATGGGGTACAAACCTTACAACCAAACACAGAGCGCCAGAGAAAAAGAAACCCCGGAGAAAAGGGAAATTGAGCAGGAAAAACAAAGAAACGGAGGTTGGGATCGCCCACGTCAATGAAGCTGGGTGGCCCAGGAGGATACAAAAAAACGGTGGCAGGGTGCTGGAGGTCTCCCTCTGCCACTGTACAGCCTGTCACCCTCTAGCTGGCTCGCTCCCCTTTTGGTGATTTATAACACCTGAATTGTTCTCCATTAACAGTGTTGTGAATGGGAGAAAAAAAGGGGAGCTGCCCGCATGCCAAACAGTCCCGTCATTATTGATAACCAAACAGATGTGTCCAGTTTGGAATGAACATCTGACGCTAAATCTGGGCTAACGGTTTTTGTTGTCAGGGAAATACTGTACGCTGGCAGCCTGGCAGTCAATAGAGACGAAGGGTTATTGTGTGTGATATTGTTTTCATTCAGTAGAAATAAAGAGTCTGTTTCCTGGGCGCCTTGCTTTCCAGGTGACATCTCTTCTTCTCGTCTTTGTTGGCTGTGAAAAGGCTTCATCAGAAATCCGAAACATACCTTTCTGATTGCATTCATTTAATTACCACCTCGGGTTTGAATGCACATTCTGAGGCTTATGGGAAGAAAAAACAAAAGAAGCTGTCGTGCGACTCTGAGCTTGCTCGACTCAACATCACCACCTACTGGTTTGACATTCACGCCGTCAGCCACCTCTCGTCTCTCCCGCTGCGTAGCACACAGCCTCCTGCATTGTTCGGGCCGCTAATTCATCCCCACAGCTCCTGCTGCTAATTTCCAACCACTGGCAGCGTGCCATGGCCGGAAGTTGCGGTGTGCCCCGCCTGTATCCATGCGCCACCGTGGGAGAGCAGCAAAAAAGTAGTGCCATATTTGTCCCAGTATGTCATCTGCTTAACACGCCTGATTGCATTTCACACCATAGCCTCCTAATTAATATGCAGCGGCCCCTTGCCCCGCCTCTCCGTGCCATGCCCTAAGACAAAAGCGTATTGTGCAAGCACCTCCTGTTTTAATTACGCTCAAAAGGGAGCTGAGGGTTGTGTGTGTATGTGTGTGTGTGTGTTTGTGCATGTGTTAGTGCTTCATTTATGAATGCATTAGCAATGACTGCACATGCGTGTGTATACAGCATATGTGTGTACAAGCACTGTACACAAGCGTACAGTATGTGCACTGAGGGAATCATAAAACAAGCACATTCATCGTCATGTCATTTTGCACGTATGCTCCTATTCGAGTGTGTGTATGTGTGTATATGTGTGTGTGTGTGCGCGCGTGTGTGTCCTAAAACAAGAAGAATTGCAATGCCATTGCTAGGGGAGGAGCTGCTGCCGTCCTATCCCACAAGAGAGAAAAAAAATGTTGTTGCTTGTTGCCTTTATGCAAATTGGCATCTGATAAAGGTTTTTTGGGAGAGCCACAAAGAGGGTTTGTGATCGGAGCGCTGAGGAAAATGGGAGAGGTTAGGAGGGGTTATGGGGAAAAGACAGGGACAAAATTCCCATCGGCGTACTCAGAGCCATCATGTTACATTCCTCTTTTCCCCTTGTTTTCCCTCTCTTCTCTTTTCATCCCTCTCTTCCTCACATCCATGACCCGGTTATTAATTTGGTTGAGATTAGTCGCTTGTTAATTAACGCATAAACTCCATCTTTTTCCTCTCAACGTCTCTCTCTCGCTCTCTCTTTCGATTGTATCATATTTCTATTTTTTTTTCTTTTCTTCCACTGTGTCTTTTATCAGTAGCTTTCTTTCCTGTCTTTTGCGCTGATGAGTATGAGGTAATGTGCAAGGGGAGCGAGAGAAGCCAACCACCCCCCACCCCCTCTCCCCACACACACACACACACACACACACACACACACACACACACACACACACACACACACCCTTCGGTTCCCTCGGGGACCTTTTCCAATGCAGATAGTGAGAGCTTAACGACTGAATATGATGGTTTGAACAATTTAATGAATTAATAATTTCATACCATACATACAGTCACGATGTGGATTCAGCGCTTGCACTCATTAGATCTCCTCCAAACAACCTCTGAATGATTTCAGACAGTTGAGTCCTTCGAATTGAGCAGAACTTTCAATCCCAGTAATTCTTTTTTGCCCAACTGCCTCCACATAAGTCTTGGATAAGTCATTGATTTTTGCAGCATAGCGGTTTAGTGAAATGGAGTCAAATAGGAAATGCAGTGAGGTTGAATAATGTGAGTCTCAGCATTGCTGAGTGAATTCAAATGACATTTTGATCTGCTAGAAGTGGATATGACTTAGAAAGTTTGATATCACAGAGAGAGAGGGAGAGGTAATTCTGTGTTAGCAAGATACCTGCAGCGTTTATAAGTGGATCAGCAATCATTTCTGATATCAGACTCCTCACTGTATGCTTTTTCCTTTTTTGGAACGGTGGTACCTTCTTCAAGTGTGTCACATGTGGCAGGCAGATTGTGTGCGCACTTGATTATACAAAGATTACATGAGTATATTTGAGGCTAATTCTTGGGTTTGTTTAAGTTAAAACCGCTTGGATGTTAACAATAGACAGGAAGTGATAGAAATGGTGGCAAAAATAGAAGTGTTAACATAATGTTGTTTTGGGCAAGTAAGGGAATGAAGTCTTTTTTAGACTACCAAATTATTAACACTAATGTTGACTTTATATGTAAATATCAAATACAAAAGGTGGTTTAATTGCAGATTTGACCCTTTGTTGGATACATAAATGACTGTTTAGTGTATGGTGATTAGCAGAATGGCCTAGAGGGTTTAGGAACATCAGAGAGGTTTTTTTTTTTTTTTTTTTTTTTTATATTAAGAGATTCATCGACAATCATGTGTGGGAAGGAAACAAGATTGATGCTGTCATCGCTCTGGGTCTCAGCCGTTCTCCCAACTTAGCCTAGCATGACTTCTTAGCTGCTCTTCTCCTTTTACAGCAGTGGCTCGGCTCCTGGTGAGTCCCTGCTGAGCCACATGCTCCCTCAGTAGATTCACTCAATTAACAGGCTATGAACCCCCCCACCCAACCTTTGCCGACCTCTGCCTACCCCCTTGAGTCACGCACCTCCACAGCGACTGCAGCACGGAGGCATGCGTGCGATGGAAGTGGCCGATTTGGAAGAGTAGGCGGACAGGGCAGGGGTGGAGGTAAGGGCGTGAGGGGGAAAAAGGGGAGGGGGGGTCAGTCAGTGCTCTTTTGTTCCCGTGGTGTCCAGCTTGCCCCCCTTCACCCCTGGTGTCTTTCATAAGGAGTGTGTAATAACTGCCTTTGTTGGTTTTTCCTCTTGTAATGGGTCCAGTGGGAGGCCTTGTTAGGGCACGGGGGTGCTAAGCCAGGGGACCTCGCAGGAACTCTGGGATTAGAGGCTGCCCCATTCTGCCCTAAATGTGATCCTTCCCTGTCACAATGGTCATTCAGCCTGTGGATGAATATGATTTCTTTAGATCTTCCTAATTGCAAAAGCTGTTTTGTTCTATCTAAGGGTCTTAAATTTTGATTTGGTCAGTCATCTTAGTCAGAATTAAAGGCCCAGTGTGCAGTTCGAGAAAGGATAAAGAGACGTGTGAATTACAGAGTCGCACATCAATGATATAATGACCTCAAGGAATTAAAGCAATAGCGGCCCCCAGATTGAGGTCTGAGAAAATCTTTTATTAAAAAAGAAAGTGGCAGAAGTTGATTTAGTGGGTCTTTAGATGTTTTTTTTTTTTTTTTTTCTTAGGCAAGAAAGAATTGTGTTTGGAGATTAACTAGCAATAATTGTAGTGTATCTTTGCACCTGAATTGGTCAAAAATCATAGTAGATAGGAAATCTTCTGGTTCACTTTATCATGCTTTAGATAAGTCTTCTCCAGTAGAGATTATGGATTGGATACCAACTGCCGAAAAACCTTTAAACACAAACAAGTGTTTACCAGTTACCTTGGCTATTTATCAAAGAATAATGAAATAAAGGGCTCTGTTTTTTTTTTTTTTTCAACTAAGCCAGCAACAGCTTGTTCTTGTTCATGTTCTTGTTTTTGTTCTTGTTCCTGTTCTTGGGTTTAAAACACATCTTAAATCCTTCAAAACACACATTGAAATACATTGATAGATCACAGCTGCTATCCATGTTGTAATCATTTTTGTACATTTTTCTATCTATCTATCGACAATTGATGATTTTAAGTTAAATCAAACTTACTGATGAAGAAATTCATCAGCAAGAGCCTATTAAAAGTGATAGACTTCAACAAATCTTTGTATATTATTTGCAACGTGTCCAGAAGGTCTAAACTGAGCGTGCATTTTATTATACATCTACTACTCCCACTATTGTCACTATCACCAGAGGAACGTACTGGCTTCTGCTTGATTTGAGAGCTCCAGTCATAGCAGGTTGCACTCTGCTTTCCCACTTGTCAGGACTTCTGGCGACTACAGGCGAGCTATATGAAAGAGTCAAACAATTGCGTACCCAAAATAAAGACTGACACTACTTTTGTTGATTTGGCATTCACACGGCCAGCCATTTTTTTCTTCTTTTTTTTCAAGGGAGGAAATTCAAGTGAAGCACTCCTAAGTACTCGTGGAGCAGTGAAGGCAATTTCCCCCCCAGTCAAGTGGTTGAAACCCTCTTCAGCTGAACAACTTCCTGCATTTAGTCAGCAACAACCACCCCCCTCCCATGACACCCCGGCTCCATCATCACCTCGCACAGTTGGAATCAGTCACAACTTCTCACTGGGTCGCTGCTCTTTCCACACTAAGTGACAAGTGAGGAGGCTGTGACCACAGTTCTGCTCCAGGATATTATCTGGAAGAAAGCAAAACAAAAATCAAGCAACACTGAAAATCACTACTAGAGAACAGACAATACAACTTCAGTATACATTGATATACATCTCAAAGTCTGTTTTCCTGTACTGTGCTGCTTCTTGTGCATATCTAACTAAACTGTTCAATTTCCAGCTTCACAGAATTTTCAGTGTCAGTAATTTAAAGTTGACAAGTGTTGATTGGAGAGTTGGAATAGTTTTTTCTTTTTTGGGGGGTTGGAGGGACTGTTCAGTTATGACAAGTGTTGAATTAACTCTGATGAGGATGCACTTCCAGATGCACCACCAGAGTGTTGATATTTATACTTGCAGTGCAATTTAAACCGTGAAGGATCTTAGCAAAAACATAAGCACATCAGATAATTATGCAATCAAAAGACTATCACTCGTGTATTATGAAAGGAGGTTCAGACATGTGGAGTCACAAAGTCAATTTCCTCAAAAGTACATAAAGTTTGTTACCTTTTTCATTTTAATTGTGAGCTTTTTTTAGTTTTATTCTACTGCAGGGGGGATTTTATTTCTATTTTTATCTCTACATTTACTGCTACAAAACTTTTTTTTTTTTTTTGGACTACATTTATTTCGTCACTTCTTTCATTTTTGTGGTTGAATTAGAATAAGAGGTCGAATGTGGTTGAATGGAAAAAAAAATGCATTTCTTTACAAAGCAGCCTCTGATGTACTGTCAGTGTGTCAGATGACACGGTGGTTTTATCCTCGGCCCATTACGGCCTTCACACGGTTGTGAGCAAGGCAGAGAGCTCCCACTGGGGAATGGGAGATCCTGAGGGAGCCTATTAACCCATTATGTTCACCTCCAGAGCAGTGTTAAGGACAACAATCACATACGCGCCGGAGGCTGAGCCACAGGAGGCTACAGCTGCTTAGAACAACCCTGTGTAGCCCTGAGGCAGTAACATTCCCTTTCCATGCCTTGCTCAAGGGCCACATGTAGAGAAGTGATTAGGTCAAGAGCGTAATGCGACCTCTTGGATTTACATGTGATATTTCATTTAAGGAGGGAGGGAAATTATGTTAAATTACAATATAATCAGGTAAAACCGCAGCTATGGGTCATTTTCAGATTCAATTTGACTGATTTTAGAGAAACATTTTTCTTTTAGAAAAACATAAAAATTGTTTGTTAAATAAACATGCCTCACGATTTAACATATTCTGTAACACAGTATCATTTAACATTTAACATAGGCTGCTTTTAAAATAAAAATAGATGTAGCTGCTGATCCTGCACTGCTATTTTACACAATAATGTAAAATACACATAGTGACATGTCAAAAAAAACAAACAAACAAAAAAAAAAAAACACAAAGAACATGACATGCAACCTCAGTCTGTCCTATACTGTTTTTTATTCCGTTACATAAACACATTCTAATACGTCTATCTCAAATGATTCATTTAGGTCAAACTGAAAGACAATTTGTTCTGCAGGATTTAATTACACGTTATTATGCAGTTATTATAGCAGGTTGCAGAAGGATACATATAAAGCAGTAGAAATTAAAACAATTAACATAATGATTTCATCTAATATAATGATAGCTGTGGTACAAACTTGAAGATCTCCACAAAAAAAGGTTTCTATTTTTATTTCTCTGTGTCTTTAACATATTGTAGGTATGATGCCAAACAAGCACTTCTCCAGAAGACGTATTAGACAATAGAATAATTACCATAATCATGATTATTTTTTTCTCTGCATTTTAATTAGCTCTATGAAGCTCAATTAAGCTCTTCAGTATGAGCGCCTATTCAGTAAACAGCTGTCCACCTGTCTTCTCGTTCCTGGGAAAAGGCTGCGGCGCCTGTTCACGCCGAGGTACCATCATCAAATTCTGTGTGTGTGTGTGTGTGTGTGTGTGGGGAGGGGGGGTTCAGATGGGGCCCTGCAGCCTGCAAGGGGCCCTCAGTATGAGGGGCGATTGATGCCAAAGAGAGGCAGGCACATAGGAAGGACATCATTAAGGTATGCAAATATATATTGCTTACAAAACTTAAAAGTGAAGAAAAAGAAATTAATATGAAACAGATAGAAATAAACCATGAAGCAAAGTTATCTGTTTACAAGAAAGGGATGATAATATTAATTTGTATGTTAGAGAAAAGATTTGATTATTCTGTGGAGGAAAGTTTAAAACACAACTCAAACTTTGCTTTGCAAATGCTGATGGCCAACGTATGTGTGACAGGTACTGGTATTTTCAGAATAAGTTACTCAGAAAGATTCTATTTTGGTGTATAAATGATATTAGCACTAACTGTATTAGAAGACCTGCTAAGGCACTTATTAAATATTTTGATTTTTCTTTTTTCCTTAATGACGGGTCCCTACACAAAGGGAAAGGAAAAGGAGTATCAAGGTTAAAGTGACATATGAATGATGTTGATGAGGCGTCCCAAGTTAAGGTACTTTCAAACAAAAACGGGCAGCGGAGGGCACAAAAAAGTGAAGAAAGAAATAACTTTTGTTTTATGTGGGTTAACTGCTGTCTCTAGCTTCCATTAAGCTGATGGAAGCAATACATACATTTATACAAAAGAAGAAGAAACAAGATCCATAACCTTAATTATTTGTCTACTTCAGCATCTAAATAGGACACACTGTCTGGTGTGATATGGAGATTATTTTAACTACTGTCACTTAAACTAAGTTGTGGTGATTCCAGTGACATTTTTGCACAAACAGGGGCAACGTTATCATTCTCTCATGAAGTCGTACCATCTGCCTGTATGAGCTAAAACATTATGCCTTGAAAAATGTGAAATGTTTTCCCTGGTAGAGTAATTTGTTGATGATGATGTTTCCTCCTCTTCCTCCTCAGGGGCATTAATCACTCCTCATACTCAGGCCCTGAGGAGTCCATATCTAAGAAGTATGCCTGCTCTCTTCGGCTGTTTGATCCCCAAAAGTGAAAGTGCGTTAATTACACAGTTTCCATCTGGATTGGAGGCATTAACCCCTTCCACCATGATTGCTGCACAGTCATTAAGCCTTCAAGGAAAAAAGGACTAATGATGACTGGCCTTCATCATAACAAGCAGAGACTTGATTGCATTGCCACTTGCCTACATTTTATAAAATCACTGAATCGTTATAATGGCAAAAACAGTAACAGAATTCTGAAGGGGGTAAAAAAGCCTAAATTGATCATTTTTCTTCCTCCAAAATGTCGATTTTTTCTGTTTATTGTGATGATGAGTTGTAATTTATGATGATCAGTGACATCATGTTGTTATAACACTTTTCAATAACACTCTACCCCAACACACCATAAGAGGCAAACGGTTTAATACTAAACATCGAAAGAGACGGCAGACATTTTGAAAAAAAAATTTATTTTTGCGAAAAAATAATCCAATGTTGTGTTTCAAAATACTTTCAATTCACAGGAAATTTGTTTCAAAAAAGTGAATGTAGCTAATACCAAATACATGTTTTAATCTAAAGGATCGAGATAAAAAACACTATCAAGATACATAATTGAACCTACAGTAACGTTTCTGTTCTGACTAATTATCTACTAATGATTTCACATCGAAAATAAAATCAAAGAAAATCCCAAACCTAAACTATTAGGAGATAATATATATTTAAAAAAACATTATTATGCATTATTTTTTGCATGACAAATCCTTTATTTAAAATAACGAAGAACAGTAAAAACTATCCTTTCCTAGGCCATTTCTATCCAATTGAAGTAGGTCTTTGGTTTAAACTGGCTATGGAAATTGAATTCTCAAACCATGTCTTGGTCTGCTTTAGGGGACAATTAGAAAGCATTTTTCATGGAATAGACACATCATTTCCCAGTGCAGCCTTTTCACAGGCCTGTGGCACAAGCTGACATGGCTCTAGATCAACCTCTAGTGGTCAAAGCTGTCAATAACCTTTGAAAATGCTTTTTTTTTTTTCTTTCTTCCTTTTTTGAGTCTTTTGGCAGTTGACGTTAGCACAGTGTGTGTACTTTTTTTTTTTTTTTTTTTTTATCAATTTACTGACTCATTTGCTACCTACAGGGTGTAATACTCAAGTGCTAGGATGTTAAAACCGCAGAGTGTGTATTGTGTGCGTGGTTCTGTGTCTGTGTGTCACTGTGTGTTTGTGCATCTAGCTGTTGAGTTTCTCAGACTCCTCTGCCCTAACGGTGGTCAACTGGTTCTCAGGAGCCTCTTCTCCTCCAGGGACCTGAAACAGAACCAGAGATGAGATGTTAGAGACTCTCATGATCTGATCTGAAATCAAACATGCTTCCATTTACAACCAAATCTGTGAAATGCTACATGTGCCATCCTTTTCTTTGTTGTGTTGGATATATTCATTAAAAATAGTCAATAAATTATCACCACAAAACAGAGGAATGTCAAAAATGGGACAAAAGAGAAATGATTTCAAATGGTTATAAGAACACTGTATCTGATGAAATCCAATTGATGGATAGATCAGCACATGGCTCTAAACAGTGAGCAAAATAGCAGCGACGTATGGTTCAGTACGTGCACTTTAACAGCTATATTCAACTCCCACGGAAGAAGAATAAAAAACATGATGAGCCACATTGCTGTTGCACGTTGCATCGTGAGGAAACATGAACGATGTCAGCCTGAACTATAAAGGTCTGACATCATCATCTTCCTGTAAAACCTGTCTCATCATTTTTTTTTTTCGTGGTGGGGAATTTGCTCCACCTTGTGGTCAAACAGCAACAGTGCTATTTTAGTGACATCACACACACACACACACACACACACACACACACACACACACACACACACACTCAACTCTCTTCTATACCAGGAAAGTAAAGTAACATTACATCAGCTTTCACAGCTATGTTGTAAATTTCTGCAAAGAACTCTTTGATTTAAAGAAAATGATCCACAATATAAGGAAAAATAATTATACTCTTGAAAGCTGACCCTTTAATTTTAAGTGAAATGTATTCATTGGTAAACTGTAGAAACCAAATGATATGCCTCTGTCCATGTAACACTTGAGGAAATTATTGGAAAATAATAGGGAAAAAATATGAACCTGTTGATGAGTGGGATTGTTTATTTTATGGTTGCATAATTCCATTATAATTTCCCATGAGGTTTCCTGAGAGACCTCTATAATTCTAATTACAGAGGAGAAGACTTTACTCAAAAGAACTGCCACATTTAATTACAAATAAATATTTATTCACCACTGATATATTATTGCGAACTTTCTGTGTGTTCAGTTGTTCCCACTGTGCACTGACGAAGGACTCTCATAGCTCGTTTATTGCAAATAATGAAATGAAAGTGGACTAACAGAAGTGACATTCTTCTCTTTGTCGTTTTTTTTTTTTTTTCATTCCATCATCACCATTAAGGATTAGAACATTTCTTTCTACCATAATCTGGAATGATGATGATAATGATTTAAAGATTTTATTGATTACTTAAAAATCTATTTCCACATTATCTGTGCCATCTTAAATATCCTTATTTCCCATGAGACCCTTAGATGTAAAATTCCTTGTTTGTTGTTGTTCCTTGTTACCAGATCTAGTTGGATACACAAAAACCTGCCTGAGGAGAACACTGTCTTTTCAATCACTCTAAGACCCACCTAAAACATTATTTTTCATCAGTTCACTGATGTTTTATTCATTGTACATTTTGAATATCTGTTTTTTTTTTTTGTTTTTTTTTTTATTTATTGTAAAACAAGCAGTACATTGAAATCTGCTATATAAATACATTACACATTTTATTACTGTTATTGTGTTCAGGTAAATTCAGAAAAAAATCAATTGTCTCATTCCTGTCAAACTCACCTCCCAGTAGATGCTGTCCTCAAAGCAGAGAGTATCAGGAGGAGAGCCAAAGACAGGCAGCTTTAAAATGAAACCTGACACAACAAAAAAGAACAAAACTCGTCATTTTAAATAGAAACACTGAACACGAGCAGAATCACGGTGAGTGCTCCATACAAGAAATGACATTTTGACTGATACTTTAGGACAACATCAGCTGCCTCAGGAAAAGAACATCACCCGGTCTTTGTCTTACCAGAAATGTAATATTGTGTTCTCCAAAACGTGGATATGAGTGGCATGTGAACTCTTTGAATTTTCTAATCATTCTGTGATTCTATGTTTGCAGGTGACTCGTCAGCTCTAGTAAGATTACAAGTTAAACATAAAAGCAAAACAGAAACTAAACTTCCAGTAAAGTTCAACACACTTGAAAGAACTGAAAATGTTCTGTAGACTAATTTCTTTCGAACTTTGTTTTTTTCCACCAATATATCCCTCATCTGTATATCACTGTTTTAAGATTTTGAAGTATATTATAGAGATTTTACAGTTTTTTCAGTAACCCATGCTTATTGCATGGCAAAAGCATTTTAATGTGTACAATAGCGTGAAAGTGAAAGTTACTGTTGTTTTATATGACTTATCCGTTTCAGGGCCATTGTGATTTACCAGAACACTGTGAGAAGGAAGTAAAACGTACCAACAAGAACCCCTCCAAGCAGGGCGATGCCCAGGGTGACCGCGAGGGAAATAGCCTGACGAAAGCCCTGGTAAGACGCAGTGATGTCTCCACTGTACACATCAGGGAACACTTCTTTCAGGCTGAACCAGAAATGAAAAGGTCATCAGGTCAGAGAGGGTTATTAGAACTTTATCTGGCAAATATATAAAGAGATTTTAAGAGGTAAGTATTGGTGATGAAACAACTCAAATCAAACTTGGGCAATAGGTTTGAGGAAATGAATGGCACATTATCTGTGACTAAATACACTGCAGTTAAACTCTCGCAAAGATATACCTATTTAGATTGCTGTTATCTAAAAAATGTGGACATACAAGGCAAACCACTGCTGACGTTTTGAGTCTCTCAGCTGACTAAGTTTACTGAACATACTTTAAATCCTGAGCACACGCATGCCAAAGGGGAATGTGACTTATGATCCTATTTGCATGCACTTGCAGTGTGTTGTTTACAAATCAGAGAAAGAGAAACCTCTGTATGTATGCACAATATTCTACTTTAAAATTCAAATGTGTAGCAAAGAGATGAGATGATGTCAGCACGAATGAAGCGACCGTGACCATAACAGCACAAAGGAAATGTTTACCCTTCTCCATATACGTCCATAGATGCCAAGGAAGCAGTGACTGCTCCCACAATAGCACCCAGGACACCAGGCATGCCGTGCAGGTTGTGAACTCCACAGGTGTCTTGGATCTTCAGTTTTGATTCAAGAATTGGCTGAAAGGAGGAAAAAGAAGACAAGACATCAAATGTCAACAACTTGATGGGCTATAACACACATTTTTATTTGAAAAACACATCTTTCAACTAACATCTTTCTATGAAAACTGCTGAACATTTTTAAGAACCCAAAATATTGGAATAAAAGTGTCTCAAAAGTGGAAACAATATCCCATATGCACCTACTTGGCTGTATTCTCTGTAATGTGATAGGCTGTACAAATAATTTTGTCTTTTCCTCACAGCTCTGCCATTCAGTTGAACAGTGCTTGTCACTGACTTCACTGTGAAACATTAAATATCGAATTGTCCTTACTGAGAGGTACTTGTAGCCCAGAACAGAGATAATGCCGGCCAGGAAACCAACAATCATGGAACCAAAGGGTGTGAGCATCATTTCACCAGCTGTTCCCACTGCGACTCCACCAGCCAGGGCAGCGTTTTGGATGTGGACCTGAATAGAACAAAAATCATTTAATGTTTAAAGCACTACCACTACTACTATTACTATTAACCCTAAGCATAACCATGTGGTATCAAGACAGATCAGGTTTACATCATGTCTTACACTGAGTCTCATATTGAGTTTGGGGATATAAAACCCAAACTCCCAGACTCCAGGAACAGGAGCAGGAACTGTCAAACTATGCTGCCACCTTTTTCACACCACATGCACATGAGGCAGCAGACAGGTGGAATATAATAGATGAGCTGATTCTAACGCTGATTAGCTTGTCTTAACTATCAAAAGGCTATATGGTTTACTCCCATGAATATGTTTCTCTCAGGTCTGATTACCATCACTGCAGGAATGTCTCATCTCGATCACGATGATTTACTGTTGACAGGTGACTTTAACTCACATGATGCCTTCATGTGACTCAGTCACAGCTTATATGTACCTCCTGCTCACTCACCCATGGGCTGTTATCTTATGAGTAACTTTGTCACGAGTTTCAAACCCTGATAAGCAGAGCAGCCAATCTGCTGACAGGAAGTCGAGATGTCACAATAACCTATCTGGTTCATTCCCTCTGACTCTGATTTGATTTTAGACAAACCCCAGGTCGGTTCAAAAGTAATGACAATTGTGTGATCTCACCATGTCCAGCTTGCCGTCATGAGCAGTGACGGCAGACATGGCGTAGCTGGACAGGGTGCAGGCTGCTAGAGAGTAGTAGGTGTTCATGGCTGTGCGGTGCTGATCGTCTCCGTGAGCTGTGATGGCAGAGTTGAAGCTGGGCCAGAACATCCACAGGTAGATGGTACCTAAGGACAACCATAAGAACAACTGTTTGATTTGTTTAATTATAAATGGAGGAATTTCAGTGACTTTGTGTGCATTTTGATTTTCTCATCAGCAACTGATCTACTTAAAACTTGGCAGGTGCAGTGCTGAGAAAGCAAGAAAGTGCAGCTTCAACTGCAAAAGTATTGGGATGAGCTCTTTAGAGGGATTCAAATAAATCTCCTAAAATGTGTATCCTTAACACAAAACCTTAAGTCATATTTATTTTTTTACTGAAATTTGCAAGGAATAGAAATGACACTTCACACTAAATTTTTCACACTAAATCTTCAACCATACAGAGCTTCATCAACCTACCATCCTCCCTAACTTGTCTATCACATCATGTATAGTGTAATCGCTCTGTGAAAAACAACTAACTTTCCTAATCAGCATTTCCTTTTGATAAATATATCAAAAATGTTTACCAATCATAGCAAACAGGTCAGAGTGATAGACTGAGCTGTTCCTGTGCTGGCTCTTATTCAGGTTGGGCCGATACAGGATTCTGGTCACCATCAAGCCAAAGTAGGCTCCAAATGTGTGGATGGTCATGGAGCCTCCAGCATCCCTGGCCTGAAACACAAGAAGTTCACAACTATTACTATTATGTAGTAAGTGCACAGATAGAGTTGATGAATACAGGAAATACTAGTTAAGAAAAAATCTTTGCAACAGACCTTTCCAACTAAAGTGAGTGGTATGAACGTCATGCTGTTCTGTTTTGCACCGTATTTCTTGAGACTTCAGAAATGTCATAATACCTACAGGTAATTACGTTACAGTTACAATATTTCTACTCACCCCCAGAACAGATAGCACGACGAACTCATTAACGGCAAACAGTGTGACCTCAAACATCGCCATGATCAGCAGCTGGACTGGGCTGGTTTTACCCAGAACAGCTCCAAATGAAATCAGCACAGAGCCAGTGCAGAAATCAGCATTGATCATACTGAAAAGGACAAAGTTTAATTAACATTACCAGAATAACATGCAGTAGGAGAAGGCAAAACATGGTAAGAACCTAAATTACAATACAGACAATTCTTAGTGAATTCTGATCACCTTCTTTGCTAAAGTGGCTAATTCATGGATAGTTTATTATGCATTGGTAATGGGTAAGGATCAGTAAAGTTTGCAAACTTAAAGCTGCCTAAAAAATTTGGTTGTGTAACTGTTTGCTAACATACTAATATATTAATCTTTTTGCAGTTCATTCTGATGCCCCCAAGTAGCCAAGATGAGTATGAGTAGGTAGCGGTGGTGGTAATAATATGCCCTGTTGGGAGCACTACTTCATCAGGACAATCAGGATGGTGAGAATGTCAGAATGAAGTTTGATGCTAAACTCACAGCATTTTCTCTAGCCTGTTGCAGTAGAAAAACCTACACACAGCTCATTTAAATTTAAGGTGATTGTCTTAAGGACATTAGTGATAAACTCTGCAAAAAGGAGATATATCTACCACCTCAGACAATGTTAACTAAGTGGAATTAACACTTATTGTTTTCTTTTACTCACTGCCATTTCCTCGCTTTGTCACATTTGACTTGTAGTATAAAAGCTCGACTGATTCGCTAAACAAAAATGATCATTGTAATCTTCTCTGAACTGCTAATTTCTCTCATATATGCATGACTCACTGTTTTAGTTCCCTCTATTAACAACTTGAGGCCACATGAAAAAAAAAAAAGGGTAAGACTTCCTACATAAGAACATATAGCTCATGTTACTTGAAAAGAATTCAAATCTAGTTTAACACACAAATGTATTGGGACTATACCTTGATTAGTTTAATCAGAGACTAGCCCTAGTCTTTGTCTGGTAACTTAACCAAATATTTTTATTTGTTTTTTTTTTTTTTATGTATTTCTATCATGTCTCTGGATGTGTGTGGACCTACTTTTAAGTTCAGTTACAAGGACCGAGACATAAGAACAAATAGGACATTTTGCTGATTTAGTGTTTGTTTATGTGTATCTGTATTGTGCATAATTTGTACACACCTCTCCACTCCAATGTGGATCTTGCTTCCATGCATGCCATGGAAGAAGCCCTGCATGAGTGTCGCCCACTGCAGGGCTAAAGCTGCAATCAGGAAGTTGAAGCCCACAGCGCTGAAGCCATATTTTTGCAGGAAGGTCATGAGAAACCCGAAACCAATGAAGATCATGACGTGCACATCTTGAAAACCTGTGTAATGTAAAAAAAAAATAAATAAAAATAAAAATGCTTAATATAATAGAGAAAACTCAGTCATTCCCACAGCAGGAAAGCATTTGTTTGATTGTAACTCCCCATGTAAAGAATGACCTACAGTTTATGTTTATTTTGTGTCTATTATCAAAGTTTTTTTTATGCTGTGACAATGACTGTCCTCAAATGCTAAGGAATAGGATCCTAAGAATCAGAACCCCAAAACGATCATGTATTACTAACTTTTTGTTGCTAAATTATAAACTTAACGAAACCATGTTTAACTTAACTACATATCTACTATCGTAATCATGATAGCCAAGGTCCATCCCCAGTGAGGATACCAGTCCATTAGATCAAGCCCATATCTTGTCCTAAAAAGCTGGACAACAAAAAGACCCGATTACAGCCAACAACTGTGTCACTTGAGGGCTTTGTCATTGAAAACAGCTTTCCCCTGTGAATGAGCACAGTTACATAAGATCCGGTTAACAGGGACTTCAGGTTCAGCTGTGACTCAGGCCTCTACAGTGTAGCCTTGATGAAAAGTTGTCATTCACACTGGTTTTCATTTTTAGAAAATCTCATACCCTGATGTTTTCTTCCACCCTCCATTCACACACTTTGTTAACTGCTTTTCATTTCTCGTTATTTGTCCCACACACAATATTGCACTGTGTCCAGGGTTTCTGTCACTATGGTGACTATTAATTGGCAAAGCCAGCCTGGAGGTGGTACCAGTGTCCCTGCTGGCATTTTGGCCCAAATATGTGCAGTGACATCCAGGAGGACACCACACACACAAAGCAAGTGTCTTACTGTCATTAGATTTCTTTTGAAGCCCTGATGGTATTTTATACCGATGTTTAAACTTTGAAAAGGAATTCAGAAGTTCATTTAAGCCATCACCAGACACAAACTCTCGACTACTAATGGATTTCTTAATTGACAGTTTAACAAAACAACAAAGAACGTAAAATACAAATTAATTAAAAGAATACTTTGCAAACTTATTTCAATTAACACCTACTTTAAAAAGAAGGTTTTTTTTCCTGCTATAAGGATCAAAGTTGTAACCTCTCAGACAACTAGGGGACAACCTCTTTCATCACGACATTGCTTGGTTCACCTCTGCTGCACAAGAAAGAAGCATATTTTGAGTTGCATTCCCATCCTTATCTCACAGGAACATATAGTGCAGACACTACAGAGCTGACGACCACCAACAAACCTTGGATTTACAAGACACACGTGATCCTGCTTCAGATAAAAAGAAAGTTATGACTGAGATGTGTGTGTCTGCTCTGTGCCTATAGATGCCCTGCAGAGTGTGAACTTGTTTATGGTGCAGTTTCTTCCAGGCATGCAATAAGGATGGAGAATGTAAGTTGTGTACACACAACACGGACACATGAAGGTGATCCTTTGTTTAAATTCTCATGAAAGTGAAGGTGTCAGGTTAAAGATTATCTGAAGCTATTAAATCTAATGGACCTTTACTCTCTGTTCTTATTTTTCTAACCTCAGTCTGTTGCTCCTCTAATGGTTGAAGTGATTCTCTAAAGGCTGGGTGGTTAATGACTTGGCTGAGGTCAAACTATGTATTTCTAAAGTAGCTACTTGCATTAAAACAAATGAGCTTACTTTTTTAATACACACTTCCATTCCATTTGGAAGTTTAGACTCCTAAAAAGTGACTCTTTAGTTGCTTATAAATCAGGCGATGCCTTGAAGCTTTGTTGTATGAACCTGAATTTCAGGTTTCAGGGCTCCTCCTTCTCCTTCTTGCAACATTTAGACTAAAGAAGCTCTTAAATACACACAGACACACACAACTGAAGCCAAGATAATGTCTTAACTTGTCCATGCTTGAAATATACAAATTTCTACACTTTCTGACCTTTTCTTATAACATCCTTTCTCGTTTTGATCCTTTTATTGTTTTTTTTTTCCATTTAATGACATATCTGCAGAGTTAAATAGTTTGTACTTGCATCATTCATTTCCTGTACATGCTGAATGTGTCAATGCTGGTGTTTGTGACACTTTGTAAGACTCAGCAGGTTAGCAGAGGCTCAGGAGAGACTGGTGCTGGCCTAAAATGAATGACTAACTACTTTCTACCAGTATTTTTGTGAGTTCAATAATGAGTTTATGTCTAAGACCTACAACAGCTCTTGTCTTTCGTACATTATCCTGTTGTGTCACCTTGTCATTCAGCTATTGTTGTTGTGGTTACAGCTTCCTTCTTTGCCCTAATTATACAAGTGTGGACATGTTGTAAACGCTTGTCAAAATGCATTGTTTTATATAGTCTATAACAGATTTCCTGCACCTTGTAGACTGAAGGACCTCTTCTGCAATTAGTTAAAGTTAAGCTTAATATTTTGGAAGAATAATAATGCAATGTTTTACTTCTACTCTTTACAAGTATAACATGACCTACATTTTGTGCTTTATATATTTAGAAGTAAATAAATAAAGACACCCAGTTGAACTCCTAACACTGTTGAACTTGTTAAGACACGCCCACCAGCTACTAAAGGTTGACTTGTTAAGGTGGACCCGTGAAGAAATGAGTGTCACAGTGAATTCAAGCACCGAAAGTCACATAGTCTCAGCGTGTTATTTTCTTTCAGCAGCCTAGTCTCTTAGAAATAACATTTTATTTTTGGACAAAAAAATCCTGCATGGATTTTCAGGCTAGAAATTCAATGTTTGTATCTTGCTGCTCTGATGTAGCAGAGAGATGTTTGTGGTTTTGGTGGCCTATTCCAACACAACACAACACAACACAAAATTTAATCAAGATGATGATGTTCATGATCTTTAATCATAGATTTGAAAAACTAAATGTTCACACTGTGGTGCTATAAATTCATTGTGGGCCGCTTGATTAGTTATATTTAGTTGGAGTTTGTGTACCATGAGTGGATAGAAAATGTATTTTATGGAAACGGTAATGAGCATTTTGCAGAATGTAATCAGTGGTCTGTGTTTTCCCCTTTTTTCTACACCATCAATCCATATCAATTAGGAAATTAACAATCAGTGGACTAGCCTCTATAGGACAGCAGTGAACTGGAAGATATCATTATGAAATGTTCACTCACAAAGAATAGAACCCATCCAATTAGGAAAATGCTGCAGCTCAGCAGTTTCATCATCCTTTTACACACAGATCTCAGATAAGTTAAATGGTGTCAACACTTTGACAAACGTGAAAATAAATGAGATATACTGGACATACTGGACTTTACAAAAAAAGAAAAAAAGTTAGGGAAAAGGTAAAGATGGTGATAACTGACAAAAAATGTAAAGATACAGTAAAAAAAAAATAGAGATTATTCCTCTGGGCTAAAAAGGATATGCATGACTGAATCCACGCCCCAAAAAAAAAAAGGAAAAAAATAACAAATTTACTACAATATTTGTTTCCTCTGTGTTTTTTTTGGCATGCAAAAAGACAGTGACTCAATCTTCAGGTGTAATGGAGTTAATACCCTCTAATTTAATGCATTCTGATGATTTCTGTAAATTAAAGTAGTGGTAGTAAAAGATTTTTTGACATTGTCTTTAAAGTCTTTACAGTATTAATACCTCCTTTCTTGTAATGCAACTAAAAGGGGACACAGTATAGTGTTTACTTAAGACCAACTTTTCATACCGGTCTAAAGACAACACAAAAATCATGACTTGTGCACCTGAAGCAACTTGTCTCTTGGTTGTTTTGACTGTGGTAATCACTTCATAAAGTTGTAGAACATCTATATTTAAATACTATATTTAAACAGTAGAAAGTTAGTTAGAGGATGTGTCTAAAATCCTTTTGCATTACACCTTCAAAACATGGTCTGATCTGCATGAGCAGAAATGGTTGAAATACTAACAGTCTACTTTTCTTCAAATATTGTTGGATGAGTTCTGCTGTGATTAAATGTCTTCCTTCAGTAGCATAATGTTATATACAAATTTGCAAATTTGTCATTACATTAATGCAACGATATCTATTAACTATTAAATTTAACATATATTTAATCTACAAACTGTCACTGATGATCAACCTCACTGTGACCTCTGACCCTGGATTTGCAGACATCCACAAAACACTCACTTGGGTAGCGGTAGTAGAAGTCATTGCTATAAGGGTCCGCTGAGTGGCTCGAGTTATGCCACTTCTTTGCATCCGTCTCATGGTCGTACTCCACCAGTGCGCCAAATAGGATGATGAGGATGATCTGCAGGATGAAGCAGGTGAGCGGCAGCTTCAGCCGCATGTTGGTCTCTGCGTCTGTCATGTTTTCTTCCCAGCGAGATGAGTGAGGAGAGGCTTAATGAGGTTGATGTTGCTGAAGTTGGAAAGGAAGAAAAAGGATTAAAGGTCCAGCATCTAAAAGTTAAGAAACACTCAGTCTCAGACACCAAGTGGAGGCTGGTGTGTGTGGGTGTGTAGGGGAGGAAAAAGCTCACACACAGACACATGAGCTGTCTTAGATGTGTGTTTTTGTTCTGCTGGGTCACACCTACCAAACCTGCCTCCTCCACAGATGAGGCAAGGCAACTTTTGGCTCCACCCCCTGATACTACATTTTAAGGTGGTCTAAAAGGCTTGAACTCACCTTATTAGCAATAATAAACATTCCATAACTTTTTAATAGAAATTTGTGTCTTTTTTATATAGTTTTAACAATACTAGTGCTGTGGCAAACAAATGAAGACTGACTTAAGACTGAATTAAGTGTGTGTTGTCTCAAGAATCCCCCCTCTTCACATGTAGGTTACATCAATATCTAAAGAAGAAAAAGAAAGAGAACTATGCTGTTTCAAAAGAAACAGCATAGTTTATACATCATAAGCTGATCTCAGGGAACTGTTCAAATGGCTTATCCAGGAAATCACCAAAGCAAAGACCATTTAGTGCGGCTTTTATAGTCAAAATAAAGCAAGGATGCGGGCGTGGTGGTGTCTTTGAGAAGAGAATACATCGGAGAAGGCTGTTATTAGACATTAAAGTCAGAGACTGTAGTACAGACTGTGGTTAGGCTACTTTTGTCTACCTCCTGCTTTTCCTCCTCCTGCAACACCTTGATAAAAGATGTCACTCACACCTATATCAGTGGAGACAGTCTTTTCTCCAGAAAGGTGAATGAACTAGCAGGAATGTTGTTTTGAGTTTGGGGAATCTGAACTATTGCCACTTGAGATCACAGGCGTCAAACTAAACAAGACAAACTATGATCTTTGCAGCACTAGAGAAGGCCTCTCTGTCTGATCAGCATCCTGTTTGTTTCCGTTTCCTGCCACAAATCAGTCTTCAAAATGACTTTCCTCCATATCTATATATGTGCAGTACAATTTATTTATGAATTTATTTTATACACATTACAATATGTGGTCACAAAAATAAAACTGTTCAAGAATTAAATCTAACCAGAAAATCAATTACGCAGCTTCTTCCAAGTTACACTAACTCAAACAAAATATGCTAGTCTTGAAATTGTAAATATTGCAGTTCGGGGTTACCAGCTTTAGACTTTTAGCCATTATTATATTTTACATATGTCTCTACATTTACAATGTACAATTACCAAATGTGATATGGTCAATGATCCAATTTTCTATTGTACCTATTATTGCATCATCTTCTTTGAAACAATACTGGGACTGTGTCATGTACCACAGTCGACATAACTGTGAACTTAGTGGGAACAGAACTCAGTAGGTCACATTGTGGCATATTTTTAAGCATGAAGCACAACACATATAATGCAGATCTAATACTTACATAGCTATTTAGTATAATGAAAGTAATGAAAAATACCTCAGTTTACGTCCTCTGAAAACACAATCGCCGCATTCCTGGTTCACGTCACTTTTCGTTGATTGATAACTTTAAAAGATCATAAAGATTGAACCTTAGGCCTTAACTGTGCACACGGACAAGTCTCATCGTGTCACTTCTACTGAGCTGCACTCATTTCTCATCACATTATCACAGCATTCGGTTACAGGTTTCACTTGAATTAACAAGCCTTCAAGCCAAATTCAGGTTCACACACTGAACCACTTGAAAATCTACTCAGGCAAAGTCCACAGGTGCAGATTCAATCAACCAGTGAGTCAATGGTAACATACCTGTACAATCTTGCAGGAAAGCTGATGGGCAATGTGATAAGATGGTGACCTCTGACCTCTCGGTTAACTGTACAGATTGGTGTATCCTCTGCTGTCACGGAAATGAGTAAAATCTTGCTCAAAAACATGGTGGAAAACAGACAGAAAGATCAAAAAAACAAAAAAAACAAAACATTGTGATATGGATGGTGGGGGTAACATAAAAAGATCAAAAACAAACGAACAAGCAACACACGTTTCCAAGTAAAACTGAACCATCTGATAAAGTAACTTGTAACCTGAGTAAAGTAAAGTAAAGTAACCTGTGAGCCAGTTAACTGTTGATGTTCTTTCATTTGCACTTTGTTTGCAACTAATTGAAAAAAAAAGATATAAAACATATAGAATCTGTTTTATATACATTCATCCAATCCTTAACCACAATTTTAAAACCAACTAGAAAAATTGTGTATGAATAAAAAATAAAACTATGTACAAAACAAACGTATATAACTATGTAAACACGTAAGAAAGTAACAATAAACATAGACATATTTGGAACAATAGAATTGCCTTTTTATTTTCGTGTTGATATTTGTTATGTTTTTTTTTTTCCACTTTGGGAAATTTGATCATCAGTTGATTCAAAATTAGATTTTTTTGTGCCATTAAGTAATTGAAAAATTGCTCTGAAAATGTTGCATTTTCACTTGTTTGTAATAACTTAGAGTAGATTACAGACAAAAATACAAAAAGGAGATCCAAATTTGAACATAATTAAATTGTTCTTTAAATAACAAGCATTTATTTGCTTTACAACAACAATTTTTAACGCTTTGCAGGTAACCCTAACCGTTTTTTGTGTCCCATTTCTCTTTGATTATTATTATTTTCCTGCCAGAGACATTTGTGATTAACTGTTATGATAACAGGGATAACTTTTTTTTTCTTTTGTTAAATGCCAGAGAAATGCCAAGAGTCGCTGGCATTCCAGAGCTTTGTCAGGTGATGTCTTGTGTAAAGTCTCATGCCAGAAACGCACAGCAGCCCAGTCATTATGACATCCGTGTCGGGTTATTGTTAGATCCTAAAATGCTTTTAATTCCACCACAAATGTTTCAATTCTGAGGCCCCCGTTGTCTACTTTTGTGTCGTTAAAGTGGATTTAAGAAAATGTTGTCACTAGCGAAGGTCACGTCAGGATGTAAGGGTGGACTGACCAGTGTACTAAACGTGTTTTATCTAACTTAAGTTAAAAACTTAACAACTTCTCCAAAACAAAAACATTTTCTTTTAAGAATTCGTCTTATTCTGATAAAAGTATAATATCGGATTTCACAAAAAAAGAAAAGTGAAATCGCAGATGACGTATATCCACATTATCTTAAAGCAAAATCAAAACAAAAGAGTATTAAACTGAAGCAGCTCATGCACTGTAAATTGTCCGTGACCTAAGGACCCTCACCGTGCATCGTACTGCATCACAGTTAAATAAAAAGATAATGACTGATGATCCATATGTGATAATATGAAAAGTATTCAATATTTCTAGTCAACTCAATACCCAACTAGTCAACTCAAAAACACAACAATTAGTCTGCCTCTAACAATGTGGGTGCTTTTCCATAACTAGCTGGAGCCTGGATGAACCTGGATGTTCAGGTTATACATGACTCCAACTTCCGAGCCTTAATGACCATGTTTGAGGGCAGTTTTTAAGTAAGAATGAGTCTATAGCCATGATAATGGCTCCATACAGGCAGCAGCAGTGCTTTGAGTTTTTTTTTTTTTTTTTTTTTTTTTAATGTGCTTACAATTAAAATCTTAATATGCTTAAGCAGCAGTGTTTGTGGACACGTTCCAGCTTGAAAATTACTAAGATAAAACTAAGGTACTCCACATGTTGTGTTTTAGCAGTGCTGTAAAGACCATACTTATTTATCTATCATTTTCTTTATGCAGAAAATACAGAACATTTGTAGAAAAGCATTTAAGAACACATAAAATGTCCTAATGATTCTGGATTCAGACTCTAGCCCCCCTTAGATTTATTGGGCCAGCAGAACTTCAGTGACCAACAACCACAAGGGGTAAGCTGTCAGTTGAGTCACTGTTCCACACTCACAGATCACTGACTGACATGTCTAGGCTGCCATAAGATGTTGGCAGATCCAGATGTGACGGGGATCTTGACATTAACTGCTGATCTCACCTCAGTCAAAATGGGAAAAGCCAACGGCCAAAGCATGATATCCTGGAAGAGTCCTGATGAGGCAAACTAGGGCAGAATTCCCCCCTCGGTGTATAATAAAGAGGGTCACGAGAGACCTAAAGCATGTTTTGAGTGGCCCCAACTCATAATGACTTGCCAATACGATTGTCACTGCACCATCTCTTTTAGGTGAGCCAAAGGGAAATCAGCAGCTGATCCTGAGACCCCTGTCACATATGAATCTGCCAACAGTTTCTGGCAGACTAGACATGTCTATCTGTGATATGGATGTGGAACAATGACTTTGTTAACAGCTTATTCACTGAAGCACTGCTGGGGCAACAAATCTGTGAGTGGCCAGAGTCTGAATCCAGAATTATGAGTACATTTTATGTGTTCTTAAATACTTTGTACACATTTCCTGTTTTTTCTTATTATATCTGCATAAAGAAAGTGAGAGATAAATATGTATGTACTGCTAAAACAAAACATGTGGGGGGTGCCTATAACTTTTACACAGTATTGTATGTAGGCTTTTAACACTTAGATAATGTTTCCACCTGTTTCCATCCAGTTTGCTTGTCAGCAGGATAAAGACTGTTGAGATCTATTGACTTCAACCATTTGATGCAGACCCAGACAACAATCACAATCTGGTGGAAGAAAATGTTAAACCTGTAAATGGTAGCACTAACATGGCATCTTTACAAATTTGATGTGAAATTGAAAACAAACAGAGCCAATGAATGAGCTCCTTTCTTATCACGTTCTCAGGTTTTTGGCAGCTGGCACTTGAATGTTACCATGCCAACATGCGGTCATAAGCACTAAACATTGAGTACAGCTAAGACTGATGGGAAAGCCATTTTATTTTTTTATGTATCTAGTCATTTGGTATGTCTTCAACCAACTGATAGGGCTGTCAGATCAACTAACCTTACGTACAGATTTGTCAGGTGATACTGATAAACTAACTATTTTGTCATTTAAGCATAAAAAAGCACATTGATTCTGTCACCTGATTCATGACATGGAAGTGTGCGTGCCTCAGATTTTCTTTTTCTTTTTTTCTTTTCTTTTTTTTCTTTTTAAAGGAAGTCCATGATTCTTGTCACTCCATCAGTACAGCAGGCTGTCTCCTCGGCCACACTGATAACACAATCTCCCAATCGGAGGAGGCATCAATAGTAACACCATGGAGGCAACAAGAAGCCTGGCACCAGATGAAACAAGATAAATACGAGACCAAACCTGCCTGTTATGCAACACAGAGATAACATACATTAGGAAGGATAACAAACATTAGGAAGGTCCTTCACACTTAACTTGCAGATGCAAAACAGAACCTACAGATACTGTGGGGGCACTTCAAGGGGACTACATGCTCTTTCACAGCGATTATGTGCGGAATGCAAAAAAGTGATTCCATCCACAGGGACATGATGTACATATATATATATATATATATATATATATATATATATATATATATATATATATATATATATACATACACACATTAAAGTGAATAAATATTTCATTTGACATATTTCACTACTTCTAAATCTGTGACTGTGGTCTGGTTTGTTCTGTGCCTAGTGGCTCTGCTGTCCATATACATAGTTTCAGTAATTGCACAACACATCATTTTGGAAAGTAGTTCAGTTCTACGTGAACATAACTGTTGCAATAACACATCACAATTCACTCCTGGTTTCACTGGGTTCACCTTTTAATATTTTCATGGTGTCAGCGCAAGTACATGTTTACTACCAACAAAGAAATGTATCTGTTGAAAATTGTGTCATTATATTGAGACATTTATTAAAGCTAACCATTAAAAGTATTGTGACATTCATCTGGGAAGGAAATGTAACTTTGATAGAAGTACAATGCATGTTCCAAGAGCTCATAATGAAAATCAGATTTATGGGTTAAATTACATTTTTGTTCAGGGTATGTGCAGAAACGATCAGCATTTTTTTTTCTCCCACAAGAATGAAAAAAAAAATCACTTGTTTTTTCTAGACCCTGTGCTTACACAAACACAGAGAACTGTATTGTGTTGTTCCAAGGTATTTGGAGAGAAAACCAGAGCAGCTTCAGGCTAAACAGAAGAAAACAGGTATGAAAATGATGACTTATCTCTTACTGTATCTGCTCTGAGATCTATATCTACCTGTGTGACTATCACAAGGAGCATCCACATGTTACAAAACTAACTCACCTGGTGAGTTATTAGTTGTAGAGCCTCAGGCTCATCAGCAAATCAATCAACATAAAGGACAACGGGTCAAATATTTGCCCTCCTGTTTTCGTCTAGACAATATATGCCCTCTGTTTGTGTGCAGTTGTTTTTGTTCAAAGACTTAAAATCACTTTTGAATAAATATGTAATATAATTGAGCATTTTGAACTGAGAAATACAGTCAGACAGTGTAAAATGCTCCTGGCTATGAGCTGTTTTCTCGGAACCAACCATCATTTATTAAACTTCATAACACCTGGCAGAGCACAGTGTCTAATTAACCAATCAGTGAAGAGCCTGGTTGTCAGGTGAACAGGTAATCATATATATGCCAGTGTGTCTTTCTGTAAAAAGTTAAAAAGAAGAACAGTATTAAATTAGAACAGATGCTGCCAAGAGTTGTCTGAGGTCACTATCAGCACACCATAAAAATATGATATCATCTAAACCCATCAACCACATAAAAACACGGGTTCACTTAGGAATGTACAGATATGAATCAAACGTACAAGACATTCACTCTTATCATGTGACTGTATGATGTTGTATGGAGTTAAATATTACAAAACTAGGCAACGAGGCAAATATGGAACACTTAGTTGTCTATCTGTCAATCACCAAAATATTTTCATACTGCTAAATTAAGTTGCTAAATTAATTGCTGCTTGGACTATGTTCACTGACAAACCTCCATTTAGACAAATGGTATATCTTTGCAGCACAGAATTTTTTAGAAGTTTGATGGTGGATGTGCAAAAGTCAGGATACTGGAGGACTGGTTTCTCATCCTGAAGGCAATAGAGTCCAGTAGGGTTTAGGCTGCTAAAACACTTGGTTCAAGTTGAACTGATGAATTTTTTTTTAAATGTCTTAAGTGACAAAGCGTAATTTGTCATCACCCCAAAATCTGCATTTCTCTTCCCTCAGCACTATGCAGCAGTTTAGCATCTTTCAGCCATTGGTTTCAACAAAAAACCCAGTGAACACGACCTGCTCAGCATCAAACTACAGATAAACAGAGTTAGACACAAAAGAAATGTGCAGATAGTGGAGCATCAAGCTACAGAATGTTATTCTGTAATGAATTTAAGTTATTGCAGAAATTTCCTTCAAGAATTTGGAAACAAATAACTGGGAAGAAACTGACAAGAAATCACTGTAGCAACAAGAAATAGCACCAGTGTTTTATAACCTCTTGTCAACCACTTCCATTATCCACTCCAGGCATTAATTAGTTTTAGAATTCATTTTTAGAATTAAAAATTTTAAAGTGATAGTTAATATGCTCAGTGATGCTTTTACAACTTGTGTCTGATGCCCCCATGTGGCCAAAAACTTAGGTAAGGGCAGGAAAGAAAAATCATAAAGAAAAGTTTTTCTCGAGTTTAAACTCATATGTCATAGATTCATACATTTACCTGTCTTTTATGTCATTGAACTGAACTGAATCTGAACTGAGGCAAAGAAAATGACAGTTTTTCAGAAATTCATGATTTGTTGTTTAACAAAGGGTAAAAAGGTCAAATCTTAGTCCATTGAGAGTTCCTTACCCAGCATGTCGAAGGTATGCAAGGAAAACAAAGGTACCCGCGTTACTTGCAATGAATAGAAGGGGGATACAGGTAAACCTCGGTCAGAAAGGGGAGCCTCTCTGAGCTGTCAAGAACATTTACCTTTCTGAATTGTGAGGGGGGCTAATCTGTCACTATGCTCAAAAGCTGTCACTCTCAGTGTGGGTTATAGCACAAGGGCATGTATAAAGAAATGTTAAAAATGTTTTAAGGCTTTGCATGTTTTTACAGGAAGAAGGGGAGAGCCTTTCTCACTTGTAGAAATGTTGTCTCAAAGTACATACTTCTACCCACAAGGCTGCCCTCGTGACCCATCCACTTGTCACTCCTTTCGTCAGCAGAGTCACGCACCGATGCAACATGCAAACTGATACGGCATCAGGGCAGCAGACAGGCCCAACCTGCCTTCCTGTCAGCTGCGTTCATCTGCTGTAAATAGAAAGGAGAGATGTTCAGTTATTGCTGCAATTTGTGACAAATGGTGGATCAGTAAAATAGCATGAAAAGACTCAAAACAAGACTAATAGTCAAAAAAATGTATGTAATTTCTATTCATGTTCGCTAGTTAAAGACCCAAAATTATTCACATTAATAATGAATTCATCAGTCACACAAAGATGAAGTGTCAGTATTTACCTGCAGGCTGGATGAATAAGTTACAGTTAGAGACTTCAGCAGCAGCTGCATAGAGAAGGAGGGGGTTGGAAATCAGTCAAACAACAGGACTGAGTGAGACAATTTTTTATATAATGTAACTGAAGAAAATCACACAATAATACAAAATACTGTTTGTGTTATAGAATATTTAAAGCTACCATTTTATGATGTGATTTGTTAGCAAAGCCTGTTTTTCTTCCCTTTTTTAAAAAATTTGACCTCATGTTTAACCTTTGATCTAATCTGTAATGGCTGTAGCCAGGATAATGTATGGAGCTGCAGTTGTTCCAAATGATATTTTTTTACAGCATTCCAGGTATTTATAATGTGTTTGAATAAGTAAAAAACAAACCATTACTTTTAAGGGCTTGCAGTTCATTGGTACAGGCCAGGATTCCCTACCATATTTATACAAGCTCATCCCACTAGAGGGCAAAGTTTGTTCTGCTCGTTCACCAAAACTGGTTTTGTTGAGGAGAAGGAATGAGCTTGAAGCAGAACAGCAGAACTTGAACAGAGAAGGCAAAAAGTGGTACAGAGTGTCTTTGAAAGTGTGAGAGAGATCGAATAACAAATAATTAGGTGGACAATGACACAGAAGTCAGTAAAAAGAGAATAGAGGTGACCCAGGTAAACGTTAGCTGGCATTTAACAATGCTTAAACATTTTATTAGATTCCATATTGTAGAGAAGTGTTTTGAAAAGCACAATATGTTCATATGTTCAGTTAATTTCATGGTAACTGGTTTTTAGATTTTTATATATAAATTATGTTAACTCTTAAATGTTAACTCTTTACTTCTGATATTTCTACTTGTTTGCTTCTACTGGAGTTAGCATGCTAACCCATTAGCCTCAGCTGGTCTTACACCAAATCCCTGTTATGTTTAGTTTCCCCCGAAGGAGGAGCAATGTCCTGGAGTTGTATTATAAACTGTTGTCTTGTAAAATTAATGCATGCATAATGCAAATTAAAATCATGTTGGGTGGCAGAGCAAGGAGAGCTTTAGAATTTAACTAATCTCTTATCAACTCAAAACTGAATCTTGTTTCATCTCATATTTTTTTTATAAGTTGCTGTTACAACATTAAGGTATGTTTGTTGGTTGGTAGATAGATAGATAGATAGATAGATAGATAGATAGATAGATAGATAGATAGATAGATAGATAGATAGATAGATAGATAGATAGATAGATAGATAGATAGATAGATAGATAGATAGATAGATAGATAGATAGATAGACAGATAGATACAGAGACAGTTGACTGTTGTTACATTGAGGTGTTTGGGTGAATACTAATTGGAGGGCAAGAAAGAGTCTCATTGATGATAGAACACAATGGAGAGGCAACACAAGCAAAAACAGAAGAATCCCATTATTTAATCTTTTTTCCACATTGGACCATGTTTGTGTGACCGCCACCTGCTGTCACTGCGTGGAGATTGTGACTCTTACAATACGGCCCTTGTGCCTGGGGGCCACGACGGCAGAGGAAACTAGAGCCGAGACAGCTTCCTCTCCCTCTGCCCCCTGAGCCATGTGGGCAATAACAAAGATGGCTGAATGCACACTATAGTCCTCTTTGGCAAAAGCCTTCTGGGAAAAGGTTAGAATACACAGCCGGGCTTGTTGTTCAGTTCAGTGATGGCTTATCACATCACTGTATGCACTGCATGCGACAATATGCTTTTTTACAGCAGAGGCCAATCCTGTAGCTAGCATGCCAAATGAACTTTTATTCATTTGTTACATTTGGTTGAAATACTCTTGTACTAAATTATATTGAAAACATAAATATTTAGGACTGAAAAACAGATGATTTGAATGAAACTATAAATTTCTTTATTTTATTAAGAAGTTTTTATTTTATCTACAAACTGATTTATTATTTTTTCAAACTGATTTTCCAAATAACCATCACTACTGTTCAACTCAATTATCAAGTGCAGCTTAAAAAACTTAAAGCTGCATAAAATCAAGGGGAAAAAATGTTCATCACACATCAGGACATATTTTTGCCATTTAAATTCATGTCACTTCATACTTTCATGTCTGTACTTTTTAAGACAAGAACTGAAATGTGTAAAATTTCAAGTTTCATTTCATTTATTTATTTATTTATTTTATTTATTTTGTCTCATGTGTGGAAACGATGCAAAATGACCAAAATGGAAGAAAACAGAATGAAAGAGAGCATTTTTTAGACCTTCATATGGTCATTAACATCTGGAGCAGAGAGGACAACAATCCTGTTTACACACTGTTGATCACAGACTGGACCATATGACCAGAGCGAGGGGAGAGAGGGTGCACAAATGAGAGGGATGAACTGCATTCACAGCTTGGGCAGAAGACCAAAAAGGGATAAACAGCAGCCTGTACTTTACAAAGTTATGAATTATACAGAAATTTTCTGATCGAACAAAACACTTTCGTCATGTGGGACAATGCAGGATGACTGAACAACTACATCTTCTTAACTGCACAGGTTTGAACCTGGTTTTTTCTTCAGTTATTTTTGCTAAGATAAGGTGAAAGGTGAAATAGATTTTGTAAGTTACATGTTTACCTGTAGTTGGGATGACATTAATGGAAAAACAACAGGTCATATATGAGAACAAAGTGTGGCTGGTTATGTTTACTAGAGACTGTATCTTAGGCTCAACCCTTGTATTTTGCAAACTATAGGAGCTGAAAGAGTGATCTTCATGATGAACTGTGCTGTGATTCTACTATTAATATCAAGCTGCTTCATCTGGTCGTCAGCTGCACATACCCTCAACAGAGCAGGTAGAATCCTTTTGGTTGAACTATTGTCAGTTTATAAAGATTTTTGTTTGTTTGTTTTAGATGAAAATGATTGTGAACCTGAATAATCTTCAAGCTAGATTGTGTGGTTTTTCTTGGCATTTCAATTCCAATGAGGGCACGTGCCAAGTGTATCACGTGACCTGAACTATAGTGAGTTTTGACAAATCAGATTTGAACAGATTTGACAGATTTGAACTGTATTATTTAGCAGCATGTTCGGGCCACTCTTCAAACATGAACCACAGACTAAGATAAATTCTGCTTTTATTACAGCACTGAGGGAAGATCCAAGACTTGATATATTTGAAGTTATGATCCTTAAGACCTCAGTAGTGAATGATTTGGTGACACCAAATCAAAATTGTGGTTAAAACCAGCAAACATCTCTTGAGCTACCGAAATATGTATGTTTTTACAGAAAGACCAAAAAACTTTGAGTTGGGAGGCTTAATTGTCCAAAGTACCAGTCAGAGACTGACTCTTTCCATACCAAAAAATAAATAAAAAGATATAACTTAGGTTTAATATCATTTAAAAAAAAAAAAAAAAAAAAAAAGAAGAAGATAAATATAAAATTCTGCTAAACTGCTCAGTGGGTGGAAACAGACATATTGGACTTTTGGCTACATCCTGATCATGAATCTCACAAGTGACAGAACTAAAGAAGCTGTTTGGATAAGAAGTGAAATTATAAACTATAACTAATTAATAATCCAAAACCAAATCCAGTTTTTTTTTTTTTTAAGATTAGACTTTAGATTCAACATCTTTGGATGAGTGATAATCTTCACAAACATGGGATGTGGCTATGCTTGAACCATGCAACAAACTTGAGGTTTTAAACGGCATTTTAACAATAATTTTCATCACTGTGTGATTTGAAGTGGAAATTCAACTTTAAAAAATGTTCATCTTTGTTAATCAGACTTTAATCTAACCTTGTACTAATAATATATGTGTTTTTTGGTATATACCTTTTTGAAAGTAATTTTCAGAATATCCGAATCATTTTGTTCAGTAAACACAGTACAGTCCGGTTTATCTTATCGATGACATTTGATGACACAAATACTGACACCTGAATATGATTTGCCCCAATAGCATCCAAGAAGCTGAAGTATCTGATTGATCCGCCTGTGTATGCTGAAGTGGTCGGGCGAAGGGGAGGAAATGTCACTTTGCCCTGTATTCTGAGGGTGAAACCCAACCATTACAAAGTGAAATGGACAAAGCTTGAGCCAGAGCGCATTGGGCCAGAGAATATTATAATGATATCAAATGCACAAGCCTTCAAGCCATACGGCCATCTTGGACCGCGGGCTTCTCTTCGAAAGGCACACACCATGGACGCTTCCTTGAAGCTCAGCCAGCTTGAGCTGGAAGATGGTGGCAAGTATCGCTGTGAACTTGTTAATGGCATTGAGGACGAAAGTGTTGACATAACATTGAGGATTGAAGGTAAGCGAAGCAATGAGAACATTGGTGTTTACCCAAAATGCCCTCAGGAAAAATTGTTACAAGTGTAAATTGTGTAAAATGTGTTTATGAAATCTTCCCACACCTGCATAGGGGCAAGGATTTTATCAGGGCTGAGGGTTTGAGGAGTTTGAGAGTGGCATCTTTGATGACAAAACTGGAATTACAGGACACAGTACACATAAATAAATAATAATCACTGACAGTATAATACCTATTTCTAGGTGTGGTTTTCCCATATCAGAGTAAAAATGGACGCTACAAATTCACTTACCATGAGGCTAGGTTGGCTTGTGCTGAGCAAGATGGCATCCTAGCCACATTCAACCAGCTCTATAGAGGTAATACATACCATTCAAAATGTTTCATATCAACTAATAATGTATTATCTGCAGCTGTATGTGCCTTGCTAAACCAGCATGTCTCCTCTTCCAGCATGGACAGAGGGTCTGGACTGGTGTAATGCAGGTTGGCTTCTTGATGGAACTGTTCACTACCCTATTATCCACCCTCGACCTGTCTGTGGAGGAGAGCTGCTCCCTGGAATCCGCAGTTATGGACCAAAGGATAAGAATCACGATCGGTTTGATGCTTTCTGCTTCACCTCTCAGACAACTGGTAAGGGTTGAGTTGCAGGTTTGGATTATAGGGGATCTGATTTTATCAGACAGGTTTCTGGTTGTTTTTTTTCCACAGAAAATTGGAATCAAATGAAGCTACTGGAAATAGAAAACCAGCAGCAGTTTCCCATGGTGAAGTCACATAATTTCTCAATAATGGGGATATATGATAGTGCTTTTAGACACAAATATGAATAGAGAGATATTCATGTTCACATTCACACTAATGGAAATTTTTGATTCATCCACTAATGTAACCTACATGTCTATGGACAATGGGAGGAAGCCATTGTACCTGAAAAAAAACACACTGAGAAAACCAGCAAATTCCACACAAAAAGGCTCCAATTTAAACACAGAAGCTTCTTCTTAGTGCTAATCAATGCACCACTGTACCATCCCTTTATTATATGTATTCATAAAAATACCATAGTTTTAAATGTTCAGTGTGTAGGATTTAATGGCATATAGTTGTGATATGCATATTGCAGCCAGTTAACTACCACTTATTTCAGCCTCCTTTTCCTAACACAAAGGAGAACCTGTTTAGGGAGTACATGGAGGACTGACTGTAGTTATAAATGGCTCAAATTGCTCAAAAACTAATACTATAGGTAGATTAGATAGGTAATGAGGTTGTTTCTAAGATTTAAGAAAGTTTTTCTCAAATGATGACTAAACTTTCTAAGTTATGAGAAGGTAATTTTCAAGTATCAAGGCTGCTAATTGTTTCGGTGATACTGTGGTTTATTTATTCAACAGCTTTAGAAACTGTTTAAGCCTCAGCACCGATATCAACTTAATTTCTCATTAATGCCAATGAAGCATCACTCTTCAGTGCTGTGTGAGAGAATGGTGTTGTTACTCAATTTCCCAAACATTAATGTTTCAGTAGTGATTCTGAATGTCAACTCTGAGCAAATGAGTTGACCTTTAGTAGCAAATGTGTGACAAGTGGGACTGATAGTAGGTTGACAGAGGACAATAAAGTCTGTTGGTGAGACGTGATCAAAACAAGTTCATCTGTGGGAAAATACTTGGCTGTCCTCATCTTTGGAAACTTCCACTGCGGGCAGAATAATGCAACAAGTTTCCAACAAAAGTTAGAAACAAGAGTTGGAAAAGTGCAAAACAAAGGACTTCAGCTTGTTTTGACAGTGTTGAAATCATACCAAGGCACTTGACTGGAATTGCCTGGGTGTGTTTATATCCATCTTTCTTTCTCTTACAGGCTCAGTCTTCTATATACCAGGGTCTTTCTCCTTCGAGCAGGCAGAACATGCATGTAAACATCAGGGGGCTGAATTGGCGTTGGTTGGACAGCTTTACGCTGCCTGGTATTTCCAAAAGTACGACCAGTGTGATGGTGGATGGCTGAAAGATGGCAGTGTACGTTTCCCCATCAGAAACCCCAGGGATCACTGTGGAGGCATACCCGATGCGGGGGTGCGCTCATTTGGATTCCCTAACAAGGCGTTACACCTTTATGCAGCCTATTGCTATAGGTAACCTCCAACAAACCAAATTGTCTCAGAGTATCTCACAGCTGCATACACAGGAACAAATACATTGATTTTTACTGGAAAGTGAAGTACAGGGGAAGTCTGGTCTCACTGAATGGCGTATGAATACCAAGGACCAAGTTCAGGTGTTATTTGGTCAATGTCTTCATTGACTAAGCCTAACCCTTACTAAAGTGCAGTTTAATGTCACGTGAAAATCTTAAAATGCATAGACACAACACATGATCTGTCCTTGAAAGAGTCATGTTATTTATACGCCACTCCATGAAATCATGTAGACAGGAAAGGATCCGCTAATGGCACAAATTACAGTGTCAAGCAAGAAACCTCACATCAGACGCAATAGACAATTACAGACAACTAAATTATTTGACATAAACACAGTTCACAATGGTTAAACTGGTATGTACAAAGAAATTATGATTTTTTCCAGGATGCTTGTAGTTTGTGCAACAGCGGCCAAACAACCTTTTTCACTCTACCGCTGATACTCTGAAAAGTAATAATCAAACAATACATAACTGTCGATTGGTAAAATATTAAACAATAGGTGGAATACTTACTGTTGATTATTTTGGATAATATTAGCTTTCATGACTAATGGAATAATTAGTAGAATGGAGGTAAATGGTGAGAAACATGGTATAAATACACAATCATCTTGCACTAAACCTATAATAATTTCAGTTTTATATTTGAAAAAACACTAAACTGCTACTGTGAGCATATTCAAAGCAGCTAAAACTAAGAACAAACTGGTTTATCTGTAATAAAGACATATCTACATATGAGCATATTGATTTGCCAATAAAGTATTTATTGTTTAAAGTTTGTCATGTTTGAGTTGTCTGGATGTGCACATGTGAGTAGATGACATGCATTTAGTTTAGTTATTTTCTAAAAAAAAAAAATGGCACAGTTGTGACACACAATATATGTAAATGCTACAGTGCCTTGGAAAAAATTATAATCACATTATCACATTCAGTGTGTACACACACACACACACACACACACACACACACATACATATATATATATATATATATATATATATATATATATATATATATATATATATATATATACGGGGAAGGCAGGGTACACCCTGGACAGTCACCAGCTTGTCGCAGGGCCACACACATAGACAAATAACCATTCTGACTCACATCCACACCTATGCTCAATCCACCTATCCCAATACTGGGAGGAAATCCACCTATCCCAATACTGGGAGGAAACCCAGGACCTTCTTGCTGTGAGGCAACTGCAAGAAGCTCCTGTGCTCTGTGCAGAAATGACTGACATACAGTTGTCAATCAGTGGGGCAAATCCTTCTCAAAAAATCTAGACCTTCACAAGCTATTTTTAAGCTTTTTTTTTTTTTTTTTTGGGGGTGGGGGGTCCCAGTTAGATCAATGCACAACATGTAACAAGAGCAAAAATTCAGACTACATTACAAAATCATATTTTATTTCTCTTTTTTCATTGGATCCATTTTTACTTTGTTATTTCTACTCTACATCAACATTATCTGCTAACTCTCTGATTAAAATTAAGATCATCTATGCTGATATAATTCTGGTCAAATGCAGATACAGTACAGTTCATATGGCTCATTTATGCTCGGTGTTGGATACGGACATGGGTACGTTTTCTGAATGCTTACAGATGCACACGAAACAGAGCAGTACCCACAGAAATGGTAAGGGCAGCTTCAAGTGAGAAATGACCACATGAAAGAGAAAGTGTAAAAACACAAGAACAAATTGCATTTTGTTGTGTTTATGTGCCTGTGTCTCAAACATGGCCAGCAACACTGTGTATAAATGGGCCTCGAGAGACACCTGGATAAGCAGCACCAAATGATGGACAGAGTCAGTAAAAAAAGATGGCATGCATGCACAGAGATCGATGATATCCATGTAATTTTTAATTATTTATTTTCCTGTTGGTGTCATCTAAATAAGAACAATATAAGCAGTGCAGTGCAGGTGAGGAAGTACCATATATTCTTTTCAACAATTTCCAGTACATCTGTGAACACAATATCTGTTGATGTTAAAGTTGGCCTCTTTGTTTAATCAGCCTAAAAAATACACAATAACACTGCAAGAAAATAGTGAGACAAAAGTACAAGATGGCTGAGGTTCAGTCTATGTGTCTGTGTAAGTTTCAGGTGCGATGACTGGCAGGAACTCTCCACACATGTCAGTGTCAAACAGTAGGGTCAGTCTGGCTTCCTGTACCCATAACCTGTTTTGTGCTATGTATGTATAAAACTGGGTGCTTTCCGAGGCTTGATACAGGAGTACAGACTGTGGGAAATGGGACCTATACAACCTAAGCTGTTCTCATCACTAATATAAACCTCTACAAAAGTAAAAACAGAGATTCTAACAGATGTTGAATACAATGGGCTTCAGTGAATGTCAGACCAGCTGATTTGCTGAGACATAATTCACACTTTTGCTAAGTAAAACAGCAATCTGTTACAAAAAAAAAAGTTAAAATACAGTCTTAATGGCACCTGCAGTCGGATTCATAAATTCAACATTGTCAGACTGATTTGAATTTCTACCACCTTGATTTAAAAAAATGTTTTTAGTTGTTTAGTTATAAAATGGTTATTGATTATGAAAGGAAAGAACACTGTAGGTTACTGTAGAGGCTGATTTCCTCAAAGTTATGTAAAGGACAGAAATAGAATAGAATATTTGTTTTTAAATATCTGGATCCCCTAACCCCCCCATATACTGCAGCAGTTTGGGGCAAAATTCTTTCCTACACAGCACTTGGTTTACATAATAGTCTACATTTAATTTGGTATGTTTATGGTAATATAGACTAAAAAAACATCCACTACTTTAAGGTTGATCATAAATGTCTATAGAGAGATATATCAACATAGTTGTATTTTGATGTTAATACACAGGTGGATAATTTGGGGTTAATGTGCATTTTTATTAATTGGGACCAATTCTTTTATATGATTGTTTCATATAAAAGAATGAAAGTCCAAAAGTAAGAAAGTATCTTGCAAACTGAATCAACTTAAAAAAAAACACTGGAATGTTTTATTAACAAAATCATTTTTTTAAATCCAAAAATGAAGAGTTTAGTGTTTTAAATAGTGTGTAGGATCAGTTCTTACCATCTTGACACTTATTGTGGACGTCATTTCTTTCAAGAATCTCTAGTTGAACACGCAACATTTGCTTTGTTGTTTTTTCAAATAGCCAAATCAGCTAATCCAATTAAATCTTTTATTTTTATTAAGAGATTTTTTTAAGGAGCCTTCTCCACTTTTCCAGATTTTCCATGACTGTAGGAACTGTGGCTTTAAAATTCCTTTAATGTGAAAGATTAGTTTTAGACAGCTGAACTTTATACAGAAACTGGGCTGGAAAGTCTGAATTGAGATATAAGACAAGTGGGAAAACAAGAAGAGGAATAGTATTAAAAAAAGATGGGATGGCTTTAAACATTCCAATTAATGTCCCAGAACAGTGGTGCTGCTTTCTCTGTGGTCATTTCCGTGGCCTCCACGACCTCCTCATGCTGGTGAGGAGATGAGGTAACTGAGTCTTCTTTCACTGAAGCGAGAAGTGAAGCTAGAAGAGGAAGACAAATTACAATGTAAGTGTTCACAGCATTTGCACTCCAGGTCTATTAAGCTATTAAATGTATTTTGTCATAATTAGTACCAATAAAATGAGTACTAAAATTAGTACTAATCATAATTAGTTGACTTTAAAAAAGTGTTTTGTGAGGTCTTCGTGATCTTGAAGTTTGACCTTTGATCATCAAATTCTTATCAGTTCAAGTGTTTAGTGTAATTAAATTCCCTCTGAGTGTTTCCAAAATATTTCATTCATAAGAATGGGATAGTACTTCCCTTTCTACCACTTTCCCTTCTACCATGAAGGCAAAGACAGTCTAAAATCACACAGTGAAGCCTTTGAAGGAATTTGGTAAAGCAGTATAGAGATTTTGGCCTTTGACTTGTGACCACCAAAATCTAATCAGTTCATTAAGGCATTCCAGATGGTCCACATGATTTCACTTGCACATGCTGCAATCTCATTCTTAGTATTGTCAAGATGTGTTTTCATTAATGTTTTTGATCATTCTCATTATTCTGCTCAAACATTTTTCGGTAACTTGTTTTTGTTGGTTTGTTTATTTGTCGGATGAATTAATCTAAGATTCAGGAGTGTGTTAAATTTTACAAAAAGGTAAAAAAAAAAAAAAATTTAAAAAACAAAACAAAAAATAACAAAAAAAAACACTTACTTGGCATGCATGTAATTAGAGGCTCCTCCCATTGACCACCAGACAGGCACTTGATTACAGGATCTAGCTTCTGAACAAAACCCTCTTCACAGTAATATCGCACCTTGGTGTTGGTCTCATAACGCAAACGCTTCTTCCCAAACACTTTAGCATGAGGAACCTGAGGGGGCTCCCCACAAGACGCTATTGGGCAGAAGAAATGGGGAAAGACAATTTCGTTGATACTTACTTATCCTTACTACGCTACAGACTATTTTATTACAATATTTGCACCAGGAATAGTGCAGTTCAATCAGGTGCACTCACAAACACCCTTCTTGCAGGTGTAAGACAGGTGGTAGTTGCACGGCACGTCACTCCACTGGCCACCATCATGCCACACCATTACCGCACAGTCCTCACCAGACAGGAAGTAGCTGTCTGGCTGGCCCCTATACCAGTTCTCATAGAGCTGACACACAGAGGAGGGAAGATCAGGATGCATGTGTAAAAAGCTAAATTAAATGTTATTTTTGAGTTATGAACATTCAGGAAACTCACCAATGGATTTCCATCTGACCAGCGAAAGTCTCCCTCAATGGTTCTGTCATTTAGTCCAATCCACTGATATTCTTTGTATTTGTCTAAAATAAATGTAAGATATGAGGGTGAGAAAAAGGTGCAGATAATATTTTATCACAGCTGTAAACAGTCTACATATATAAAGAAATATGTAAGTAAGGACCAGACTAAGTGATGACCAGGATTGAATAGGTCAAGTTCCAGGTTAAAAAGTAAAATCAGCTTTTTAAGATCAAATCAAACGTTGCTGTTGCTTACATAACAGTTTGAGTATCAGTATATCCAATCCATGGCAACTACCCGCACAGTAAAAAGCGTCCGCCAGAAGAATGTCAGATAATTATCTCATCGCCTTTTTGCCAGACGAAATACCAACACCAACTTCAAAACCATGACATTTTCTAAAAAGAAAAGGAGGTCATTGCTGTGTCTTGTCTGAACAAATTTTAGTGGCATCACTTTAAAAAAAAAAAAAAAAATTCAAATGACTCTGAATCAAAGGAATGTTACATTGGAAGATTACTTCCGTGATACTAGGAACAAGAAATATTGTCATCCCTCTTGAATAAAACCCAGTAGCTTTAATGTCCAACAGGGGCCCTCCAGTGGTTAGTGAGGAGGCTCTCAATATCATTACGATTGTTTTAGTGGCTGATGGGAAGGTTCTTTTGGTTATTCTGGGGGTTAAATGGTCACCAAAGGTGTTCTATTGATACTTATTGGAGTCTTTAGTTGTCATTGAGAAGGTTTTAAGTTGTAACAGTCAATGAGGTTGAAAGGTTTTAAAGGTCACCTATGTAGTTTAACACTTATGGGAGATTTTACAGTAGTTCTCCACCATCACAAAATACCAAAAAGGGAATGTCCTTTGAAAGAAAATCATCTCTTCAGTAGAGTTTAACACACTTGAAGATGTCATACAAGACCGTGGTGGAATATCACATACTAATGCACTTGGGTTTCTTTTCTCCATCTGTAGACTATTTATGATGTACTCCAAATCTGCTTCCTGGGATTCAATAACATCAGGATATTTTTACTTCCAAATGGCTGAAACTAGAAAGGTGTCCATCACGGCTTTATTCTAGGGTTTTACCATTGATGTGGTCCTGCTCCTCAGGGGTCATAACAGAAATTAGATGCCCGCCACACATGCGACAGTGCTGCTCAGCTGCCTCCCAACTCTGCCTCTTGGTAAAGTGACGATAACAGAAGCCCTGAAACTTCTCCCAACCTGGCTCACATACTTCTGAGTCTAAGTGGATGAGAGCATGCAGTGGAAAACATTAAGAAATTAGTGACAAAGTAACAAAGTAACAAAGTCTCTCTAGTATTTTGGAAGATTGTGTGTCTGTACTATAGGTTTATGAAAAAGAAGACACCAAACCTGACTCGCACAAATTTCCTCCATAACCGAGCAGACAAATGCACCTTGGTGTTTCACCTTCGATACAAGTGCCTCCATTTAAACAAGGGCTCTCCAGGCAGGAGATGTCTGTGATGAGACATGTAGATGGTTAGGTTTAATAACAGAACTGAAGGCTTAGACGCATATACAAGACACTATATGAACATAGCCAATACCACAAAATATTATTATATATTTATTTCAGGTTTTTTTGCTGTTTACCATTAGAACATTACCTATTACACATATATTACCTACGTTTTGTTCCAATAAGTCATTTGTTTGACCAATTTAGTTGTTTTACAGGAATTAATCTCTTAAATTCTCTAATATTCAATTAAAAGTCCCTAAAACAAGGCACCAGCAGAGGGAGCTGTAACACCAGGAATAGGTCACAATGCTGAGTCACTGTCTGCTGAGATGTGGTTGCAATCATACTCAAAATTTGAGCTGCTAAAGAGAAGATGTTGGTGAAGAGTAAAATTTAAATTTTGTTTTAAGGATCAGTATTATTGTAATATTTTTTATTTATGCAACAACACTGTAAATCTGGAAGTTTATGTTAATAAAAACTGTAGAAAAGATGGGATTGATTTTATGCTTAAGTGAATAAACATTGCAACTTAAAAGGGAAATGGCTTGAGTGATCTTTATATTGAATTTGTGCATATAGAAACTATTGATGGTAAAGCTTGTTTCTGTTGTTTTTTACTTCTCTATTTTTCTGACCAGAGTATAGTTGGAATGAGTCAACAAGTCTTTTATTTATAGGTATCATAATTATAAAGAGAAAGCCTATATGAAAAAAAAGAAAAAGAAAAACATTTTATTCCTAGACACATCTTTGTCTTTGGCCTTTAGCCAGCTTGAAGAATTGGTAGTATTTTTTTACATTATCCAAAGTGGATAATAAAAACTTTCTGCTGAAACACAATCAGGACTAGGTTTGATGTAAGTTATACTACAAGTATTAATTTAAACATGGAAGCTAATCTCTCTATTGTGCTGAATCAGTGCTAAAATGCAGCGAACAATAAATGATGACTTGATTGGGGATCAACCTCTGCCTCAGACACCAGCTGTTGCTTTCTATTATCATTAAAGATGGAGTACAGGTACCTTGTTTTACAGCAGAAACTTTAACAGCAGGCAGGGAGGCAGCCATGGCTGTCTGCTCCTCCTCCTCATCATCTGTCCTAAAATCCTCTGGGGTCATGGTGGGAGCAGTGATGGTTACATCGTGAATGTCTGTGGCGACATTTTGAGTGGAGCTCTTCTTGTCCGGACGCCATGTGCACATTTTAACTGAGGGCTCATCTGTGCCAGTTTCACCATCACCTTCCTCAGATCCACGTTCTGTTGAGACAATTCATTTTGGGTTTAATAATTATTTCTTAGCTATATAAACAAATTTTCAACTGAGAGTTGGCAACATGAGAAAGTATGAAACAAAGACAACAATTGTTTGATGATAAAAAATAATTCTGATCAATGGGTCACTGCTGCTCTAAAATTATTTTAGAAGTAAATCAATGGTTACTGGGATCGTGTTTTTATTATTGTTCCAGATTCAGCATAACAATACTTAAAGGACACTGCAGGTTTTCAGTTAAAATCTGAATTTATGACACAATATCCCTCAGCAAAAAAAAGTGGACAAAGAGCCCAGTGTTTACTGTGCTCAACCACTTGACAGCAGCTTTGTAATGAAAAATAAAATACAAATAAAAAGCCTGTTGGGTTGATATTTAATACCAAAATATAATGTATTTTATGGAGAAATCCTTGAAACTCACCACTAATGCTGCTGGTAACAATCTCCACCATGACTTCTTGCCCTTTAGAGACATCCTCAGATTCCTCTGCGATAGGAGTCTCAGCGCTGTATTCTCGATCAGAGCGAGACTCCTGTGGTGTGTAGGTGGAAGGCTCTGGTTCCCAGCCTGGGGTGAATGTCAGGTGAGGGATTAAGGTGATTTTTATATCTGATGGAGAAGGTGCTCCAGTGCCAGTATTATCATCAGTTCCCTCAAAGGTGTGGTCTGTTGAGATAGTTGGGTTTGTCAATAGAAGTTCTGGTGTCACCTCTGGGCTTTCTCCTGATGATTCACCTGATGCCTCACTGGTAGTTTGTTCACTCTCCTCTGAGTCGCCGGCTGTGATATTTTGTGTCGTGCTGAGAAATACTGCTGGGCTTTGCCCTAACCCCTCCTGTTCAATTTTTTCCTGGACGTCCTCCAAAGGTTCGGCCCCAGATGAGGTATTGCTTTCAGGTATGAAGGTGATAATCTCTGGGGAGCTGGCTTCAACCTCCAGAGAAGGAGGAGACGTGGTTATGGATACCACAGATGTCAACAATGTGATGTGATCATTGTTTAGGATTGGAGCTTCCACACTAGAGCCTGAGTCCTCTGTGACTGTGATGAGCGCTGCTGTTGGGGTTTCTGTAGGATGATCTGTTAAGTCATCTGGTCCTGTCACCTCTGAAGTGCTATTGTATTCCTCGTCAATATGTTCGACTGGGATGGAGGACTCTGTTGTTACATCTGAAGACTCTTGAATATCATAAGCTGTCAAGAAAAGAGATTCTCAAAATCTATCCTAGAATAACACTGTAAGACTTACTGATGATGAAATACATGAATATTAATGGACTATGGAATATTAAAAGTTGTGAAACAGAGGATTACTTACTTGTATCAGTTGTACTGATAATTTCAGAAATGGCAGAGGTGTCCATACCCATCAAACTTTGAGTTACTGGATCTTGTGATTCGTCATCTGGAGGATGAGTTGTGTTCTCCTCGTCAGACTCCTCTTCAGTTGAATGGTACACAAGTGATGCAGTGGTGTGAACATCTGGGTCCTCAGTGTGGTGTGAAGGAGTCCCTGTTGATACCTCGTCAATAGAACTTGCTGCGGCCTCATCTGGTGGTCCTGAAACATCATGAGAGGTGCTTGATTGAATCAGTTCACTTTCAGAGGCATTTTCCGAGTGGACAGTTGGAGTATGGTCCTCTTGAGAAATAGAAAGATCATCCTCCAAATGAACCTCAGAAGAACTGTTGAGCAGCTCTTTTGGCTCAGGCCCAGATGTTGCATTAACACCCAGCACATCCAGGGTTTCGGTCTCTTGGTCATCTTCAGGAATGTAAGTCTGTGATGGCTCTGTGCTCTCTGACACTGTCCATTCTGTTGTCCCTTCAGTTGTGGATGAAGTAGAGTCTTCATCATCAGTTACTTCACCATTAGTTGTAGGAAAAGACGTTGGATGTACATCATCATCTGTGCCCGGGTCTTCTTCATTTGTTGGTGGATAGGATGGGTGGCTGGTCTCCTCTATAGGCTCCAAGGTATCTTTGGTGGAAAATTGCTGTTGAAGCTCAGATGGAGGAGTGACAGACTGAGGACGCTCTACTGTAAGCCATGGCTCCTTGTCGTAACACTGTGTTGGGGACTGAGCCTCCACAGGAGCCTGTTTTACAGGACTGACTGTTTGGGCACGCTGCACCTCTTCAACCACCTTTTCTGTTAATTCACTGTGGCTAACCTCCTCCTGAGCAGGATTAGTTGAGAAAACAATATCCTGGCCAATGTTCTCTGGCTGAGTAACCAAATCCTGAGGAGTTTCAGTATAAGGACCATTATCGCCTGGAATGAACAAAATCAGAATTAAAAATGTTATTTAAAATGTCCAAGAGTTTATTGAACCCATTACTAATACTATTAAACTCAGATGAGAATGTTACAAGAAAGCTTATTTGCATGCTAAAAATCATTGGAGTTAATAAGTAGACATCTTAAACTGGAGTGAAACTAATTTCAACATTTTTGGTTTTGAGACTGTTGGACACATTCACTGGTCTGGTCAAAACAAATACATCAATTTCATATTTGCATTCTTGCAAGTTTTGAACCTTTAACTGCAAAGGACAAAAAAAAACAAAAAAAAAAAAAAATTCAAACATATGCTTTCAATTAAAACATAAAATGAAATATGTTATTATATGTTGTCAATGACATTATCTGTACATATGAGAAACCAAATGTATTGAAATGTTTTGAAAGCTAGTTAGCTTATACAGAATTCTGAGAATGAAAATGCGATGTGGCACCTAGAACAAACCCCTAAATTCCAAAATTTACCTTCTTATAAGAAGTGTTGATGGGTCTGAAACATTGTGGTTTGGCAACAAGAAAATAGCATGGTAAGTCTGGTAAGATGGACTCTTGCTTGCAATAAATACAGCTGCCTGGCAAAGTTATTTGATGTATGACTGTTTTCTTACTTCTGAAGCAGTAGACATCGTGCTGTGTGTGAGCCTCTGGGAAACCTGTCTGGTTGCTGTAGCGATAAACGGTTCTGACCCCAGGTTCACCACCTCCACAGCGCTCTCTTGGGGTGACGATGGGGTACCGCACACTCCCATCTGCTAACCATCCCGGACTGCAGTGGTTCAGTCCATCGTTCCAAGCCGCATATAGCTGTGCTGTGGTGGCCAGCTCTGCTCCATGATTTAAACAGTAGGCTTTGGCTTCCCAGAAGGTGAAACGCTGGGGCGCCGAGCCATGTATCACCTCACCTTTACACAGGAATACAATAAGTTAAATTTGCAAGTTTCAAAAGGTGTTGGGTGTGATTGTGGCCAATTTTCCATGTAGTCCAGTCATCATCTAACTCATTTAGCTTCAAATTGAGAAAAAAAAAAACATTTGTTTATGGAACTAGCTTTGTAAATGGAGGCAAAGTCCTGTCGCAACAGGAAAGAGATAAACACAAAAAATTAGATAAAGTTGGAGGGACACTTCTATCTAAAAGATTATTTATACTGTAGCATAAAGATTTCCCTTAACTGGATGTTGGAAGCCAAAACTATGAAAACAGTAAACCAAAAGTACAGAGAACAGAGGTATCCTCACATTTGTGGCAAAATATTCCAGCAGTTAAAGCTAACAAAAACTTGTTCTCACACTTGATTGAACTGACCACACTTACATTTACCTACTACACAGATAGATGCTTCACAAGTGAGGGATGACACTAAAGCTGCAGTACATACGGTGGCTTGTTCCACCATCAGGGAACTGATGGTGGAACAGGAACAGTCTGAACTGTTACTTGTGTGCAGGAATAATGAAACAGGTTGTGAAAATCAATGTAATATTTTTTCTGTACCCTCGATATTCTCCACATAGCAGTAAACATCATACAGTTCATCTGGTTCCATCAAGCCATAGTTCCTCACTCCTGGAAGTCCATCCATGTCTCCAAAACAGCCCTCTCTCGGCAATTGGATGGGGTATCTGCAAAAAAGAAATGACACGCCAGTGAAACACAAAGTACCTCTGGCAGCACTCCAACCATCACACTTATTTGAGCTCTTCAGTGTTGAAGTGGGGAGAAATGTTTGGTTTGAGTTCAGTTGAGTGCCTCTTGGCTACTTGATGGTCTACGTGTCCTGACGTGCAGATAAAGAGAGCATATCAAATGTTAGCTGGCTGAGTGGTCCACTATCTGTCCTCCAAACTGACCAGCCTCCGTACTGGATGCCCCCCTCAGCCACGCGTATTGCAACATGTCAGTCTAGCAATTTTTTGATGTTATTTATGTGGAGCGGCATTAAAAAAATTGGGCTGTTGCCAAATCTACACTGAACATTCGAGTATCTCAAAAATCAATACTACATAATTTAAAATGCAGAATTGTTTAGCTAAGAGCCCACTTGGTCCTATGTTGAGTATAGATGTGTCTTGTTTAACACTGAACCATATTCACCTCACTGAGCGGTCTGAGAGCCAGCCCGCGTCGCACTGTTCGTATCCACTGTGGTAGGCGGCCAGGAGTTGCTCTGGAGTGGCAATTTCAGCGCCGATGTCCTCACAGGCCTGTCTGGCCAGTTCAAAGGTAAAGGCGTACCGGCTGGAAGCGTCACGATAATGGAACACCACCCCTGTAAGACCAGAAAAGGATTTTTTCCATTCCATAAACATAAACAACAACTAGTGTTTTTCAGCTGAAGTGTTGCATTTCTAATGTGTCACTTCCAATGCTGCTTTTGCACCAGTGGTTTGATGAATTTAGTCCAAACCGAGGGGAATAAATGTTTCATTGTTTTTTGCTGTGACTTGAGTTCACCGTAACTTTACAAACAAACCAAAATAAATAAGCATGAAGTAACATAGACAGACAGGTAACAATCAAAAATGTTCTCGTGTTTGTCTTCCTGCAGCACCAGAACCAACATGGAAAAATATTATTCCAGTGACTGACATCAGGATTTCCACTGAGAATATATGTTCTTTGGTGTCAAAAAGATCAGGTGTGAAAGCACAATAATATACGTCATTGACAATAAACTGAATGAACTGACACAAACAAAGCTATATTTGCTGGTGAGTCCAAATATTGGTAAAACTGAAGATCGTTAGAGTTTACAGAAGCCCTGAGAATCTGTGAAAAATGGTTATAAAAATCATTTTGCACAAATGCTTCCACAAATGAAAAAAATCTTTCTGTTCAAGCCAGATGTCTTGTGAAAAAGAACAAAATGAAAAAAAAAAAAAAAAAAAAAACAAGGTCTGATCAGAAAAATAATTGCACTAAAAGAAAAAAGAAACATTTTGCAACATTTAGCTTCACTGTGGAAAATATCTCACATGAAGGCCTCATTTTTTTTGTTTAACAGTACTTTGCTTGTCGGGGGAAACATCAGGATTATCACATTATTCCTTTTCAGCACTGTCTACCCACTGGTTGGCACAGTTAATGCACTGACAAAAGGCCAAAGTACAAGCTAGAAATTGTTGGCCTGTCACTGGGAGGTGTGAAATCAGAAAACACTCTTATGTGTCATTAGAGGGCAGTAACAGTTAACATATTTTGTGACTTAGTTTGGAACACTAAACTTGATTAAACAGCACTTAAGCAAATTTGTTTCTTCTCCTGATTGTTCTTCTAAACCAAGAAAATAAAACACAACTGAGTCGAATACTCAAAAATACAAATAAACAAAAACAAAATAATAGAGGAATATTCCACATGACATAATCATAAAAATTAACAACAACCGTGGACTATTAGTGTGCACATTATGTACCAAGTGGATCAAATAACGGTAAGGAAGGAGTTTATGTTGGTCATGAACCTACAGAGCTGAATCTGCAGCTTTTTTTGGCTTTATGGAGCTTTATATTGAGATTCAACTCATTGCTCATCTGTCCACACCACAACTTTACTGTCCTGCTTCACTCTTACTGCTCTCTAGTGTAATAATGGTCGCAACAGGCAGATGCTCTAAGAGAAAAAGCTCTAAAAAGCCATTGTTCACTATGTATTCAGCCACAAATGGCAAAACGGCACATTTAACTTGAGGGTCATTTTTAAAGGCTATAATTTCAGGCTCACTTCTTAAAAAGAAATCATTAGGTTCACTAAGAATCCAATGCATCGCCTTGTTATGTATGTATCTATGTATGCATGTATATAGATTATGGACTTTAATGGTTTTCTTTATCTTTTTTTTTTCTTTTTTTTTTACAATCATTTATGGTATAACATTCTAAATTTAAAAAAAAAAAATAACAATAGATATTCAGATAATATTAATGGTGACACAGAATCAAAAACCGTTTTTACCTTGTCTTTGTTGTAGCACGGTTGTCCACCTACATTCAAGAACATCCTTTTCCTAGAAAACCTCCTCTTTTAGAAATGTCCGCTAGAAAATGGGTCAATTTCAAAAAGGGTTAATTGTGATGTAAAATGTATCTCACTGCTTCAAATAGCTTCCTGAGAGAGGTTTTTAGGAAGCTTCTGAGGCATTACAAATCCAAGAAAAATTTTATTATGTATATGTCACATCACAGAACAAAGATCAAAATCCCCTTCAACCATTCTGTCACCTTTAATTCATTGTGTCTATTTTATTACATTTTTGTATTTTCACCTTTGACCTTGACCTGAGCCACATCATCAGCATCCTCCAGGCCCTGCTGCACCTCGCAGCGGTAGAAGCCAGTATCATTCTGCCTCAAGTCGTCCAGCTGCAGGGTGAGGTCAGCAGGGGAGAAAGCGTATCTGAGCAGTGAGGCTCTGTCCTTGTAGGCCTCGCTGACTCTCACCCTGTCACCACGGGCCACCAGAATCTCCGTCTCACGGTTTTGAGTCAGGACACTCCACTTGACTCGGGGGAGAGACAGCACGGCATGGCGGCCGTTGGTGGATGGGGATGGCGGGGGGTGGGCCAGGGACACAAAGCAGGGTAACGTCAGAGAACCGCCCAGCACTGCAAACACGGGCTGGGTGGTGGCGATGGTCACATGAAGAAGCTTTGAATCATCTGGGAGACAAAAACTTTGAGGTAAAAGGTGACATACCACTTCATGTTATGAGATACCATTTTCACATTTGTATTAAGCACAAATCTGAATTTGACTATAGTTTTTGTAATCAGCACACAAACGGATATACATTTAAAAGCAAACATTTGCAACTATAGGAGGAGCAGTCAAGTACTCGAAATATTTTCCTGCAACAATAGTTGGTTATGGTGACACTTGTGTTGCCCTTAACACACCATGGATATAATACACCCTTTGAGCAGCACTACTTCTGGACTGGACACTACAATGAGTCTCTATCTAGGCTAACTGCTTAGCATGCTAACTTCAGCAGAAGCAAAGAAGTGATAGAAATAGAAACAAAACAAGATTTGGCATTGCGACTGCTACCACCACTTCAGACAGCTTATGTTGAATAAAGAACGCTGAACTTGTGGTGGTGTATGATCTGATGCTAGGTCAGTAAACTTTGAAAACATTTCATCTTGTATTTCCACAAATTAATTTGGCGCTAGTTGTAAAATTGCATAAAATTATGTAAAAATTACATCTATCTCTATCTTCAATGTGACACAATCAAAGGATAAAACAAGTATCAGTTAACCCTGATTTTCTGCTGGGACATTTGGACACCCTTGACAAAGGTTTCCTGAGTGTCAGCAAAAACAATGAATGACATTAAACGATTAAAGATCACCTCGCTGCCCTTAAAAGTCAGAGGTCATGTATGATTTAATGGAGTCCTAGATGTCCGTGGTGGATGGGAGCAGTGAGAGCAGGATGAGACAGGGAGGGAAGCGTACCTGAGTCATGGTGGGGGGTAGAGGACGACGGCAGGACAATGAGACAGATGGCACACAGCAGCACAGGCAGAAGCACATCCAGTCTGTAGAAAAAAAAGGAAAAAGAAAAACAAGAAGGGTGGGAGGAGGAACAAAATGTTTGAACTTGAACATCAGGAATTCTGGTTTGCAGACTTCCAGCAAGACGTTTTGAAGCTTACATGTACATTTATCTCTTAATTCCCTGTTTTCACTTTCCAACACAAATCCCAAACAGTTTTGACAAATATAGGTAGATATGACTTTATCATCAGGTTTCCAAATGAAGGTCTACTGGAACAATAGTGTTTCTCCAATCTGGTGATAATCAATGATTTTCTTATATACAAATCTCAGTATTCTACTAACAGCAGTATTGGGTACATATCTAAATCTTGCAGTATCATAAACTTTTGTTCCACAGAGCTCTATTGTAAAACAATTCGTAAAACAATTTAAAACACATCATAATTATTAAAGCTCACTCCCACATTAACCACCCTGCTGCTCCAAATACTCAGAGCACTAAATGCAGATTATTCCACCCCTGAAACATTCACCAACAAATATGATGTTTCCCCTTGTTTGAGCATTGTTTACTGAGCACTATAAAACCAGGTTAGACTGTGTGAGTTTGTCAAACAACTTGTGTAATTTGTTTTGCCTGGAGTACCTAAGGGAACAGAACCAGTCTGTGTTTTGATTTCTTCTTAATCACAGCATGAGAACTACATTACTGCCTCCTGCTAGTTAAAAACCAATTTGGTCTTTGCTGTACAGTAATGACAATAATGAGTGACAAGTTTATTAGGGCTAATAATTATTGTTTTTAGTCACCAGTATCTTTTCTGTAGCCAGAATAATTCCATACATCAGACACTTTTCTTTTTGCAGTCATGTTTTTTTGTTGTTGTTGATGTTGTAACTTGCTCAGCCGAAGTATTCTAAAGACTTAAAACACTTGACATGACAAGCATAGCTTGTCGTTTGTCTTCTTTTTGTGTATGCATCACAACTAATGACAACGTCATGCATTCACATTGATTAGGATCATAAAAGTCTGTTTTATTTTAGAAAAACAGAGCGTGTGTGTGTGTGTGTGTGTTTTAAGCTACATAGACATTATATCAGGACTACTCCTAAGCATGGGTACTGTGTCCCACATTGCTCCGCACAATCATGCTCTTTGTCCCACATTTAGTTTGTCGGGATCTGGTCACCCTATCTGCAGCTGTGGTTTCTGGGAAACATAAGAAACATGACTTTGATGAAAATGTTTCTTTTTAGTTGTACTGGTTAACTCCACAGCATGTGTGTGCATGAGTGTGTGTGTGTGTGTGTGTGTGAAACAGACAGACAGACTCAGACAGACAGAGGGACTGTCTGTGCGTCCTTGGAGCTTTGTAGCTGCTGTGAGTCAGACTTCAGGAGCTGAAGAGTGTGAGCTGAATTCTGATTTCCATAAAACTCCCTGGAGGGTTGGACCGAAGCCCAACCTCCCAACTTAACTAGATTTACAATTATTACCACTCCTTTTATCCTCAAGTATATTCACTTTTCCTTTTGATAGCCTGTTTTTCTTTGTTGTATTGTAATCCTATTTCCTTGCAATCCCCTATTACATGCACTTTTTTTCCTGCCTGGGGATAACTTACGTTTTTTGTCTGTCTCACAACTCTAGCTGACAAAAGTGTTGGCTATTTATCTCAAACTGTGTTTTAGAAAGGCTTTGATCTGACAGGAGAAAGCCTTTATATAACCAAAAAGCTGCATGGGACGACTGCAAATGTCAATAAAATGAGCTCTAAAAATTGCTAAAAGCTGATAGTCACCAGTAGACAATAAAAAAATCTAACACCAGGACTGGAAGATCTGGACAACTGATTTAACTTCCTTTTATCATCTCATTTAAGCCCTGCAGACCTATGAGTAAAAAGTTAAGTCGCAAGTTGCAGTTCCATCTCTGATTTGACCCAAAATATGTCTTTTGAGGTCATAGAGAACTTTGACCACCAAAGCCTAATCAGTTCATCCTCCAATCAAAGGAAATTGTGTTTTTGAGATATCGTGTTCACTGGATGTTAAAAAGAAAGTCACATGTCTGAAGGCTGAGGTGCATGCATAAATTATACAACAACCAGGTTACAATGAAGCACATAAACACATCTGATTTCCTGTATGTAACCTGATTTCTTAGAATAAGAATCATTTTTAGAATAGAATAATATTCTTTTAACAAACTCTTTTCTTTTAGAAGTGTGGCAGAGAGGAGGATGGACTGACTCGTTGTCATCTGATCGGTAATTCAAAGAGCTTTGAGATGTGTCAACGAGTCTACTTCCCTTTGAGCGAAAGGAGTATTGAACTTGCAGTGATGAAGGGAAATTAAAGTTTGTTTTGTAGGTCTCAGCGGTGACATGTTTCTAATCAAAACAGGATTAATAAATAATCACTCAAAGGTTTTTTTTTTTCTTTTAATGCCTAAATTTGGCTCTGTCATTCCAAAGGAAAAGCTTTGAAGGCAGAAATGCCACATGGGATAAAGCTGGCTGTTCAAACCATTTCACTGAACAGAGCAGCAGACTCGTGCATACCCATAACCATTAGATTGTAATAGAAAAAGGTTATAAAAAAGCAAAATGAAATATATCTTTTATATCCTTTAACTGACTACATGAATAATACAGAGGTTCTTTGCTGTCGTGTGGTGCCCCTGAAACTCATCAGTATCTTACATGAAAAGTTTGAGGTAAAACTGTAGAAACCAAATGACACAACAACATGTAAAAACAAGATTTTGCATTTAAAAAACAAAAGAGCAGGTTACTGTATTTTATAAGTCGGAAATTTTAAGGTTCCAAAGGACGTGAACTCTCATGTTGGAAAAGGTGAACTGTTGTTGTAGAAAATATCTGGTTATTTCATAGAAAGTCAAAGGAGAAACCTGAGGATATTAAGACTTAACCATAAACATAAACATCATCATTTGTTGTAAGATACAGATAATTGGTATCTTAAGCCAAATAAAACTTTGAGCATTTTGTTATACCATTTTTTGTCAGACCTAAAAACCAATGTAGAAGTTGAGTGAATGTGTGTGTGATGTGTGTGTGTGAGTGTTGATTCACAACCACTTGTACAACTGTGTCCAGCATCTATGCTTTATTGCCATTTTTCTGTTGCTCAGCAATGTATTGCAACAACTGGGATTGTGACTTTTTCCTGTTATTAAAAACTAAATTGCCTAAAATTGCCCTCACCCCTTACCTCCAAAAAATTCTCTTAGAAAAAAAAAAAGTTTTGGTTTGCTGACTGTTTTTTCCAACTAACTGACATTATTTTCAACAGCCACAAAAACAGATTTATTTGAAACACTGAAAAAAAAAAAAAAACATTGAAAAGACATTGGCAACGATTAAGATGTCTGAAGCCAGGAACAAAAAACAATTAGATAAACTATCAATTAACTTTTTTTTTAAAGAAGTACTTTTTAAGGGGGTTGTGAAGTGTTTTTTCCACATTTATAAAGTCAGAAGTTTGAATAAATAAAAGGGTAAATGTATAAATGAACAAACCAACTGTCAACCTGTCAGCTTCCTGTCACACTCACTTCACATCCTATTTACAACATATATTTATCAGAAATACAGCCGGCAACATCTGACTGCTACTAATATTCAGACCTAACGATCCCTTCATTTTCACATCAGATGAATAAACAGCTATATCAGCGATCTGTCTGACTGTCTCACTCTTTCTAAGACACACACACAGACTGTGTTGCTGAGCTGGGTTTATGGTCCAGACAGAACAACACAGAGACACACACAAAGACAGAGAGAGAGGGAGAGAGATGGTTTTCCTCTGGGGAAGCAGAGCAGGCAAAATACGCATCCCAGGCAACATCACAAGTGCAAAGACAGGCATCAAAAGTGTCTGAATAGTCAATGACTTCACCTTGAGAGAAAGTTGGTGAAGGCCAAGAGAGAGGATGTTTAACTGCTCAGTTTGCCAGGAAAGGTCATTTGAGGCTGGAGAGTGGGGGTGAGGGGGTGGAGGAGGAGAAGAAGGAGTAGGAGGGTTGGAGGGTGAACTACATTCTTAAAAGACTGCACCAGCTTTGTGTGAAGTTGGCCCATTTGTCACTTAACCCAGCGTGAAGTGAGAGGGCTGGTGGTCCAGTGGACAGCTCAGTGATTCACATATGCTAACATTTCAACAGGCTGCACAACAAGTCTTCACATCTAAACAAGCCAACAGACTGTACAACACATATCTCAGTTAATTATCAACTGATACTTCTGACTCTGATTTTGACAAGTGAGAGGAAAGTTCAGTCTTGACCATCAACTTAATGATCATCCTAATAACTTTCAGCAAGTTTTCAGCAAAATTTCAGCAGAAGCGCAGACTTTTCATCACATTGTGAGACATAAAACCTCTGTCATGTAATAATAGGTGCACATAGAGTATGACATATAAGACCTGTGTTAAAATAGTGCAGGGGGCTGCATTGGAACATGGAGGGTTGTAGCAGATTTACATGAGCTAATTACAAAACTAAAAAATTAAAGATCTTCTTAACTAAATTTCTTTATACATCTTTATATTTACGTATGAGTTCTGAAGTTCTGAAGAATTCTCATTCCCATCAACCTGTCACATAAAATGACTTAAACTGTGTGCTATGAATACTTTATTGGAAAGAAACACCCCCAAAAATGTTTTTATTAAACAAGCTCCTGTCAATGGCCAAAAGTTATTAGGTGCAACACACAATGAAGTCCACATCTTCTTGATCAGACACTATTTGAATTGTATAATCAAGTCCAAATGTAATTTGCTTAAAATGATTTGTCTGTTATTATGTTTAATATGCTACTCTATATAGTGGTTTGCATTCTCATCTATAAAGGGTGATTTCAGATCCAAGACACACAGCTGTTAACATAAAGTTAAATGGACTTGATAAAGGATTAGATATGATGAAAGGACTCAACATCAATGAATGCAAAGGAATCTATTAATCTCTGATAAGTAGGTTTTCACGTACACATACACGTACATATACACACCACCAAAAAAGCACCCTTTGCTTCTATGAATACAAGATTTGCATAGCCATCACTGGATCCACCCAGCAACACCAACCCCCTAACGCTGTACCCCTCTGCTTTCTCACCATCATTACCCTGCTTTTGCCCGTCATCAGCCCCTTCATCATACCAACCCACCAGACCCACATCGCGCCACCTCGAATGACTCGGTCTACCCATCTCCAGGGGCAACCTGAACCCAGAACCCCCCTCGACAGACACAATCTGACAGGAAGCAAGGAGCAGCCGGGGAGGGCTGGAAACAGCAGAGACCTCAAAGAGAATAGAAAGGAAGAAAGGTCCACACAGCATGACTGAGTGCTGAGAGAGATGTTAAGTTCATAGTAACGATTTGGAACGAGTCACCAATCGGCCTCAAGCAGCAGCCACATCTTATTAGCCGTTAGCTGCTGACTCCGTGCGATGGAGGGCAAAACTTTTAATGAAGTAACAAAAGCCATAAGTTACACGACACTGGCTGTTAGCTACAGTGGTATTTAGATTTGCAAGAGTGTGTGTATCTGTACCACAAGCTGATTAGGCAGAATTGCTGCAAGTGATTAGGGCTTATACCTCAGTCAAGAGTGGTCTCCACTCATTATTTAGTTTAAGTCTCATTTGTGAAAAGCTGCTGGAAACTAGACTCTGTGACAATGGAGAAGTTACGTTGTGAAGTTATAGACAAATTGTGGAGTAACTTACAACAATGTGTGCGGCCTGCTACACCATCAGTCACTGACAGACCAGGGCAAATTGACTTTTAAAGCTAAAACACACCCTCTGAAAGCTGAAGCACATGTAATAGTTGAAGGTGTCTAACAGAAACAGAACAGACTCAAGACTCAAAGTTGTTGTTCAACTTGGATTTCAAATCTGAAGGATAAAAAATGTAATTACAAAATAAGAAATGCTGATGTTTTTATACAGAAAGAATGGAGATCTCATGTCCAGAAAAAATAAAATAAAAAGTTATTATTAAGGACTTCCTTCCTTTCCTATATATTGGGCTTCTACAGCCTCTTCTTATCTGCTCTTCCCATAAAGACTGTTAACCATCTTCAGAACGCTGCTGTTCTCTGGATTCATAGGTTTGTCTATCTGGTCAATTTATAAAATATTACCAAATTATAGTGGATGCTAAGAATAAACATATCAGAGCCACTCATACCATCAGGCCTTTGAGAATGTGCAGGTCAAAATGATCTCTTTCTCTTCTCAACCACTCATGTACACTCACCATCAAATGCATCATTTCTATCTAACTATAAATTCTATGCTTTGTTGAAGACACATCAGATTAACGAGATTAATTGATAACATGGAAAACACAGTTTTCTTCAACATCTATCTATCTGACGTATAAACTTTACAGGTGTATTTCCAAACAAATACTTACATAAAATTAATCTTTACACAGTCTGTTAGTAGTGGGTGGGAAACGGCTACACGGTCTTACAGTCAAGTGACACTACAGAAGCTGTTGCATTCACATGTTTCATGTGATCTCTGCTTTTCACTTAAAAAAAAAATACCAGAAAAATAAATATATAAATAAATTCCTGACATTTTTGTGCATAGGAAGCAATTTTTGTCCTTCAGCTACCACGACCGATTTCCAGGTACATGGCTGAAAACAGATGGATGGGTGGATGAAAAAAAGTGCTTGTTCACAGCAACTTTCATTATGCTTTGTCAACCTTATTAATGTATTTTAATTTATATTTTAACAAGAACTATATTTAATTTCAGTCTTAATTAATTAAATGAACTGATTACTTCAATTTGAGTGAGGGGGGTATGTTGTACTTTTTAATCTGACACCTGTAGACACTACACAAATTAAGATTTTAAGATTGTAAAACCCTAAATAAATTCAAAATGTGGTGCAATAAATATAATTATAACACAACCGATCCAGCAGTAAAAGGAAGCAGTTAAATCAGCTCCACTTTGATTTGCTACAACATATGTTGTGCATATGTGTGCTGCTTGCACACTGATGCACTATTACTAATAAGCCGATAATATTTACCAAAACAAAAAGGGAACCACTTTGCATGATACGTGCTTTTCCTTTTTTTTCCCCCTATAGTTAACACTTATTGGGATGTCTAACACTAGCACAGTGTTTTGCAGTGTGGGATGTTTCTGTGGAGACACACACAGCGATGCTGCAGCAGGTGACAACTGATGCTACCAGCGCTTCTTCACATGGATCATGCGAAGCATCATCACGAACATATCATGGTATATTGAATTAAATTGGACCTATTAACAAGGTAGTCGCTCCAGAACGAATCAAGATCAAAGTGCTGTCAGTTTATGGATAAAGATGCAGCACTGGCTGTGTAAAAAATGCGACCTAAACACACACACACACACACACACACACACACACACACACACACACACACACACACACATATATATATATATATATATATATATATATATATGTATATTCTCTCATTGAATAAAAATAAAATAGATGTAAGAGACTCACTTCATTGTCATCAACTCTCAGCTCTCTGGTTTTCAGAAGTTGTCCCTCGTGTCTCCGCAGAGGCTCCGGACAGGTGCAGGTCTGATGTCTTTTTCTTTTTCTTTTTTTTTTTCCTCTTAAAGGAGACTGAAACCGGTCAGCGACACAGCGAGGGAGAGAGAGAGAGAGAGTGGGGAGTGAGAGACAGAGAGACAGAGAGACAGAGAGAGGGAGAGAGACAGAGAGAAAGAGGGGGGTTTCGATTTGAATCCGTCCCGACCGACTGCCAACAAGAAAGGAAGGTGAAGAGAGGAGAAACTGGGATGAAGGCAGTGTTAAAAGACTAACACCTCCCCTCTCCTCCTCCTCTTCCTCCTCCTCCTGCCTTGAACATCATAATCCCCTGATGAGGTAGAAGAAGGACACACTGAGAGGTGACCAAGTGAGGAGAAATAGTTATATATAGAGGATATAGTTATCTTCTGTCAATAAATGAAGAGCTATATCGGTCAAAGTCTAAAACAGAAGTCCCAAACCTGTCATTTCATGCATTGAGTTATGATGTACATTGTCCTTAATCTGCCCTTTTTAGAAAAACAATAAATCTTAATTAAAGCTGCAATCTTTGACTTTTTAATTGCCCCTAGGGGGCAGAATAACCACACAAGTTGACATAATAAGATGAATTACACATGTGCTCCATAGTGACCCTAAAGGGTCCATTGTATATGCATTTAAACAGGATATATCTTATATATATGAAATATTCTGGGCAGACTGGAAACTTCCATGAGCAACTATCAGAAATTAGAAAAACAGGCCAGTCGCTGGCTAGCAATGCTAACTTCTGCACAATCAAAGAAGTGATAGAAATAGAAGAAAAACAAGAGTGAACATTGGTGCTGGTTTTACACCAGCGGACACAGCTGTCGGCAGGAAGAGAAATCAATCTGATGCTAAAATTGGCAACATTTATGCAAACAGCTGCTAATGCAAAAGCTGGCTTTGTAGTAATAGGAAAAATTTGCATATAGCGCAATCAAGTCATGAGGACACTGCTACAGATGGACAGATAGACTTTATTATGGGTTTTGATATTTAAAAAAAGGTTGACAAACCAAGTTCCACGTTGAAATATTGATTAATGGAGCTTTGAATAATGAATTATTATTTTTTCAGCTCTATGAATCTTACAGTGGGGCTGTAATTGAAAACTACATTAAGTCAGATTGACAGTGGAAAACTAATTTGGTCAAACAAGATGAATTTACCATCGGCTACCTGAATGCCTTCTGGAAATGGCATGAAGAAAAAAAAAAAACACAAAACCATAAGGTAGAATTAGAGTTATAGCTCATTCACTTCCGCCTGCATGTAATTTGGCTATGAATTTTTAAACTTGTCTTGACAAATGTGTCATTAAAACATAATTATTCAATGATATTAAGATAATTACTAATTCCACAGACTTCTATTTTCTCCTAGGCTGCATTAATACAATATTTGACAGTATAAGACTCTTCAGACTTCTAATGATGCTGCCGTTAACCCACACTGTGATCAGTGTATGTCCTGTATGTATAAGGTTAACTGGCAATCTGCAAAATGGACAAATTCCTGATGGCTTGGTGGTGAGTAATAAAAAACGAATTATACACATGTGGCTGATGCTGGGCCATGACTAATATGTGCAGCGTGTGATGTGTGTATGGAAAGGGTAATCTTCAGAGTCTAGCTCCCAGTAACTTGACCCAGGGGGTAATAAAATCCATAAAATCCATATTGTATTGCAAAATGAGACCAACGGTACCCTTTCAAGTATTTCAAGGGCCGATTAATACAGCGGGTGAACACTTTAATCTTCTTTAATATAAAATGTCAAGAATAGTATGTAAACCAATAATGCAGAGTTACAATCAAGAAATGTCTAAAATTTAAGAAAAAAAAAAGATGGAAAAAGAAAGATGAGCGAGCAAGACGATGTCTCTCATCGTTGTTTCATCTCATATCCAGCAAATAAAATCTTGTTTTTTAACAAAGTCAACACAACACAGCCACAGAAGAAAATCCAAAACCTCTTTTCGTTTTAATCTCTGGCTTTCACTTATGGAGGTAATAAGAGGGAATAAAATCAAATCGTTCACATTATTGGCCATACACAAGGAGATTAAGAAGGGATCAACAGTATGGGATTATCTAGACTAGGGAATGGATTAAATCACATGTTGCTTTGCAATACTTATTTACCCAGCCTGTAAGGCAAAGGCTGAAGAGGTTCACTGGGAATTTGTTTTTGACAGTGTTATGTAACTTCCAAAGACCATACGTCTGACAATCATGCTATTTTATGCAAGAGCAACAGATGATGATGGTCACTTGCAAAAAGCTTTAGTTATTATTTGGAGAAGAAGTTATTATTACAGGAGAAGAGTTGTTATATTCTCCCTGAATAAAGCTATTTCCAAATTGAATAATTGTAAAGCAATGAGCTGAGACACCTGAGCTCTGTAGCTACTTCGCATGCATTCAAGATTAATGCTAACATTGGCCACCTAGCAGCAGCAAAAACGTACATATATTCCCTTTGGGTGGGAAAATTTTCTTTCAGAATTTGGTTGAACTGATCCTTTAAACACAAGCACAAGCGTTGCATTCAACAGTCAGACTACAGCGGTCTTTATACTGAGAAAAGCAGCAAACTCAGTAGATTTCAAGCTTTTTCTTTAAAACTTTGTCTTACCAGAGCCTCTTAATTATCAGCCAATTCCACTTTTCAAACTTTGGTTGAAGATTTCTACTGTGCAGTTTTTTTTTCTCTCCGTCTTCTATTGAGTACCTAAAACACTGTGGAGTTCACAGCTCAAGAATTTCTAGTACAGGAGATTTCACTGCCTCCTCTGCCAGCTATTTAGACTGTGAGCATCAGATGCTTTGGCATCCTCTGTGGTGATACTGTGGTTTTCAGCTGCCCGTTTGGTCGGCAGACAAAGAACAGACACAGGACTTGTCTTTTCTTCAGGACACCTCTCACTTGCTCCATTCTAGAAACTCTGGCAGGATACCGTTGAGTGCATATCTTTTTTTCCACAAAGATAAAGCCTGCACAGATGCACTGGATTCTCACACAAAATAACAAACACACTAAAACCTCTTTTAAAGTTCTTGACGCTTAGATCATACCAGATTTAAACCCAGAAAGTGCTGATGAATCATGACAAATGTTAGTGCAGAATATCACCTCTGAGTCCTCTTTAATCAGCTTCTCTACGCCAGTGTCTGGTGAGGCTTTTTTTTCGTGAAGGCGTGCTGTATAATTAATGTGCTGGTGTTGAATTCACAGTGGGGAAACAGTGCTGATTTGCTCACCTTTAAGGACAAATGCTTGCCAGAGGAGACAGAAAGTGGAGCAATGCAAGACTCTGCAAGAACAGTGTGTTTGCACCAGTGTGCAAGACAGTGTCAGGTGTGAGAAGCGCAAACTTGATGATGCTGCAAACTCAGCTAAGCTCTGTGGAGAAAGGTTGGTCATAAAGAGAACAGGGAATTACAGTCAAACAAGTCTTGGTTAATGTTTTCTTTTTAAGATCTGATCCTGATCTATCCTGCAATTAAAAATCTGGCACATCAGTTGTGAGATGCCTTCAAAGTAGTAGGCACGTCGTAAAACTAACAAGATGAATCGCATTTCATTTTTGGAGAAAAGTTCAGGTTGTAAGAATCCAACTGATGGTTTATGTTCTCACTTCTGTTCTCACTGAACAAGTTAAGTCCATAGCCTTGTTGCTGTGAGGCGACAGTACTAAACGCTGCACCACTTACATGCTAGGCATTGTATCTGCTGGATAATACATAATATCAACAAAAGCAGATGTACAACTTGCCTAAATAAAACGGTTTAATATGATTTAAATTGACAACTAATAGAAAAACACGAAGAAGACGATACAATTAGAGCCAGGTTTCAGTACAGACTCATTTTAAACTGAGTCTGAGAGTTTTACATACTTAGAATCTAAAACCTAATAAGTAAAACAACCACACTGATGCCGAAAGTTACTTACTTGATGGCACTGATATGCACAGCTACCTCAAGCATAAATGGAGACAATTGAGTGTTTTGATAATTGAAGTGTGAAATAAGAAAAGATACAACTGATATATCAAGGAAAAATATACTTGACTGGATAAAGATGTAACAACTGTTAGAAGAGCAGTTTCTTTTCTTTTCTTTGTAGAATTTCTGAAACAATTTAAAACAAGTCGTCGTATTTGATTGAACAACAAATAGTGTTTTAGAGATGAGTATTTTCAGAAGAAAATTACACTCAATACTAATGGTACAGTTATGAGTACCAAACAAAAGTGTTCATTGTTCATTCTATTCAGCAGCTGAGACAGGGTCAGATAGGTTGAAATTCAAAATAATTCGCCAAGAACATAAAAATGTCAACTTCAAAACCGTTCCTCTCAACAACTCGTTTCAAATCAGTCTCACAGTAGTCGTGTTGCAGCAAAAGACAAAGCTACAAAATGACAAACCTGTTGTATGTTCATTACAGTAATTATTAGAATACCTCAAAATGAATGTGATAAAGATTTATTTACATTAAAATACCATTAAAGATACAATGCATAGGAAACTGGTATCTGTCAAAGTAAGTAAGTCGTCCATATTTCAAGAATCGCTGCTTCACTATTGTCTAATGGAAAGAGGTCTGATGAACAAAAAAAAAAAAAAAAAAAAAGACACTGGTTGAGCTTTATGAAGACATCAGGGCCACAGCTCCCACTGAGGTTGTATCCTGTGTATTTTTGGAGGGATGTGCCACCATGTACATGTCACTTTTAAACGGAAGGATCGATACTTTGCCACAATAATCAGTGACTTCAGCACCCTGCATCATTACTCTAGATCTAGATCCTGTGGTGTTTCTGAGCGTCTATAATCTTTTTTTTTTTTTTTTTTTTTTTTTGGTAATATACATCACCAACATTTTCATTAATCCTGCAAGTCTTATAAACGTCTATTCTTGTATTTTTTATATGCATTTACATGATGAAATAAACCTTTGTTTAACCACATGTGTCTGGAAATCACACAATTTTTACCATAAGTATAAGGCAACTTTTTTTTTTTTTTTTTTTTTTTTTTTACAAATACAAAATGAAGAACATCACTGGTTGATACAAGCAGATTTTCACATGAATTCAATCGACATACTGAAGCTTAATGAGCAACAATTTGATCAAATTCGTCAAAAAAAAGTGTAACCATGGCTCTGGGTTGACTGTTATCCAGATGAGCTGGAACTGCTGATCGTTTTAAAAGCTTTTTACCTTGTGGAAGCTTAAAATCAATTTTTTTTTTTAATGGCGACTGCCTTCATAGATGCCATTTCAATTATGTTCTTCAGTTGCTGGAATCAATACATGACTGCCCCCTAGTGGCAGTGGCACCATTTAAACACAATGGAAACCCTGAGAGAATGTAAATGAAAAGTCACAGCAAAGTGTGTAACCCAGCAGTTTACTGTGTTCTACTTCTTCTTCTCCTGTTACAACATTAAAGTTGTAACATTCAGGCAGCTGGTAGAGGATTACATGGGTATCTGACTGAGCGGGTCCAGTTTTCCTGTTTTTTTTTTCTTCAACATGACACTGGGTGAGTCTGTCAGTTCAACCCATATACCTGCTACACCAATTGTTCAGTTACGTTCAGTTTATTTTTAGGATGACAACCCACACCTGTCACTAACTGGTCTGAGATTTGGTGGCGAGCCTCCTCTCCCACTCCACCTCCACCACTTTGTAAAGCTCCATAGTGGCTCTGGCGTCCTCCACAGAAGAATGACCCTTCCTCCCAGTCTGTGGACACAAGAGAGGATGATATTACGGTGACGGTTCAGCTTAAACATACTCTCACAACTCTAAAGAGCGTTTTGTATCGAGTTAACATCCATCAATGATTTTTTACAATTATGTACTTAACATCAAAGTATCATTTTTTTTACCTAAATATCCCTTTTCCAGACGAGGAAAAATGATATTGGTCGCTATTTTAGTTAAGTGTTAAAAACAATACAAACAACAACAAAAAAGAGCAAAATTGACTTTGTGGCAGCTCGGAGGATTTTCAGAGGTGGAGTAAGAGCTATCTGTTATGGCTTTTTGTTATTCAGACACACTCGTCTGTGTCTGTTAAGGAACATTTTGTTCCAGCTTTATTCAGACATGACAGGACTGTCAAACTGCGCAATATTTGCCAGCAGGTCTACAGTCGTCGTGTCTCTCGGTACGCGGGCAGGTAATTATGAGAAGAAAAAAACAAAAGAGTTTTCTTATTCTCACCCCTAACAGACTGCATATGTGATGGTACTGAATTTATCACTAAAACCAGAATTTACAATCATCTTTAACACCAGAGGTTCATTAATAAACCTATAAGGTGAATCCTTTAATTTTAAGCTTGACTTGTGGGTGACCTGATGCCATTCAGTTCAGACTTGTGATTTTCTATTATTATTATTATTGTTATTTGAATGTACATTATCTATTAAAAAGGTCCAAAATGCTGGAATCTGATGAGGAAAAACTGAAGCCTTCTTGCAGCTTAAGAACAATGACATACAGAGCATCTCCTACCTGGATATCACGGTTAAAAATGGCTTTGGTGAGTCTCTTCAACGACGCACACTCATGCTCGGCAAAGCCGGCCTTCTGGTTGAGAAGAGGGATTCGGGATGTGTCTCTGGTCAAGGCAGAGGGGTGAGAGTAACTGAGGACCTTGAAGTCATTGTGGATGGCGTGGCCAATCACCACCTTTCCCATCAGAAGCTTCAGTATCTGCCAAAAGGAGACAGTTAGTCACTCACTCTGTGGGTTTATGAATTATTTTTCTAATAGTAAAACCCTTCAGATCTATCTAATGCCAGTGACGCTCTGAAGCACAAAGAAGTTGCAATAAATTCACTTTGACAAAAATATATAAATAAAAAAAGAATCATTCAATGTTCTCTATCTCGCTGTAGCTGTGTTCAACATGGAACTTTACATTTGACCAGAGGACAATACTGAAAGGCAAATTTGAATTCCAAATGTTAGCGTACGAACATAACCGTGCATGCTTTGTTACTTAATGATGCACAGCTCTGAATAAAACATGATCAAGATTGCCCCACAAGACAAAAAAACCAAGACGCAAGGTGAAACAGAAAAGGACAAACACAGCAAACACACAGACAAAGCAAATTTACATAAGGGACACGCACTTTCTTCTTTGTGGGTGGTGCAAAGACAGTCTGTTGTAGAGCCGTAACTAACAGCCACTTCTGTTATCAATGAATCTGCTCATTATTAGTTAATCAATTAGTTATTTACAGAACGGCACAACTGCTACATGATACATTTCGTCACGTTAAAATTTGTTATGTGTGTGAAAATGCTAAATTTTCTCACCTCCTTCCGAGCCTCAGAGAACGGCATGGCCCTGGCAAGATCGCTGCGGCGGATGCCACTCCATCGAGTGCGATAGTCGGTAACAGGCACAGGGGGGTTGATGAACTTATCGTAAATAACATCTCCATAATATGACACTATACTGCAGCGGGCGAGATGACTGATGCTCCCTTTTGGTCCCGTACCCACCATCTCACAGTCAATAGCAAGGTATTTAGTGGGGACTGGTGCTGATGTGGCAGTGGGTTTATGGCTACTTGATCCTGATGGTCCAGGGGTAGTGGCTGCTGTTTTTGTGTTCACAGATTCCTTTGGCTTCTCGTCACTGCCTTTGTTATTCACAGTTAAAGTAAGGGATGGCTGGCTGTGTGTAGATGATGAAGGCTTTGAGCTACAGTGTGAAGAACTACCTGGAGGAGGTGAACTATTGTTTTGTGTTGAGGTGGGCGGTCGCGGACGTGTTAACCATTCTCGAAGGTCACCCAAAGTCTGGTCATGACCTGACTGTCCCGTGCAGTGGTTGTGTTTGTGTTTACCTTCCAAATACCCCTTCTGCTGCAAGAGCCGCATCTTTTTACGAAACCGCTTGTTTTTCTTTTTTTGATTTCCCACTGGCGTGCTCCTCTGCGCAGCAACATCAGTGGCAGACGCGTTGATAGTAATGTTCGGCATGGTTAAAGTTTTCTCTGCTTGTTTCGACCCCTTCAGCAGCTATTTGTCCTTTGTAGTCTATTCACTGCTGGAACAATCCAAATGTATCATCCTGCAAGACAAAGACAAACAGAACATTATCAAAGCTCATCTTGACATTTATTTTCAAAATTGACTTATCAGCTGACTGTGTTTTTAATAAACTGTGTGATCATTTGTTCTATGAAATGTCAGAGATGCATCAAAGCACCAAGTGAGAAGTTTAACTTAAGCTTGAGAAATGACTAAACTGATAAACTTTTCATCAGTGTATTTACAAAATCCAATTTGAAGCTTCTTTATATCTTGTGTAAACATGATTTCCACCAATTTTTCAAATTCTTCTACCAATGTCCCACAATACAGTGCAAATTTCAATATTGCAGCAGCACAGAAGCAAGGAAAGCGCACAAAACACATTGAAAATATAAAATATGATATAAATAAGGACAGTTGCTTGTGCTTTAGGAGAACTTCGACTGTTCTTGTCTAAGCTGATGTTGTTGTTTATTGTTAAACTGAAATCTTTCAAACTTTTGTGTGGATGTTCCTTAATCAATGGGCCTGTTGTTAGCTTTAATATACACCTCGCTGTGCAGTTAACTTACAGATAATTACCAGTTTCATATAAAATCAAGCGAAAATGCCAATAATACGCTACAAAGTTCATACAAAAACAAAGTTTACGCTGCCAGCTCTCGCTTTCGCTTCTGGCTTCAATGTTAGCTAACGGATATTGACGTTAGCTCGCGACGCTTCACGCTAACTGTGGCTGGAGTTGATTTACTATTAGAGGAAAATTGGGCGCTGCCAGATTTGAAATACAAGCAAGACGACACCGACAGATCCCCTACATGGAAATATCTGAAAATAACTCATAACTGAAAGGTAAAACCAGACCTGCTGCACATTGTACGGACCACACGCTGCCTCCTCAAAACAAAACCGTCAACATTAACATCCGGGTTATGCTGCCTTCACGGACAGCAAAAATATTTAAAAAATGTTAATTCCGTACCATGTAAGTAGATTTTTTATCAGATTTACTAACTTCCACGCCGACGACAAATTCAAATCAAATTCGCTGAAAGTAATTCAACGAAAACACAAACAGCATAGCTTTCACGTAAGTGGTACTTCTTACTGAGCTTTAAGGCTGCATTGTTTTTAGCCTCGCCCTGCAAAACACACAAATCACCGGGGGCATTTGAACGTCTCATCACTCTACATGTGGAAGTTACGGTTAGCCGCCGTGGCTAAAGGCTAAACGAAACAACGTCTCTGGTATAGTGACAAAAAAGAAAACATTGCATTGACGTTATAAAGAGCTCGATTTTGAGAGCAGGTCAGCACATGTGCGTGTATTTAAGAGGTACTTCGTTTCATCCGGGAAAATAACGTGGCAAAATTAGCATTATCTCGCATTGGAAAGTCCCATGTCAGTTGAGCTGTCAGAAGCACAAGATGTGGACATGTTTACGCCGAGTCTGTCATCAGAACAACAGAGAGAGCTGGCGGGAAGACTCACCTCTTTTCTGTCTCAGTACAGCCGCTTAACCGACTCATACATAATCGTGCGTATCAATTACTGACTTCTCTTCAATCAGAGAGGAGAATGTATGTTGTGATCTAAAACAAAACAAAACAAACAAGGTTTCCAAGGCAACAAAGATCCCTACTGCATACAATGTATATGTTTGATTTTGTGCACTTGTCACCTAATGGTTCACTGCACATCAGTAGTTTTGTGTGATTAGATAAATTAAAGGTCCAGTGTGCAGGATTTAGGATGAGGTCTTGGGTATAAAATGAAATGTAACTATAATAACTGTGTTTTCGTTAGTATTTAATCCTTAGGGAGCACAATCAGATCATGGCTTTGTTCAGTGGAGTGATGATGATTTTCTTGGTCTGAGTGTGTTTAAAATCGAGAAATTGTTGATTGGTCATAGGAAAAAAATGAGGCTAGCCCCATATCCAGCATCAGTTATGGACAGGACATGAAATCAGTTGACTAATAGACATACTTAAGTATCGTGTTTGAATCGAGCAATTTGATATATTAACACTGAGTCAATTGCTAAACGGTTCTACCAGAGAATCACTGGTTTTAACAGTTTGAACAGAAACAGTTTGAATAATGTTGTTAAAGTCTGCTCTATTTATTTATTTATTTAGTAACTGTGTGTGTGTTGTTCCCCTGCAGGAGTTCTTCACTGAGGATCTCTGGCACACTTTACCCAACAACTGGCAGCCTGTGTTGCAGGATCTAACATATCCACAGATTGCAGACCTTTTACTGGATGCTACACATGGAAACAGAAGGTACCACTTTCTTGTAACCAGGCCCTTTAAATTGTTACTCCAAAAGGACAAAACTGTAAAAAGAGAGTATAAAATAAAGCTAGGCATATGATCTAAACAATAACCGCGGAGACTTTGTCGTTACAGATATCCCTCTGTGTGGCCTCTGTCTCTCTTGGCTTTTCGTGCCACAGCTCATGCTTTGGCGTTTCCCAGAGACTGCAGTGCAGGACACAAGATACGCGACAGGGTGACCTGCTCTGTGAAACCTGAGGAATTCCAAGAAAACCAAAGTCAGAGCTCACTGCTGGCCCACATCTTCAGGAAGCATGTTAAACCCAAGAAACAACATGAGATCCGCAAGCTTGGCATGGTACAGGACTGCTTATTTACCATGGTTGCTGCTTGAACTTCTTTCTCCATTAATAGTGTCTCAATTATTTTTCTTTTTTTAATCCTCAGCTGGTTAAACAACTATGTTACCAAACCAACTGCAACACAGTGGTGGATGTGGGCTCTGGGCAGGTATGATTTTAATTAGACAACAAAGCTCTATGCCAAAACAAAAACATCATGCAATATCTGTGGCAGTGACAATACAAAAGACTGTGATTATATTTAAAATACTCAGGAACAACAGCTGGAAGTTTGTCCCAGATTTTAATCTAATTGGAGGAAGTAATGGGTTCATTGTGGCCTCTCTGCTCTGAACAGGGTCACCTGACTCGATTCCTGTCCTTCGGGCTCGGACTATCTGTGACTGCTATTGAGGCTGATCGTGCCCTAGTTACCATGGCGTCCAAGTTCGACAAACAGTTACTGTGGGCGTTGGAGAAAGAAAAGCAGAAAAAGGTACATTTTATCTTTTAAGATGAACATTGTATATGGACATTAATGGACATTAAATCTATTTGAATGTAAAACTATTTATAACAGCCTTAATTTTCTTTTTTTTTAATTTTGTGCTCAGCTATAAAGGGCAACAATGCATTCATTTAAGTCTTAATAAAGATCTTACTTCTTCCTAGAACTGCTCGTCTTTGCTCCCAGTGTCACACTCCGCTCCCTGCCATGTAGCTGGATGGGTAAACCCCAAGGCATCGTGGGAGGCTTTCATCAAGCAGCTGAGTACTGCAAACTGTTGCAGCGAAAGTCCTCCAACTCCATCTGGACCTTGCAAAAAGCGACTGCGTGGAACCAAGCTTCATCAGGGGCTTCGTCTTGATGCCCAGACTTTACCGTGTCATGACTCCACAGAGTCATCACAACACCAGCCCAATGAAAACAAGCCTGAAGATCAGTCATCTGCTGAAGACTGTTGCTCTGGCATCATGCCCATGTGTCAGGAGGAGATTCATCCTGAACGAAACCGCCTGGAAGACTATCAGGACTTCGTCTTGACTGGTCTCCATGCTTGCGGTGACCTCAGTGCAACCCTCCTCCGCCATTTTGTCAACTGCCCGCACGTCTGCGGCATCACCTCCGTAGCGTGTTGCTACATGAAAATTTCAACCAAAGAAAACCCAACCCCTCCAGGATTGGTTGAACCTCCAACTCTGCCAACACCAAGCCAGGAATCAGTTCCATCAGAGTTCGGCTACCCAATGAGCTCCTGGGTGCGGGGGTTGCCAGGACATCAGTTGTCCTATAAGACACGAGAGGGTGCGTGTCACGCTGTTGAGGACTACATACGGAGGCTCAGGGAAGAGAGTCAGCTGCTAAGAACACACTGTTACCGAGCGATGCTGGAGACTTTCATAAGGGACACGAGGCCAGATCTACGTAGGGCAGGAATCCAGACCATAAAAAAAGCCCACTTATTACCCTTTACAGAGTGAGTAACACTGCAGCCCGCAGGCATTTACACTGTTCAACAGTTCTAATGTTGCACAACCTGCCTCAAAAAACGCAGAACACATAAAAAGTATAGTACATGATTTATGTACATAGTAGTATTCAGTATTCACAGTACATAGTATATAACGCAGCCAGAAAAAATTAAAACGCTTTTCAACTAGCAGCTGAAAATTAAGGGCTGTCTAAATATACAAAGCTGTAATGTGTTGACTCTTAGCATCTTTTAAACTATTCTAGTAGTGGTTTTGATTTTTGGTTAGTACACAAATGAAACATCTGTTAGTTCACTGAATTTTAATTCTTTTGCTCATAGGTCAGGGAAACTTATATTGTGAATTAGCCCACAGCTGGCGCAAATAAATTAAAATAGAAATATTATATATTAATAGTTAATGCAGTATATTTAGTATAACATATATTTCCCCAGTACTAACTCTATCAATCTGATGTTCTGCATTTGGAAATGTTCAAACCTGTCCTAAAGATTAGCCTGTTAAACAAAAAAAAACTTCATTTTCTATGCCAATGAAGTAAATAAAGGCTGTTTTTTCCTTCTGTTTGCATCCCACAGCTACGCCCGCCTGGGTCTGGCTCGAGTCGGCCTGCCTCCAGAATTACCATTGGACTCTGGGCGCATTGAGGCCATGTTGAAACAGCAGGGCAGGGTGGTGGTTTACTTCAGTCTAGCCCTGCTGCTGGCCCCTGTGGTAGAAACACTGGTGTTGCTGGACAGGATAATCTACCTGCAGGAGAACGGTGAGACAGTCAGTGTTTTAAACCATATTTGTGTAATTGAATGGAGCAGCTTTAACTAAGGCCTCTCTCTCTCTGCAGGTGTGGACAGTCAGCTGGTTGCACTCTTCGATCCAAACTTTTCTCCAAGAAACTTTGTGCTTGTGGCTCTGAAGTCTCGTAAATGAGGCGGGGGGAAAAAAATCTCCTCAGTCGAACTACATTATTTACTCCATGGTGGGAAATGTCACAGCTATGCTTTGAAAATGAAAAATGAATGAAATTCTCCTTTATGTGCTAGAAATTGCCGTTTTTAAGCTTTTTTCTCATAATTTTAGCCTCTGTTTTTAGAGATAACCAATAATGGACATTAAGGGAATATATTTATTTTTTGGACTGCTTTTGGACGTCATGTGAGCTGCGGACACTTCCTTGCAGAGGCACAGACTGTGACAGAGAAACATGCTTAAAGTCTGAAGATCTGGAATCTAGTTGTATCAAAACCGACACTCAGTTCTGCTCCCATAAACGTGCAGTACATTAAATCTACACAGCCGCTTTTACACCGTCTGAATACTTTGTTGTATTTACATTACGCACATCATGCTGGCTGTCATGATGCCACCGAAGCAATCGTATCTCTGGGTTTAGTTTTCATGGCATGTTTTGGTTTCTACACACATAAACATGATGTGTTGATTGTTTTGCTTGTGTCTTTATTTTTATTTTATTGCTTCTATCTTTTTTAGCACCACTGTATTGTTTTGTGTTGCACAGCAATAAAGAAAACTGATGCCTTTAGGGTGTTTTTTGTAGTTATTATTTTGTATAAATAAACAGACAATGTTAATGTGTATATGTATGCATTTTAAGTACTTTAGTATTAAAGTATGAATCTAAAATTTCACAGGTTCTAGGTCTAGATATGTCTAATGTGTATTTTGTTTATTAATGGCCTCTTTCGGTTCCCAATTTTTGTTTTGTGGCAGATATACATTAAGTTAAGTCTTTCTGGCCACAGCAGGCAGCAGTTTTCTTCAAACCAGCTCTTATAAATACACAGTCCACCACCTGCCAAACATCAACCAGCACACAAACACAGTTAGAAAGCAGCTGAAGTGCCAGATATTTCCTCCAGGATGTAGTAGAGACCAAAAACATTGCTGAAATGACAATGAAAGTGAGTGTTGGATTTACATTCACCAGGTGGATACTCAACACACAACTACACCTTTAAAATAAACTTTCCTGTCTACTCAAGTACAAATTCAGTCCTGTTCATCTATACATTTTACATTTATTTCATTAATCTTACTGAAATTAATTAAACAAATATATCTAAAAACTCTCCCATTTCAACTAAGAAAGCCATATCCATCTCCAATCATAGCATTGTTTTTTTTTTTTTTTGTAATGATACGTTTGGAAAAACACAGGAATCAGCAAGAACCTCTTACGCAAGATGTCTTTTTATGTCGTCCTGTGTACCAGAATCCATTAATCCTCGTCATGAAACATAGTGGTCATGCAATTACGGAAATCCAAAGTTCCAAAGAACTGGAGACAATGTGTTCACACAAACACAACAAACAACACTTCTTGATTCTATTAGGGCTGAAATACTTTCCCTCTAGAAGACAGGTTTATTGTGCCACAAATTTTCGATCCCTGAGGATAAACAGAAGGCATGGGATTACAACCAGATGTTGAGCTTTGTACACAGTTCCTGATCCCTTGCATTGAATTTCTGCTGCTCTGAGACCAGTTTAGCTCTTGTTTTGTGTTGAGCATCTTGTTGATATGTGACCATACCAGTGGTCCTAAATCAGTGCCTTGTTTGTACAAACCCCATTCGTGGACTCATACTCCACCTCCAAAGAGCAGAGCAGAGCAGATGAGACACACTGATGTCAAATCTTCAAGAGCTTTGTTGAACACGGAACAGAACAGCGTTTTAGAGCCATGAAGCATTTCATCTTGGTGATTTTAGGCTTGCTGTTGTCTCCTCAACAAGCACATAGTGTGAGAGATGACAGGCTAAACTGCAAACCGGTGACATCCAGCTTTTGTCAAGGTTTGGGCTACTCCACCACCCTTTATCCAAGTGGAGCTCAAGGCTTCAATCTGCAGCAGATTGGTCAGATTGTGGAGACAGGCTGTTCACCACAAGTCGCCACACTCATGTGTCGTGTTGCTGTGCCTGAATGCACCTCAGAGGACGACAGCCGTGTGAAGCCATGCCGTGATCTCTGCATGAAGGTAAAGACAGACTGCGAGTCCACCCTCAGAGTGAAGCGGCTGACCTGGCCAATGAGGCTCCGATGTGAAACTTTACCAGAGTTTAACTGTGTGCAGGTAAATATGAAATAATGATGTCGCTTCATGTGTTTGAAGAATGTTTTGTTGTTTTGTTTGATGAGATAGAATGACTGGAATCACTGACTTGCCATCTTGTGAATAAATACAATAATGAGACCCCATCACAAATTGTTGTTTCCTAACTTCAGTTTTTATATGATTTAAAGGAGCGTGATATAACACACTAAACAGTCTGCTTTAGAGGTGCTGGAAGGTGTATTTTGCTACCTTAGTACAAAGGAAAGACTGTTTATCCTGTTACTTCATGTCATACTAAGCGAAGATGACAATCTGCTTGTTGAACAATAGTTTCTTAGCTAACAAGCAAAAATGAGAGTTGGTATCCATCTGAATATCCTGAGTGAAAAATATCAGAGTGAAAAAAAAAGAATAAAATGGCTCTTCTACAATCACAGAGTGCAGAGTTAAAGTTTGGGCACATTTGGTTGTAAGGTCAAGTCAGCTCATCACCAAAGATGTACGCTAATGCTTAGGTATGAACAGATGTACATAGGCAAATCCTGCTTCATGCAAACAAGGCAAAAGAGCAGGGAAGGTAGTGATTATGGTGAAAATGACAGGAGTAAGAATGTTGTCTATTCCAGCATCATTGATTCATATGTCTGTTCTTCCAGGGTCAAGGCGGTAGGGTCACTCTACCCCCCCCTACAACATGTCAACCAATCACCGTCCCTCTCTGCATAGGCTTACATTACACAGAGACTGCAATGCCTAATATTATTGGCCACAAAACTCAGGAGCAAGCAGGCCTTGAGGTACATCAGTTTCAACCACTTGTAAAAGTGGAGTGCTCCGCTCAGCTGAAGCCTTTCTTGTGCTCCGTCTATATTCCTGAGTGTGTGTCAGGAAGACTTCGGCGTCCGTGCAGAACGGTCTGTGAGCAGGCGCGATCCGGCTGCGAGTCACTAATGAATAAATTTGGCTTCACCTGGCCTGAGTCCTTAAGTTGTGAAGCATTCACCACAGAATCATGTGAATACGTAAGTTTGCTTCCTTTGAATCTAACTTACATTGTGCATAGTTAAACTGTGTAAACTGATTTTTGCCTGACTGTTTTTTTTTTTTATCTTGTAACTTGAAGCCTGGGTGTTGAAATGTCTGTGGGTTGGGGACTAATGATATTTATGATGAAATTTATTCTTTGAAGTACTATACTTTGAAGTTGAACAGTGATAATAATCTACATTTGTTGGGTACTTTTAAAGTAGAGCCAATAATGTAAAGACATGAGACCAAATAAAAATTGTACTTCAAGGTTAAGGTTTCTCAAAGGACATGCAAGTGTCCTGTATAAAACAGGGAATGTATGTTGATTGTTCTTGTACTTGATGAAAACTACTGGCACAAAACTATTGCTCAGACTCCACTGAATTGTGTCTGTTCTCCCAGGGCCAACACTTTGCTGTTCCAACCTCCCTTCCATCATGTCAGACAATCACCGTCCCTATCTGTAGGGATCTGAGTTACACTGAGACTGTGATGCCCAATATTCTAAACCACGAAACTCAAAAGGACGCGAGCCGTGAACTACAGACGTTTCTTCCACTTATACAAGTTGGGTGCTCTAATCATTTGAAGCCTTTCTTGTGCTCTGTCTATACTCCTGAGTGTGTGTCAGGAAGAGCTCGTCCTCCTTGCAGAACGCTCTGTGAGCAGGCACGGTCTGGCTGTGAGTCACTGTTGACAAGTTTTGGCCTCTCCTGGCCTGAGTCCCTCAAGTGTGAGACATTTACTACAGAGGCCTGTGAACAGGTAAGTGACTGTAGTTTGATAAAGGTGGCAAAATTTAACACAGTTCAAAGAGAACTCAATTTGAATATGTGCTCTTTGTGTCTCGTTCCAGTATGGAGTGAGCAGCAGTGGGGGTATCTGTGAGCCAATCACCATACCAATGTGTCAGGGTCTGAGCTACAACCAGACCATCACCCCAAATCTGCTGGGACACACAAGTCAAAGAGAAGCTGTGACAAAGATGTCTTTTTTCAACTCCATAGTGCAAACTGTGTGCCCAGTGGACATACGCCTCTTCCTGTGTAGGGTGTACGCCCCTCAGTGTGTGGCAGGGGTAGTGCAGCGGCCCTGCAGGTCTTTCTGTGAGAAAGCCAAACAAAGTTGTGAGGGTCTGATACGCAATTTTGGCGTTACATGGCCAGATGAGCTGCAGTGTAACTCATTCCCAGAGCACATGTGTATATCAGTGAGTATTTGATCATTTGTTGTTTGAAAGAAAAAAATATGAGAAGAGTTCAGCTTGGTAAAGGATGTGAATAAGAATTATTTCTATTTCTATGATGCATAATTATATTTTTGATTGGTCATCTATCTTTAACTGACATCTTTTTTTCTCTGCTTTTACAGGAAGACAGTAAGACTGAGGTAATTTATTTATAGATTTTTTTACCTTAACTCAACAATTAAAGCTTTGTAGTTGCCCAATATATAAAATACATCGTATATTTTGTATTTGTTGTTAATCAGACATGTCACTACAATTCTTCATAAAAGGTAAAAGGTAAAAGGTTTAACGTGGGATGTATAGGTGGGTTAAGGGCAAAGTTCTTACCCAACACTGCTTGGGTCAACTTGACCATGTTTTTAACTCATTGCTGCATCAGTGATTCCTGCTGGTTGATGTCGATCACTGAGGCGAGTGTGTTGACACAGTATTTCACTGTCAACAGTTTAGTGTGGTGCACATATAGTGTTTTAATACAAACAAATCTCTGCCCGTGTTTTGTGTGATAAAGTTCCTTGCATTGTACTTTATGTACTTGACCTCAAAATGTTATTATTACCTTTTGAATAGAGCTGTAGCCTGTATATGACATCCATTCGTCTTCTTGTTCCCAACAGATGCTGGACGCTGAAGGTGTTCTTGCTAAATTGAACGCTGGTGGCTATTCTGTTGGTGGAAAATGTAGGTGGAAAGGTTATCTTCTAATGATTGTAACAACACTATTTTATCATCTAAATGAGTAATGTTTATAATCCTATTTATTTTCCCTAATATAGCCCTGAGTCTCAAGACTGCCCGTCTACTGTTGACTCTAATGGATGTATCCTTTGCACCTTTAAACTTGCCCAAAACATCACACATACAGTCTGCGATTCCTTGTATTTCACAAGGATTTGTTTTCTCTACCTTATCCTCACTCCAAAATCGGATACTACATATAAACTGATTCCTAAATCCATATTACACCTGTAGGTTTTTCCCCCAAAAAATATTTTAAAACTTTTAATACATTTACTTTGTTATTTCTACCTAACCAGCTTTAGATAGAAAATCTACCATTCCAATCTTATTTCTGGTTGTGTTATGCAATTAAATAGTGATCTATATGTTTTCAGTTTATTTCAACTTTAACAACACTTTTAGGCAGACAAGACTGGATATGTGGACGTGGTGGAGTTCTTCAAACTGGAGCATTTTGTTGCTATTGTTAGACGAGAGTATGTGGAGAGCTATGAGAGGAGGAAACCATCCTCCCTCAGTCAGTATCAAATGAAAAACGCTCTGTCAGTCCATGGTAAAACATCATATCTTATTCTATTAAACTTTAAGGATGACATTATTACTTTTAATTGCTTCTTTCAATTTAAATTACTTATTATCGTCATGCAGACTTCAGTTTAGATGATGAAACCTTCAAAACTCTGTGGCAAGAATACAGCTCCGAAGGCGGCATCGATTATGACGAGTATGTGGCCATCCTGACAAAACTTCAGATCCTCAGAGGTAAGTATCAATAAGCCGATTTGTCCTTTAAAATATGGTGATGATGAAAGCTGTCACTCACTAATATCACACTTGTGTTTTTAATTTAACATATATTGATTGTTCCTCACAGAGCTCTCTGGTAGACTATGTCTGATGGTTATCTCCCTCTATGAGTCAGTCTTGTTATCACTGAATGTAAAAATGCAAAAGGCAGAGCCGTATATACCTAGTGTTGTCCCATGTCAGCACCTGTAGTCTCAATATGGCGACCCAACACGGTGACCTGCATTGAGCTAGATCACTCTAGGTTTATATAAATGGAAAATTCAAAACCTAGCAGAACATTTCGACTTGCTGATGGATGTTATTATTAATTAATAAGGTCACAGTTGTGAATGGAAAAAAAAAGGTTTTGTTAATAGACAATCTGAAAAAATTACACATTGTTTGACACAAATGACACAAATTTCAAATGTATTCAAATGTATCGAATGTATTTTCTTTTTCAGAACGTTTCAAGTCCCATCTGCTGAATGTACCGTGTGACTGTCAAGTTGCCAGCTTCTCTTTCAAGCAGGTAATTTTGACTGGAGGTGTTTTGATTGATATTGTTGACAGTTTTTTTTTTACAAATACATTTTTATATCAAGATTTTGTTTGGCAAGTGGGTTAGAAATAGAAACATCATGGGGAAATGACAGGAAAACATAGTGACATATTTCATGAAGGATAGTGAAAAGTTTAGCGAATCTGCAGCTGTGTGTTTTATTTTCATTAACAATATAAGTGAACTCGCTGCTCTTATCTTCACGTTTTCTTATTAATTTTGTTTGTTTGTTTGTTTGTTTGTTTTTTTGATAAATGTTTGAGAGTAAATTTACATTTTTTAACACATTTTTTATTCTCTTTCCAGTTCTTGAACTCAGCCATAGTGTGAAGACTGAATAGAGGCTGAGCTGAATGAACCAGAGGAAGAATATGTTTTTTTTGTTGTTGTTGTTTTTTTAGGAATTAGCAGCATACCTAGCTGTTTAGTAGAACAAACCTGTGTGACTCAATCTACGGATATGGATCCAGTTGTCTTCATTAACAAGCAATATTGTTTGATTTTTGTGAGTTTTACCAATACAACACATCTCTTATGACTTTGGTTTTCTTTTTTCAGAGTTCAATATCCAATGAACTGCCATTTTTCAAAAACTGTTACAGCTCATGTTTTAAAAAAAAACATATTTACATATACATATTTTTATTTCTCTGTCTTGAAAATATAAAACTGGTTGGTTGTAATGATGGATTAAAAAAAGAGAAGAAAAGAATGTATATTGTCAGTGTTTCTATTACAACACAGGTTAAGTGAAATTTAAGAGAAGACTAAAAAAATCACATTGTTTAATTTACAAAAGAAGCAACGTCAGTTCAGTTCTTTACCTACTGTCACTGCAGTGAAATTAGACATTTTGTTTTGAAAGGTTACTAGTGGTTACACGCAGCCATCTTGAAAGAGACCAATACAAACAATCTGTTTTAAAGCCTCCTTTGTAAATTGTGTAATTGCCAATAAAATAAAAAATATAATACTAACATGTGAATATAAATGAATAAATAATGTGTAGTATTTAAGTGACCAAATAGTATTGGAGTAAAAGTTATTGAGTAGTGTTCAAATACAGTGATAAAATTGTGAAGGATTAAAATGTTCCAAGAACTCAAATTACTTTATTAAAACATGCTTCAATCACACTGTATCAACACAAAATGCAGAGGTTTATTGAATATGAATAACTTGTGTTAATTTAACTCAGTTGTTTAAGTTATTGCCAAAGCAAATCATCTGTGTGCAACCAATGTCAACTATTGAATTAAATAAATCCGACATGTTCTTTTTTCCAGTGTATACTTCTATACTAGGAGTCCCATACATTTCTGTAATTTCAAAGAATGTAACTGTAAAGAATTTTTCTTAGATGGAGATTCCTGGAAAGAACAAAAAATGAAAACTGGCACTAATTACAAGGTAATCTTGGTTTAATACATTAAATTGCTGGATATTTTTTATCATGAGCGTTGTCATTTTAAAAAAAAACTCAGGGTATAATATTTCTCTTTTGTTATTTCTCCCACAAGTATAAATAATAAAATTACTTGACTTCACATATGCCTAACTGCCACATTTGGCTGCAAATTGTAAATGAAAGACAGTTAAACACAAACAGAGTCAAAAGCAAGTAAGGAAAAGATTTTACCAGGAAGTTTAATCTGTGAATCTGTGAACTCTGAAGTCTGGAGTAAGAAGATGAAATACTAAAATGATAGCTGTATTTTTAAGAGAAAAGATGTTAAAGACATTAAAACATAAATACCAGTTTTGTGCTGACCCACTCAGAACCTAGATTATCAACTTATGAATCACAATGATCTCTTGCATCAGACTTGGAATGTTCCGGCAAAAAACCCACAGAAGGAGGGGCCTTTTCTCCCTGCTCTTTTCCTGTCTTTCTTACACAGTCGACTGTTCATTCAGCTGTGATTAATTGTAGATGTAAGTAGGAAAACTTTGTTCAATACAGAGAGAAGAAGTTAGTTTCACTTTCTGTTCTTAGATAATACAAGTGATACCTTGTGAGAGAGACAAGATAGGTGCGGTGCACGCTATACCTGCCAATTACTGTCCACTCCCCTTGAGTCATTTCAAAAGTCTTGAGGGACATAGACAAGCAACTTGTCTCCAAAACAGATCTCAGAGCATCAAGCCAAGAGCAAAGCTGTCTTCACAGAGAAGAGAAGAAAAAAAAGGAAGAACTGAAAAAGCTTCATTCAAATCCTGCCTGAGTGTTGGACGACAGGTAATACAATTTTGCTTTTACCTGTGATGAACTGATTTCCTGTCTTCTCTCATTTAAGTGTCACCTAAGTCACTGAGTGGTTAGTATGTTTGTATACTGAGATGAAAACCTTACAAGATGTATGCGATGTTTCATTGGAACTGACACAGTCAGGGAAGTAATGGGTTTTGATTAGTGTGTAATTAGGTGCTTTTGTGAGAGACCCACTTAAGAGTCACCTAGGAGAGACCCTTTTTTCATATTTTACATTGTTATTTAGCATTTATAAGTATTTTCATTAGAATAATAATTGATGTCTTCAACTCACCTGTCATGATTGGTTCTAATATATAATTTAAAAGTCAAAAACTTTGATTTAAAAGTGTTAAACGCACTTATATTTCAAAAAATGAAAAAGATGAGTAAGTCTTTAAGTTGACTCAGCATGTGCATTTTGATGATGATGATCTTTTTCTGTTTTTAAGGTAACTGTGTCTGGAAAGTAAATGAAATTGTATAAATTAAGAGAAGAAATAAGAAACAAAACAAAACAAATCAAAAGCTAAGCTCAGTTTATTCTCCAGACCACAGTGTGCAAATTGAACACAAAGCAGTTAGGGCTCACTTCACTTTTTGACTTTACATTTAGTCTTGCCACACAGATCACATGCTATGATGCTGGGGCAAGTAAAGAGAAATGACAGTGAGAGTTCAGGACGATTTTTTTTTTTTTTTTTTCACATCCAAAATATGTGACCCTCATGACAGTACGGGCAAATACTATCCATGTATTAATACTACAAAACAATTGGATGTAAAATAATTCATATAGTATTTCATATCCATTTTAAAGGGACTTCTTCTTAGACTTCTAGTTCAGATGAACAAATTAAATAAAAGTGGGAAAAAAATCTTTCCCTGTAGAGTCACTCTGAATGTAATCTATGTTGATGCTGTTTCAGGATGTTGCTGTGTATCAGTTTGATGCTCTTGGCGGCTTTAAATCTTGGCGGCTTTTGTTTGGATGATGCCCTCCTTGAATCCCAATGGCAAGAGTGGAAGACTACCCATGGAAAAGATTACAATGTATGTGAATGAATACAGTATGTGCACAGTGTAGATATGATACCTGATTAGAAAAGGAGAAATGTAGAGAATAAATGTGATGTTAATCTAATAACAAAAGGTCTTGTGTTCTTTTAAACAGAGGAAGGTAATTAAGTACACACATTTGTTCTTTCACATTAAACAGAACAAACCTGCAACAAGAGAGAAGAGGATCTACAGAAGCTGCTGGCAGCCCACAGAGGTACATATGTCTTGTCTTTAAAAGCAAACTGAATGAATATATTTGCATAAAAACAAATCCAGTAAAGACACACTATATACAACTTATGTGTAGTTTTTGTAGTCTAACAGTGCAGACTAGTAGTCTACTTATTTAAAGCAATCAGTGACAACCATTACACAACAACCTTTAATCACCATCATTTATCACAAAGGAATATGAATACATAAGCTAAGAGAGCTGAGAGTAATTTTACTGCATATGTAGAAAAAATATCAACAGAATATTAGTTGTTAAAGTGTGAAAAAAAAAAACATTCTACCTTTTCACGTTAAAAGATTAAATTGGTGTTGGAATATTTTAGGATGAAGATGCATTTCGAAAGGACACCTGGAAGAAGAACATGCGTCTGATTGAAGTCCACAACCAGGAGGCAGAACAAGGCAAACACTCCTACAAACTGGGGATGAACTCTTTGGGAGACTTGGTCAGTCCAGACACTGAGGCAACATAACATAACATGCTTATGCATGTGTTTAAACAACATTCCTTTAGAGTTTTCTTATTCTTTCCTATTATTTTGAAGCTGAAATACTTTTTGGTGACATAACTCATTTTAAATTTACATTAATCATATTGATACTATAAGTTGCATAGCATCTGTTAAACCTCTTCACATCAAACATGATCTAATATGTTTGTATGCTTGAGTTTCTTTTCTACCTTTATTCAATAGCATCTATCATTTTGAGAGCATTAAGTCTTTAGCTCACGTGTTGAATTTCTAGTACTTTCTCTCAAAACCCTTTTCTCTCTCACATGCTAACGTGCAAATTTGACCTGCTCCTGCTCAGAACTTTTTATGCGCATGAATGTACGTTGATGCTGCTCAAATGTCCAGTGTTTCACCTTGAGTCACTTGTGAAACTCTTGGATGTTTATGAAAATACCAAACAAATGCAAGTTCACATTTAAATAAATGTAGTATAAAAGAAATAAAGCCCCTCAAATGATGAAGCACACTTCTGATATGACATTGAAAAGAACCTCCATAAATGTGTAACTTTTTCCATACAGACATTGCGCGAGATGGCTGAGAAGATGACAAGAGTCACTCATGTATGGATTTTACTTTATTTTTTGTATCTATAAATCAGCTTGTTAGCTTTTTTTTAAATTCATTGATTCATTGAGAGCAAATACATGACACTTTAGCTGCCACTACACACTATACATATATATATACATGACACTTTAGCTTAAGACAGATAGACAGACAACACTGGACAGGACAAATTATCATAATGAAAAGATAAATCAAGACAAAGACAAAAAGATCATTTTTTAGTGATTTGACAAAGATTATACCTCAGGTTTACCAAGGGGGTGAAGTTTCTCGGCACGTCCTCTACTTAAATCTCACTTTAACACCTGGACGTACCTGCTGGATTTATGACTTCACAATTAGTTTGAGGCTCAACATAAAAACATGAAAATAAGAATAATAATTATTTACTGTTATGAGTTTTAAAAGAGTGTCATACATTTTTGTTAATATTAAGTTTCATATGTAAATTGTTTCATTATTTTCATCAGAAACCCACTTATTACAAAGGTCAAACCACTGACTTGAACAAGAGGAAAACGTACGGATACATAGAGATGAAGGACAACAGGGTGAGTGGAGACAGGGATCGACCTTTTATAATCAAGACCTATTTTTGTGGAGTCTTTCTTGAATGTAGTGTGATACCTAACTAAAATAAAAACTTCAAATTAGGATCGGGTATCATCACTGATTTCCTAAATTCTGATACGCAAAGGACACAGAAGAATTCTAAAAGAACTAATGTGAATGTACATTGTCAATTGTACAAGGAACCTTCTAATTCAGGACATTATTTTCATTTTCTTTTTAAAATTTCATTAAGAACTGAACTCAAAGCAGTTACATTTGTGTATTTTTATTTATTCTCTCCAGTGGAGTTTACATTCAGACATATTCTGGACAATGGGACATTCCGTGATTTCAGAGATTTGTGTATTTCGACACTATTCCTACTCTGTTTGCACATCTCGTCAAATGTGTTTGCTTTTGTCCAGCTCTTCATTTTTAAAAATTGTTTTTAGTATGAAAAATGTAACCAGACATCTGCCTTTAGGCTTAACATTGACCAGCTCTCACTGCACTAGATGGCCGACTACACAAGACTGATAGGAATACGGCTCTATGTGAGGGAAAAGGCCATAGGTTTTCAGTAGGCACACACTGAATTAAAATCTGATCTGTCTTGTGACTTTACACAGGTCATTCACATGAAGCTGAATAGATTAAATATTAAACTCTGCTCTTGTGAAATGTAATTTAACATCATTCTGACTCTTAATCTACAAAGGTTTTCAACAGTACTTGCTCAAAGAAGGTGCTGCCAAAATCTGTCGACTACCGTGACAAAGGGATGGTGACTGCAGTCAAGAACCAGGTAAGGGTGTGAAAAATATGATAATCTAATTCATGGATTAAATTTTATATACATGGTAATCATCCATTCCTCTGTCCTAACTGAAATACAATGATCTGCACTTTGCAGGGAATGTGTGGCTCCTGTTGGGCATTCAGTGCTGTAGGGGCCCTTGAAGGACAGTTGGCCAAGAAAACAAACAAGCTGCGAGACCTCAGTCCTCAAAACCTGGTGGACTGTGTTAAAATGAACAAGGGCTGCAATGGTGGGCATATGACTGATGCTTTCTTGCATGTGCAAGATTATGGCATAAACTCTGAGAAGGACTACCCGTACATTGGGAAGGTAAAGTATTTGTAGACGTGAAACAAAACCTAAACTCTTTTTAGTGTCTACACTTCTGGAAACATGAAACCAGTGACTAACTCAACTTGTGATAATTTATACTGTGAGTTGTTGGATTTATATATAGCTTTACAACTTTAATCTTTGAGGCTGAAATTGTTTGCTGCATATGTAAAAACAATGCAACAGCTAGAGGAGCAGTGATTGTAGGAGGTCTGGATGGACCTGGAGCTCTTGACAGTCACTGGTCTGAGAATCATAGTGGGTGCAAGAAAAAGGGCCCAAATGCATACAACCAAATAAATAGAAACTTTCCAAATATGGGTTCACCTGTATCAACATGTCGGCCCCATTTTGTTGTCTCCATAGGTCCAGAGCTGCCACCATAACTCATCAGACATTGCAGCCAAATGCAAAGAATTTAAGAAGCTTCCAGAGGGGGATGAATGTGCTCTGGCTGAAGCTCTGTATCATGTGGGCCCTTTGTCTTTGGTCCTTGATACAAATTCAGAAAAGTTCTTCCTATACAAGAGTGGTCAGTTTTCTTTTGTTTTTGTCTTTTTGGATGATGACGTCCTTGTGTTTAGAGAAGCTATTTCATCATTAAATATGCAGAGAATTAGTTATTAGTTAGGCCTTTTCATAGGCCTTAATTGTAACTACAGACAACAGGACAGCTTTAAAAATGTAAAATCGACAAATTACAGTTGAAGATAATCAATATCTAAATCCTGTTGGATTCCCGGGATCACTTGTGCTTCCTCTCATGTGTGCAGGTATTTACCACAACCCAGACTGTGATGAAAACAATCCAGGTCATGCTATGCTGTTAGTGGGCTACTCAGAGACTGATGAGGGAGAAAAATACTGGATTGTCAAGAACAGGTGCGACACATCACCTACATAGATGATGCCATAGATGATGTTGTTAACATGGCTGCCAAAGTGAGATGACAGGTTGCTTTGGTCAAACATTTACCTGATGATCATCTTGATCTTTTTCTCACTGTGTTTTCTAACAGCTACGGGACATCTTGGGGCGATAACGGTTACATCCACATTCCACGGAACTATGGTAACCACTGTGGTATTGCCACCGATGCCAGCTACCCGATCATGTGACAGGTCACGAGGCACAGAGGAAAATAAGGATCCAGTCATACAATCATGACCCACAACTTAACCAGCATGCACCTCCACTCCATGAGATGCAGTCTTAGGTCAGCAGGTCAGAGGACACTATTGGTCCCTCAAAATAGATTTAAAAGGAGAGGACAGATCATTCCAGGTAGTAGCACCTAGACTTTAGAATGCTTTACCACTTACATGCGCTGCTGAACTTGTGTCCACTCTTTTAAAAATCAGCTTTTTTAACAAGCATTTAGTTCAACAAAGGTTTTATATGATTGTTTTATTTTTTAAGTGTTTTGTATTTGATTCTTATGTTCTTCTTTCTATTGTCTATTTCTCTGTGCTTTTTTTATATAAATAAAGTTTACTTACTTTTACTTAAGTTTACTTAAGTGCTTTTATCTTACATATTGAACAGACACTCGTGGATATATCAAAGGTTTTAGAGGAAGATGGGAATTGATATCATTTTCCACAATGTTAGTATAAACTAGCCTGGTTGCTACAACAACATGCTGATTTTATAGACACAACTTTACAACACATGGTTATTTTAACCTTCAGCTGAATTAATGAACTAACGTATGAAATAACACGATGCCTCCACAAATGCTTTAAATATTCATTATAACCCGTTATTGATTGGATTTTTAAAGGTAACCAACACACTGTTTTCATTTCAATTACATTATTTCTGTTTTAGCACTGCCAAAGAAATTCTGTTTATCGGTCTGAAAACGGCCTCTTGTTTAGAAGAGAAAATTACATTTTATTGACACTTCATGGATTTCTTAAAATATAAAAATAAATATAAAATAAAATAATGCTTTTGACAAACTAAACAAAATCATAGAGGACATTTTGTTTACACTACCCATGTTTATTGATTTTATACATGTTAAAACTCACGTTGGCCTGTACTTTGGAGTTAACATGGTTACTATTGAGGTAAATGGCTAAAAAAGGAAGAATGATAATAAAAACCTTCCAGAACACAGGCACTCTAGTGGTTGTTGCTGGCACAGCCTAATGTTACTACATTAGTGACGATATGCATTAGTTGTTAAAATGTTCATATTAAAATGGAATGCAACAGTGATAGTTTAATCTTGTTTATACAACAGAAAAATAATAAGTGATACAACACATTTAGAAATGACATGCTATTAATATGAGAAGATTTTAATAGGCTTTTGTGTCTTTTCTCTTTGGTCTTTTCCTCTTCATACGCTCATGGTGACCTGAATGAACTAGAAACAAAAAAAAAAAAAAAAAACAGTGTTACTACTGATCAGTAACGTCACAGAACAAAGAGTGTGTTTTTGGAGCAAAGAAAAAAAAAGCAGAGCAGAAAATTACGGGAAAACAAAACCTGTCTTTGGATCCTGACTCAACCTAGTTTTTGAGCTTGCCAATTTTCCTATGCAGAGTCATGACACGCTCAGATATGTTTGTTAATTGATTTCTCTATCAAGGTGAATCACTGTAGTGGAAACTTACATCATCATAGGGAAACATGGCAGTGCCATTGTGGCTCATGTCTCTCCTTCGGAACTGGTCTGGAAAACACAAATACACACACATGTTAAAACAGCCTCAATGAGACTAAATACTTTGATGGCTGACTTTTTTATTCATTACTCTCTCGTTTCTCTAATGTATAGTATGTAACTGTGCAGTCTTTAGCAGTTTCTGTCATATGCTAATGAAAAAAGGGAAAAATGCTTTTTATTCTGAATGTCTTTTGTAATGGACAAATTGAAATAGAGGCAAACTATCAATACCAGAATAATAAATTACGAAACACAGCTTTCAATGAGCTGCCAGCCTGTGTTAATTCAGTCCCTTTCCTACTGATAATGTGATAATGCTGGTACTGAGTGCATGTTGCTCAGCTGCATTCAGCAAATGCAAGTTCATGCATTTTTCAGCCCACTCACCAGTCAAGGCACGAAGTCTGACACAACAGCTCACAAACTCATCAAAGGGGATCCTCCCGTTTATGCTGTAGCGCTTCATGATGCAGTTCATGGCTTGAGGGCTCAGATTGTAACCTGCGTGGAAACATGCACTGTGGTCAACTTCAGGTACAGTTCATTTCCAGAGCATATTATATATTAGTCTCTTGACTAGTGTCTCTGCACACTTTAGAGGTTAAAATATAACTTCACACACAACAGAGACCTCATACAACAAGTTAGTGCCACAGTAAACTACTAACACTACAAGCACTAATAATAATAAAACTTTCTTTCTCCCTCCACTCACTCTGTGATTTATTGTTTTTATTACAATGTTAAATTTATCACAGTAAAAATCAGTTATCTAACAGGTCAAACAGGTCAAATGGGTTGTTGTGTTACTTTACCCAGAGTGACAATAGCCTGCTGCAGCTCATGGCCCTCCACTGTTCCACTGCGGTCTCGGTCAAAAGATGCAAAGGTATTTTTCCACCCGTTCAGAACTTGCCACAGTTCCTTGAACTCATTAAAGCCCATAGTGCAGGACATGTCCCTCTAAGACAGCATTACCAGTCAAGGATCCAACACACACCTCTCTGGTTTGTTTGCTTTACTAAGCACCTATAGCAGCACTTATATACAGATGTGATCACTCCATGCTGATGTCCCAGTTAGGACTAATTATGCCATAATTATGGTAATTATGCCAAGAGAAGGTTTATACGAAAATGGAGATATGACATTTTGTGCAGTTATTGTACATTAAATGAAAATAGAAGACACAATGTTTACTACACGTTAAATATGATAGCATATAGTTTTGCCTGATTTGGGCCCTTAAGTACTAATAAAGATTAAAATGTAACAAACTATTAAACACCGATATTTTTTGCAGCAATGTGCTACAAACTGTTTGCATTTGTCCCTTTCCAGTTTCAACATGACAATGTCCTTGTGGTATTCCTATATTTGATGTGTAGGGACTAACACCTTTCCATTTGGGATGAGCTGGACCCCCGGCTGTGGGCCGTACCGTCAGTAACTATGTAGCTGCAATTACTCTAGATTAGAGTTCAGGTCATCACTGTGTCTCACTGTAAGTGAAAAATTCACACCTGATTTATTTTTTATTGTTACCATTTTTCTCTTACCCCTTTTATTATTGCTCAACTGTTGTTGTGTATGTAATACTATTATCACCACAGCAAAGTCAGTTAATCTGGTGAATCTGTCTGCATGTTTTATGAATGAAGGATACATCCAACATGTTGATCATCAGTTTGCAGGTCTCCAGGCTGAAGGCTGTAAAAGAACACGCAAGACTGTGAACACAGGTTAAGACTACATCCACAATCAAACACAAATCTTGTAAGTATACCTGATACTCTTTCTTTCCATCTCAAACCTAAACTGGCACTACTGGTACACATCTGCGTAGAGACTGGGAGGGTCAAACCCCCCAGTCTCTGTTTTTTATTAAGGACACTGTCTTTGTGTTATGGTTTTACTTGAAGAATATTATCTTGCACCATCAAAGAACAGATTTAGAGTCAAAGGTGACGATCAGTAGCGACCACAAACTGGTTATGCAATTTTATTTACTAGCAAGTAGTGAAATCTAGACTCAATGAGATTTTAGGTGAACGTTACTAAACCGCAACATTTGTTATGTGAAATAGTCAATATTCTTGTGATGCAAGACAAACTTCAGAGAAATCTTAACCTCATCTATACCGACACTACCTCTTTTTTATACTGGTGCAGGTAAAGTTTGGTGATTTTAATGATAAGTTAAAATTGTAATGTGCAATTTTATTTACAAGCCTACTGGTATAAAGAGAGCTTCTGTCAACTTTACATTAATGGAACTGTCTGATATTACAAACTTGAACACCTGTGAAAATAACAAGCTGGTCACAGACGGAGTGAGAGGCAAAATAAAGTAAAATAAACATGACATTGCCTGTTTCATTCAACCCAGAGTGGCCCACATATGGTCAGTGTGTGAATTTAAGGACATAGTTGAACTATGTCCTTAAATTCACACACCGACCATATGTGGGCCATGGTTGTGAATCTACAATATGCTAATGAACTAAAGTCAGTAAATGTGGAAACACTGCCAATACCCAGCTGATGATGTAACAGAAGCAGTTTGCCTCAATTCATTTCAAAAGAAAACGGGCAATGGTAAAACTCACACAGAGTTCAAGCGACCAATAGTGTAATTTCCAACATTCCACTTTTTGCTCACTCGATGGTGATCACAATTGCAGTGTTTCTACCAAGTTCCTGTAAACGCTTAGGGGCCAGGAACTTCAGGAAAGTCCTCTTACTCTACCCTTGTAACGTCTGTGTCTCCACCAAGGGTAAGACCCCGATTAGTGACGTGACGGGGGCCGGGACGGACTATACGCTTCATCGCATTTCTATTAATAAACTACATGCTGCAGTCCTGTGTGTGCGTGTGAGAGAGAGAAGGAGAGAGTGAGAAAACGGAAACGTCCATTTGTTTTAAAGGTTGTGTTTCATGTTGGAAAAAAAATGTATTAATTTGTAGCGACCAGATTCTGTGGTGGCTGCCACACTTTGATCATTATATGTGAAACCCAGTGATCATTTGTGACGGTTTCAACTGTGTCACTTCGTTCATTCTTCGATTCTATTTATAGAAACTATTTATTGATACACTTCTGCCTCTTTGTTGACTGTGTTATGTACCATCTAGAGCAGGGGTGTCAAACTCATTTCACATCGTGGGCCACATATGGCCTCGGTAGATGTCAAGTGGGCGGACCATTAAAATTATACCATACATGCTATAAATAACCAAAATATCATGTCACCGAAACTTGTTGAAAACACACCAAGCACAAAGGTTTCCCACGCATCTCTGTAAAAAAATATGACGTGGTCCATTTTTCATTGAAAATTCTACACTCCTTATCTACTTTTCTCCGTTTGGATAATGACATTTTGGCTAATGAGGGTGTTGGTAGAGACCAGAGACCGCTGTTGAAAAAAAAACACCGCTGTTTTCTTCTACGCTGAGCGCGCCACAGCGCCACACTACCCCCTAGTGGACAATCCACGAATTGCATCTTATTAAAAATATGAATTCCATGTCGTTTGTGCATTTTTTCCACTTTTAAATTATCCTGCGGGCCTGATCAAACCTCCTTGGGGGCCGGTTCCGGCCCGTGGGCCGTATGTTTGACACCCCTGATCTAGAGTTACAACTAATCACTACCGAGTCAACCTTCCTTGGCTTTTAGTTCCTGAGTTTTGCCTCACAGGAACTGTTCCTCTGGTGGAGACTCACCAACGGCTAAGTTCCCGTAATATTACCCAGAAGTTCCTGCGGTGGAAACGCCTTAAATTGTGATCACAATCAGGACTGGCTCTGAAGGGAGTTCTTTATTTTTTTTTTTACATTTAATTCCTGCTCAATTATATGTGACCACGAGTTGATTTTGAATTTCTGTGATTAACAAAATTAAATGTATTGGTATGTAAAGGTACATTTCTTGCTCTTGTTTTGTGTTTTTTCTTTGTGGGATTACGTGTTTTTAGCTTGAGTTTACATGCATGCCTTTCCTGTCCTAATAAATGAGGAAAATGTGTCTCCTCACACCCATAATGCATGTGGATATTTAATAAAAAAAACAGTGTAGTGTGTTCTTACGCTGATATGAGCCAGAGATGCCAGATTGTGTGAGGCAGCGCTGCAGCTCATCTGCGGAGATCTGTCCATCCTGTCCAGAGTTTTGGAAAAAAAAAAGGAAAAGGGAAAAACACAATGTCAGAGTGCAAGTGAGACAACAATAAGCTACTGCACAAAGGTCCAGTTGACTGGTACCACTGTTCACAAATTTGGGGCGTGCTGTATAATCAGGCCCAAATAACAAAGGTGAATTGTTTCTTCAGTGTTTGTGTGGGTGATTTACCTGTCCAGCTACAGCAGCGAAATATCCATACAGAGGATCTTGCTGCAGAAAGAGACAGAAGAGAAATAGTCAGGAGAGTAGTAGTAATATTCATTTATATCTTAATAAGGATTAGATTTCCCTGGCTGTTGCTTAAAAAAATATATGTTTTCCTTAATTCACTTGCCAGTTATTTTCAAATACCATAAAATAGTGAAACTGTCTGTTACAATAATATGGAGAATTGAATAAAGGGTTAAAACTCATTTTTACTGGTCAACAACCTAAAGCCCAAAGACATTCAGTTTATAATCACAACACGATGAAGCGAAACAAGACGTAAACAAATCCTCACATTACAAACTGTTTTAAAAAATGATCAATGAATAATCACCTAATTACACAAACTGAATATTATGAGCTAAGTGTGTGAATATTTGAGGATCTAAAGCTTTAACCAGCTGCAACGAGGCCTGGGTTATCACCACCCTGGTATTTTTTTGTTGTGTTTTGGTGAATTGTTAAATTATTATCTAACAGAACCGTCCAGCCAGTGAAGATTCACACTGCAAGGAAATAGAGAAAGAGCAAACCCTCCTCCACAATTAACGATCACACACATTTTAAAAACGTTCAGATGTAATCTGACAAGATGCCGATACAGGGTGGCCAGCGTGTGCATCTGTTGTTGTGCAATTGAGTTGTTTATTTTTCCTCAGAAAAAAAAAGTCACTTATGTCACATTAATAGCACTGCTATTCACTCACACATAGTAACTCCTATTCACGGACACTGATAGCTGTCGGTATGCTTTACAAAGCCAACCAGCTCTGACGCAGTCAGTCTTTTTGTGTCCATGGAAAATACTGGAAATGATTAAACTCATTATCTAGTGTATCCAGTATGTGTGGAATTCCCTGCCTACGTAAAGACCAATCCCCACCGTTCATCACCCAAAACGTATTGATATTTCATCATAAAACATACAACTTGTGTAAAGTGTATAGGTAGTCTTCATCATAAAGTTTCACAAGACTTCAGGTTATAAGAGCTACATGCGTTTACAAAAGATTCCTCCAGATAACCAATGGGTATTAAGTTCATGTAAAAAAAAATAATAAATAAATAAATAAAAGAAAGGAAAAATCAAGTTTCCTCCCTTTCAGGCATTTTGAACCACTAGGAGGAAGAAGAGGAGAGTGAGGAAGAGGCAGGAGAGCATCCGAAAGTTTGTTGTTAAAACTACAAAACAAAATCGGGTCAAATTTTCAAGTAGAGCCCATAAGGAAAAGACTATATGCAAAAATGAGTGGTAGCAGCTTGTGAACTGATCAATTCCTTATTTTACTTTTACTTTTACTTTATTTCTCTCGAATATGTGGCGCAATAGTTGAACGAAGCAGCATAAAATAGGAGCTAAAACAAAGTGCAAGTAGCTCACATTTGTACAGTTCTGAGATAAATTGATTTTATTTTCCACTATTTGGTAAATTTACTGTGTTGAATGTTTCCATGTTATGCTCCTTTATATATACACTCCACTATAATTAAACATATAGGGTGTAACATCATTAGGTTATCATAACGATCAATCAGTGCTACAGCATTTTACTTTTGTAGCATACTTATGTATTAAATATATAATTAGAATTGAGTTAAATGTGAAACTCGATAGTGTTAAATACTTGATAGTGTTTGTTTTTCATTATCTCACACTGACAAGTAACATGTAACGATTATAATATAATTGTCTATGAAGTTAAATTTGGTGTGCAAGTGTACTGTTGATTGTGAGGAAATGTAGTAATTTTAACACATTTGTTGATTTTTAGGAACTAAAATTTCGATAATTTCCTGCAATTTCCGCACCGCTTGTTGTGTGGACATTGAGCCTGTCCCGGGGCGGTGTGTCAACCGTCATGTCAGTCTTTTATCCGACATTTCATCACGTTTTAACAGTTTCTTACCGCTCCCGCTCCTGGGTATCCACCGGGGGCACCGCCGTATCCTGGATAGGCCATTTTTTTTTATTTATCTCAATTTACTTTACAAAATGAACAGCTCCGATACCCCTTGCTTTAATCCCAGAGGGCGTGTCTTCCGGTGTACACAAACGCCAAGAAACGACGGAGATAAGACTTTATAGTTTTGTCCTGAAAGAAAAAAAATGTCCTGAAACACCGAGGTGGTTGTAAACGTGTGTTGTCTTGCAACAAAGCGTCCTGGTGGAGATAAATACTCGACTTTCCGGACGAGAGTCAAATTTCCGCAGTTAGTAACCACGTGATCTGTCTTCGACCAATCAGATCAGAGCTTTTAAAGCTTTTACCAGAGTTTACAAGTATTAAAAACAATACTATAAAAACTGGACTAAGGCGGACCAGAAGGGTTAACCCAGGGCTGTGATACGGCTTCTATCAGGTCTCAATAAATAAATAATGTGGAGTCTAGTGGTTGTGCTGCTGAACTATTTGGACAAAATAAAATAAACACCTCCTACTGTCATGCAAAACCAATATCCTCCACAGTGACCATTACGTTGAATCAACACCCCCTAAATTAATTACAACTTTTAATTTTAGGTGTGAAGTGATTATAATTACCATCAATACTTATGATAACATGAGGAGTTTAAACATTTTTAAAAAGAAATCTGGAATCTGTGTAGAATATATCTAAGATATATATATATATTTGTTATATAACAGTAATCATAATTCATAATAAATACACATTTCTACAAACAGATTCAAGGGAATTAAGATGTAGGAGCCAATCAAATATTTAATAAATTTATATTCACATGGATTTAAATTCAAAAATAAATGTTAAAGGGAATTTAAAAGAGGTCATGTTTGCATTAACAATCCAAGTTAGGCACACAGTGTAATTCCTTAACAATAATAATGATTCAAACCTCATATATATATATATATATTGTGAGCAGAATATTTACAGACAACTTTTAACTTCAAGTCTCTTAATGTAGATTTTCTCTATAGCTAAATAAATGAAAACCAGTGGCTACTGTAGAGGTGAATACACCACTTTCATAAAACTCTAAAAGTGCAGCTTGCTCTGGAAAATGGAAAATGTTTTAATACTTGCAAAATGTCTGGATGTACATGGAGGTATTTGCATCAGTAGCTGACAGAAGCCAGCGACTGAAGTCAGCTCCTCCAGTCAGCTTGCTCTTGGATATATACGGTCATTCCTGCTGTGCCTGACTCCAGTCCAGAGAAAACCCATCTGACTCTGCATCTTTTGACTGAGAGACAGCATTGGGGGGAAGAAGAAGGGAGACGGAGAGATCCTCCATTTGACTGGGAATGTACAGATTGAATCCTGAATATCAGGTTTGGTCGCTTGGACCTTGTCTGTGTCACCATCCTCAACATTCAGAAAATCTTGATTCAGTCATGCTGAGCCACCAGGAGGAAGAGGAGGAGGTGGAGGAAGAGGCAGAGGAGCATCCTACTGTTTGCTGCTACACTTCAGGTAGGTTCAACATAAGATGCGATAAACTTGTATTGACTTATATTTGAAAATAAACTGTTGGACTAAAGAATAAAATAGCAACAAGTCAGATGTAACATATCCAATACAGTATCCTCCCAATAAGTCAGTAGCAATATGAAGCAGTTCACCACTGTTCCATGTGTTTTATTACAAGAGAATCAAACTCAATGTGTGACTCAACTCATTAGATGAATTCAACTTTTAATATTTTATTTCTTCTGCTACACTCTCTATAGTCTATATTTAATCAGTTATTTTTGTTGAGATATATATCAAATAAAGTAACCAATTAAATAGAGATTATATAAATTTGCCTTTTGAGCCAGTCAGTGTCACCACACCACCGCTACAATATAAATACGTCAAAACGATTTAAAGTTAAATCCATCCTGTTTTTGTTTGCAATCTCTGTTTTTGTGGGCATGTATAGTGTATGTATGTTCATATTCAGATGCCTGTGGACTATGATCCTTGTCCAAACCCAGCAGGTTCAATCAGCAGGCACAGGAAACAGATGGATCAGACATATGATTCAACAATGACGTGAGTCAAACCCTCCCTGAATTAACCAGGGAGAGTTTGATGGACTGTTCACATGTGATTTTGGTGCATTTTTACAGAAAATGATTGTTCTTCTTTAAACTCAGGATAAAAGAAAGTGAGATGAATACACATTAATCTACCGTGAGTCCAGTTTGGGCTGATACTGTAATACTACCTTTGATAGCTCTACTTCTTTTCTTCTGTTGTTATTTTTCATGGACAGTTAATTTTTTATGTAAGAGTAAAACTGTAGTGACAGGTAAAGATGATTAAAAAACAAACATGTTCATTGTGTCATAGAGACATGTGGCAATAGTTTTTACAGCCTTTGGGTTAATATAAAAATAAATCAATTTAGGAACTAAAATTAAACAGTCAGTGACATAAATAAATGATATGGACGTAGTTGACAAATAATAGTTATACCGCTTGGAGGGTTGGCAGTTCGAGTCCCAGCTCCTGATTATCTGACAGCATCATGCATGTTAATTCACTGACATGTTTCTAAAACTAAATTATTTTTTCATCAAAACTAGTATTGATAAAATATAAATTATTTCCCAAAGCATATATATATATATATATCTATATAAATTAACACATCTAAGAAAAACTAGAAAGAAAAAACAGACAAACAAAGAAATACCGTTTCTGAATATTTGAAATGAACTTTCTATGAAGTCTATAGTTATCTGACTGAAACCTCTGTTTGTCACTTGCATCTACAGGTGCTGTCATCAGTCAGGCTGCTGATGCTCGGTGGTCCATATCATCTGAAGTCCCCATCCATTTCCCTGGCAGCTGTGGCCTTGCTGGACAAGGTCCCAGTGCTCTGCCCTCAGAGCAATCAATAACAGTGATCGACTGTGATCGGAGAGACTTATCCCAGCATATCATTGGTGGTCAGTGCTGGGAGGGTCGGGGAATGGAGACCCAAGAGTGTGTATGTGTTTATGGGCAGAGGGAACCAGAGGCTTTAGACCCCTGCTGGCCTGGATCTCCATACATTTACTGTGGCTGTGAGTGTTGCTCTGATGTTACCTACCTCTTATTTATGTGCTTTGCAAACATTTCTCTTTTTTTTTTTTTTCCTTGGATTAGCATGTTTCGTCAAGGTAATTATAGTTGACTAATTTCATGTTTGCTTCATGCAGTGAGAAGGAACCTGGTGGTTGGAGTGGAGGTGGTGGAGGAGATTTCTGTTGAAGATACTCTGGAAGTAATGTAAGCACTGTTTAAGAATCATTATGCCAATTAGGATACTTTCTCACTTCTCTTAACAGGGTAACATAATTGTACAGCTCACAATGTGTGTGTAACGACACAAAAACAAATGTTGCTGTCTTTTCAGAACAGAGGACATATATACAGATGATCTGCTGGATCCTGATCCTGAAGACCTGTTGCAAGATGATCACCTTTAGTCTCCATGTGTGAAATGTTCAGTGTGTCCAGTTTAAGCTGTATAAATGTGGACAAAGATATTATGTTACTTACTACTTATGTTACTTACTATAAATGTTGATATAGTTGTCTTTGGTATGCTGTTTTTTGTATATGAATCCATTGTCAAATGTGGTTAATTAAAGTCGATTTACAAACAAATATTGACTTCAATGCTTGAATTAAAACAACAAAACAAGGCCATAATGAGTCTTCAACTACAATACGTCATCAGGATACGCCGGGTTTTACGTCATCTCATCGCGCAATGTGTAACAGGACGCGTTTATAATCCCAATCCGGGGCGAATGCCCCGAAATTAGCTTTTTAAGTCATATTTCATAACATAATATATTGTGATTAATTACTTAACTAATAACTAACATCGATTTTGGCTCCTGTCAGCATCCGTATCTTCAGCGCGCTACTAGACGCGCAGGAAAATTCATTCAGCTGTTTTCTAACCTGGGACTTTTCAATCGACGGTTTGAAAACTTGACTACAGGAAAAAATGTCGGACTCATTGGAAACGAAAACTCTCCAGGATCGTCTGGACCGTCTGCAGGAGCTGACAGAGTTTACGGAGAAGTGCAAGAAGCAGATAAACGACATATTTGAAACGCTGGGATGGTCGCCGGACTACAAACAGGTATCAGTAAGCTAACGTTAGCTTAGCCTTCACTCCTCGGTCAAACATAAAAGTTAAGCTCCAACAAAAACAACATTGATATTTTTGGACACAATAATACTTGATGACTTATAGGTAATGCCGGTCTGTTATTTAAGTTTTGAACATCATCGGTTTCAGATGAAACGTGTGTGTGCAGACAAGTCACGCAAGGTAAATAAAAGAAACCGTACGATCATATAGGCATTGATTCATATACTTCTTCAACATGTGTGTTCTCAGGAACCAATGGAGCAGTGTCCGTACGACCCCGACCACAGAGTCCCAGCCAGAACCATGGAGAAGCACAAAGCCTCTTGTTGTCTTAAAAAGATGGGATACACAGCAGAGGAGCAGGTAATGCAACAAGAATAAAACAAAACAATGACAACAGGCTGCAGATGCTAATCTGTATTCATTCATCATGGTCATTATTGTTTATGCATTGCTACTATTTATGCTCGTAAACATGAACAGATCACCAAGTTTTATCTCTGTCTTGCAGGCAGAGATGTATGATCCCACTGTTTGTTATGAGAACAGCAGCATTCGAAGCTTTACAATGGGTGAGTCATTACTGATCACAGCTAGTTAGAGCTGTTTCAACTAATCAAGATAAAGGGCTCGTAAATGTCCTTTTTCTGTGTCTGAAGTTCTCATCTTGTCATGTTCTTCATGTAGACAAATCCACTCAGCACCAGGTGATCCTACAGGCCAGATCTGCTGCACCACTGATGAGGATGGAAGGCGTCTTCTGGCAAGGTATCAGCTCACTTTTTAACAGTTTACACTGATGTGTTGATTACAGCTATCCTGATCAGGTACTCAACAACTTCAAATTGCATATTTAGTCTCACAGATCTCTTTGCAAGTGCAAAGAACAACCAGTAGGTGTCACTAGAACGTTATCTTTTCCAAAACTCATCACTCAGTTGAGTTGCTAATCAGCATTAATCCCATTAGATATGAAGATTCTCTTAACACCTACTTTTTACCCAATAATATAATTTTTTGTTGACATATTTGTGTAAATCGTGTGCTATGTGTTCTGTTCGCAGTGACAGGGGTGAGTATTAGAGAGACAGACGATGGGCTCTAGAAAGTTCTGCTGCTCTGGTTCAGGCTTGCCTGATTACGTGCAGTATCCTTTAATGTCATATCCTTTTAAATCACACTCGCACTCATACTCGTTGACTTTTCCCTTTACGTGTTGGGGAAAGTCTAGATTATACATTCAGACCTGTCAAATTAATGATGATGCCATGATCACTTATGGATTACCCCTCATTAGTTTTCTATTGATCTCAAAGGAGAAAATATAAAACACAAACAGTTATATACAACAGATCAATAACATTTGGCCACACCCAGTCGTATAAATGTTGAAAGCTTAAAGCTTCTCTGGTTGTCCATCAGGTCAGTATTCTGGCCAGCCGGTCGACGTTCCTCAGAACCACAAGCGAGCTGTGTGTGATCTCACCGTGGCCGACCGATTGGCTCTGTACGATCACGTGGTCCGCGTCCTCAGCCAACAGAAGGAAGGTGCTTCCTCCAGCAACGAAGATCTCTACGTAGATTTGGTGTCTAAACTTCAGAAGGGTAAGACATGAGCATAAAAGTAATTTGGTACATCGTGCTCGCACTCCATCTTTATTTTTCTTGTGAGGACCGTAATGAAAATATATGTATTGCTGTGTTCTATTAATCATCCAATATGTTCAGTCAGTTACTCAAGTCTCCCAAACGTCAGAATGATATAATGTCAGGTGCCAGATTTAAACTAAAAAATGAATTTCAAATGTAATTTTGAACAATAAAGTAATAGAAATGTATTATTTTCTTCATTGTGGCCCTGTGGTAAAATTAGTTTGTATTTCTGTTGCACAGATGACCAACAGAATGAACCAAAGACTCATCTCGAGCTGATGGCAGAGATGAGGGACTACAAGAGGCGGCGTCAGTCCTATCGAGCCAAGAACGTTCACATCACCAAGAAGTCCTACACTGAGGTATAAATGAGCCACAGAATAACATTCAGCTGCTGTTGTAATCATAAATATTTCTGCTTGTGCTAACTTTAAAATTAGATAAATAAATCAATCCACAGATCTGTTGTTAGAGGAGCCTTTAGATTTAAAATGACTTTTTTTTTTACCAGGTTTGGAAGATACCAAGAAACCAGAACCTTTACAGCTCATCACATGTCAAAATTGAAATCATCATCATTTGACAAAAGTGATTAAAAACTCCAGAAATTCTGCCACTATGGCTGATTTTCAACCTGATTAGTCAAAACAAGTCAAGCGTGCAACGTTTTCTCATGATTTATTCACATTAAGTTCATGCAGTCACCTGCAGGAGAAGAACTACGCATTGATTTACAGTGAAGCTTTCCTGTTTGAATAAAGTAATTAAGCATTTGGTTTCACTGTTGTCTCCCTGCAGGTGATAAGAGAGGTGATCAATGTCCACTCAGAGGAGCTCGCCAAACAGTGGAAAGAGGAGGAAGACGAGGAGGAGTCGACGCAAACTGAACGCTCCGCAAAAAGGTGCAAGAAACACTTTGACCTCTGACCTCCTGATTACCAGTTTGTTTGTTGTTTTTTGTAATATCTTTGAATAAGGAAATAAATTAAACGTAACACAAAGTGAATGAAACCTGTTTGATTTTAACACGGGATAACTTTTTCATCCCGTCAGGCGCCGGGTTGATGAGAGGAGATCGGTGTCTTCAGAGTCTCGACGCTCCCACAGCAGAAGCCATCGCAGCCGAGAACGAAGCCATGACAGGGAAAGCAAGAAGAAGAAAAAGAAAAGGGAGAGGTAAGAAAGGAAGAATTTAATATATTTGTTCTTCTGATATTCATGGTCTGGTCCTATGTATTTATTAGGCCTCGTTATTATTTTACCATTAATGTCTCAAATACACCTCTTCTGGGAGACTTGACTAGTAGCGCCTAGCCTGATCAAACTAACCAGCATGGAAGAAAAACACCTTTTTGCATGATTTAACTATTAATAGTCTGTACTGAATTCCATTTTCATTTTATTTTTATAATAGTCTGCAGCAGTTATTCAAATTCTCGGAATAACCAGCTCATCTTTATTAAATGAAAAAATAGATTTTTTTTTTTAAATGTCTTATTTAAGATTTTGAATAGTCAGCATGTGTGTGTAATAGATTTGTGTTTTTTTTTTTTTTTTTTTTTTGGATGTTCTCAGGGATTCCTGTTCCCCCAGCGAACACCGCCATGACCGAAAGAAGAAAAAAAAGAAGAAGAAAGACGAAAGGGAGAAAGAGAAGTGATAGTTCTGCATCATCCACTACAGATGTCTGATCAGATGAGGTCAATGGTCTCTAAAGATCCAAATGTGTTTTAACCAGGGGGAAATTTTGGGAGGATATAAATGTGAATAAAGTTTTGGGAACCAACAACATGAACATTTTGAGCTGTTCATTATTTCAGTGTTTTTACACCGTAACTACACAATCTCAAACAGACTCCACCTGCCTCCGTCTCATGAACTTAGGGCAAATTTCCAACTACAGACTACTTGGAATTTTGGACAGCAGTGTCATAGCTGGCACACTTTTACCACAAAGGTCAAAGGTCACTTTGTTTCAGGTCTCATTTAGCTTTGTCTCTTTTACACAGTTTACACAGAATTTCTATAGCAGTTTTGAGAAAACAACGGGAAATCATTTAATTTGAAATTTGGGTTTGTAATACTCAATGTAAAACAAAAAAGAAACTAATTTTAAAATCAACACATTGTGACTGTGATTCTATTGGACAGTCCACACACTTGCTAGAGAGCCAGTTTTGCAATGAAATGTTAATTCAAAATAAAAAGCTTTGGCAAATCTTGAACAATGAAATCTATTATCTCATGAAATTCAGAAAAAACTTGTGTTCAGGTTGTATCCTGATGATTTAAAGTTATGTTGAGACAACACTAATTACTCTGCCATCAAATAAACTCAAACCATAAATTTGATCAATTCAAATCAAATTAATTTTAATTAAACTTCATTCTTACATTTGTAGTGTTCTTCATTTTCACATGAAATGATTCACCTACTTTGTGTTCTGAATGTGAGATCATTAACTAAATACAGTTTAAAATGTTTCAAACCTTTAAGCAAAACAATAGAAATCTAAAGAGGTCAGGCAGTGAGCTGAGCGTGGTAAGAAATTGGTTCAAAACATTCATTCATAAATATTAAGAAAATATATAACACTTGCTTGTTACTTTTGTCAGCTATAAACACCATCATCTCGTGCACAGAATAATGTTTGTTCAAAGTCATAACTTTTTTAAACTTCTGCACAAATCCATGCGTCTCTCTTTCTCTGTGTCATTCTTCCTGTGCTGATGGTCAGATTCTGCTTCAGGTATTTCTCACCCTGTTGAGAGTCAGAGATAGAGGGCGAGGATCCCGTCAGCGCCTGGGAACCTGAGGGATCTTGCAGGAGACAGAGAGAGGACAGAAGGGAACCATCACAGTGATAATGCTGTGAGGAGAACTGCTCAGGGAAAAGCTAAATCAGGCTAAATCATCAGTGTCTTTGAAAGCGTTCCTGTGCGGGATCTGGTCTGGTCCGAGGGGACTCGCGCTGCAGCACCATGGGAGCTTCCAGTGACAAGGTGAGTGACGATGGCCTGGCTTTGGACAGGGTGCTCTGACAGATCTGATTGTTTTTTGGATGTGTATGGAACTTTACTGATTTGGATCAAATGTCATAAAAAAATTATGTGACATTTTTTGTGCAGCATCCAAGAGACTAATAGAAGCAGCGGTAGACAGCTTGTTGAGACTGTGGAGAATCAGCATAGGGATTGGTTAAAATTAACATTGACCAAAATAGGTTTAACTAACAGAAGATGAACAATTTGACAGACTTGAGGTAAAAAAACATCAGCGAGATCATCTTATTTACTGTCGTCAGTCTGAAACAGTTGATTTTCCAGTTGCTTCCCAATATTTCAGTCGCTCTTTAAGCCTAAACTTTGAATGAAGTCTTCATTTTCACATTAAAGCAGCGTTGATAGATTTTGTTGGTATCTTTGATTGATGGTCTAAGTTATTACAGCTTAAAATGTGTATTAATATACTTTATTTCCCAGAAACTCCTTCATGTTTCAATTAGCTTTTTAATTCAATTAGTTTTTTTGTTTTTGTGTGTGTGTGTGTGTGTGTGTGTCTAAGGCTTTGTGGTCGGATTTCATTGGAAATTTTTGATTTATTTTTAAATGAAATGTTAGGGATGGAAGATGGATGGATGGATGTAACTCATCTAACACACTTATTTATATTATATTAAAGTGAAAACAATTGTTGTAGTGTTGCATTACACAAAACCTTCAACTGCAAGCCACAAAATAGCCAAGAGAATCATGTGAAATATGAAATGAAAGTGCAGCAAATCAAGGAAAGAGTCTCTCCTCTCTGTCCCAGAGGTCCTGCAGGTCGAGATTACTGGTTCACTTTCACGCTCACTTGATGTTGTGGACACTGCTGCAGTGGATCTTCTGGATTTCTGCCCAGTCTAACTGATAGTGGGTGTTTATTTAAAAGGCATCATCAACTACACCCAGCAGATCTAAAAAAAAAAAAAAAAAAAAAGTGAAATAAATTAAACGTTACAGCAAAAACCAAAGCTGAATAAAGGGCAAAAATGTTCTTATTAAAGTTTTATTCGCCCCAGGACAAATCAAATAGTGTCTATATATATATTTTTTTTTTGCTTGTTACCCAGTCGCTTCATGTAAACTCAAGCTGAAATGTATCAGAAACCACACAGGGGATATTGTGGGTATTGTCACTTTTATCTCCTTTAGACATCTTCAGTGTATTGACCTTGTGTCAAAGTCCAGCATGCCACTCGTTCACATGATGGTTAAATATCTAGGCTTTTTAGTGGTTGTTGCTCAGACTCACAGTGAAGCTTCAGGAATGTGAGACAAGTCTGAGAACAGACTCAGTGGTTTTCATCCCGACAAAGAAACCTCTCAGTCCGTTTCATTCTCACCCAAACACGAGCAGCATTGACCAAAGAGGCCAGGAAGCTTTTTAAAAAAAATGTATTAAAGTATTTGCTTTGCTCCTGCTCCATGTTTTTTTTCTACCAAAGGTCGATGTTTCTCTGCTTTGGTCTCGTTCATTGTGGCATCTGCATCTAAATCTGCAGTTATCACAGAGAAGACACCGCATGGTCTGGAATTAAATTCACATCAAAATATATTATATATTATAGCTTTGTTTAAACACGAGGAGACAAAGCCTGATTACCTTTCTCTGATACTTTGGTTTAATCAGTGTTTTTAATGATTAATTGCTGTTGATTGTTAAAGTTTATATTCATTTTGCTGTGATGTTCAGATTCAGGGGAAACTGTACCTAGAGATTCAATTGTATATATTGTTATTGTTTTATTGTTTGAGAAATAATTAACCTCACTGTGCAGATTATTTTAGAAGATGGTCAAACACCAAAGACACGAGAAAGTAAAGATGAGAGAACAGGATACAGAAGCAGCAAATGTTTAGTCTATTGCTTGAAAAATCAATGAATTAATTCTGATGATTTTCTGCAACCACAGTATGTTTGTTTCGATCAGTGTTATAAAGTGTTTGGTTAATTTGTTTCAGATTAGTAGCACTATTGTTTGTCAATTTATTGTTTGTTCTCATATATAGAACTTTTTATTCCTGAAAACATGAAAAAAGGGGCTGTGTTTTTCCCTCTGATGAGACAACAAAATGTTTTGTTGTCTTTCATTTTTGTCCATTTCACCTGTAGTGTATTGCCTGAAACAAAACGTTAAATGTTTTCAACTGAATTCGATGAACATTTTGTCATTTCAACTTGTTAAGTCCAAGTGATCGACGGTTCCTTCGCACCTGTTAATGAATAAGACTTGTTCACCAAAGACTCAGTGGTTGGTGACAGTTTCTGTACCAAAACTTACAGACTGGGAAATTACATCATAAGTAAATGTTGTTGTATTTATCTTTTTTCTTCTCTCTTGTAGGCGTCTCTCCTCTCAAGGCTGCTTGTGTTCATGCTGTGTGTCGTCTCGTCTCTCTGCCAAGAGGAATACTCTGGATACCACTCAGGTCAGAGTCACCGCACACTGATATGAGCTGAAGAAGAAAAAAGCAAATGTAATATCATGAAGTCAATCAAATGTTATTCGTAGAACACCTTTCATTCAAGTTAGTGCAGTTCAAAGTGTCTCACAGATTAATAAATACATTAATACTAGATCTAGAGTAGACTCTAATACAATGGAATAAAAATGTGTATGACATGTATCACATGACATGACAATATCTTAACAATGAAATACACTAAGAAAGATTTTTCTATATATCAATAAATGATCACAATAGTATTATTAAATAAAATAATAATAATAATAATAATAATTGTTTCTAGAAAATGTCAAAACATTGAAATATCTATTAAAAGGAAGGTGACAATATAAACCATCCAGCACAAGGATTATTTATTAACTACTACTGTATTTGTTAGAACCTAAATGCATCATTGTGTTTGATTCCACTTTACAGTGCAGATCTAGAACTGATAATCACCTGTAGGGTTAGTTTTTTTTTTTGTTCAAACTTGGGCTCGTCCGGGATTTGAACCCGGGACCTCTCGCACCCGAAGCGAGAATCATACCCCTAGACCAACGAGCCACTGATTTGATGATAATTTTCTCCAAATCTGACATGATGTCTGTCTGTCTGCTCAGGTGAGGAACACACCTTCGAAGGCTCTGTGGTCGACCACTATGACAACTTAGCCTCTCCTCAGCCAGGTGAGACCGGTGTCCCGTACTCTTACTTATTTATATGTACCGTCCACACTGTAGCACAGGCAACTCTGACTTTAATAAAAAAAAATAAAAAAATAACACCACAAACCGGACAATACAGATAAATAAATTCTCTTTTGTCTTCAGAGTATCCCCCTGAGCCGACTCATCCCTATGACGATTATCAGCGGCCCGAGGATGTGGACTATGACCCTTATGACCCCTATGGCCCCGTCCCCACTCAAGTCACCATGATCACTGAGGACGCCTTCCCCTATGCCACCACCGCCGAGTCTCACTATGCCAAAGAGGACACAGAGACAATGCAGGTGGGATGTGTGAGGGTGGCAGGTCTTTTAACTGGGGACAGAGAAACTACAGATCCATTTAATGACTCTGCTGGAGCCTTCAATCATCTAACAAAGTTTGGCTCGTCATCACAGTGGCACAACAACGATGGTGTCATGACTGTTGGGTCAAACTCCATCTGGTGATGATTATCATGTGATATGATCAAAAGCTCCACAACAGCTGCTTTTTTTTGTTGTTGTTGTTTGTGTGTGTTTAATATGGGAATGTCTTGATAATCAGTAACAGACAAAACTTGCCCTATTGACAGATTTTGAGCTTTGACACTTACTGAAATATTGTCACCATGACGCAGAGCTATTGTCTTATCTCCCCTGTCCATCTATTAGTGGGAAAAAATGTTGTTTGATGTTTATATTCTACATTTTAATATTTAGTATCTGGCCTCCTCTAAATCACTGAATTTAAGTTTTCAAACTTTTCTTCATTTTAGAGAGTAAAGACTCAAATTCATTTGTATTTCTTATCATTTAATGTTACTTAAGTGATCTCCTCAATAATACAAATGTCCATGTTTCCTTTTGTATAATGCCGTCAGGTCCCTTATGAGTACCCTCCAGCAGGACCAGATACCGACTCCTCTGAGGAGTCTGGTGGTGATGCAACACTTGGGGAGGAGGGACCGACAGAGTGCGACTGTGAACCCGGTGAACCCGGATTCGCTGGTTTTGCAGGACCAAAGGTACAGAATTATCAAACTGCGTTATATATATTCCTATTCCATTTTGTAAGGTTGTGCCAACTTGTGTACATTTATAAAACACATTGTGTTGACTGATAAATACTGCAGGTTTGTAATGATTTGTAATTTGTTATCTTTTCATTAATCTGATTCTATTTTTACTCTTATCAGGGGTCTAGGGGCCTGCAGGGTAAAACTGGTAGGCCTGGATCTCAAGGCAGAGAGGTGAGAGTTTAAACCCACACAAACTAACAATACTTAATAAGAGAAGGATAAAAACAAAGGTTGTGTAAGGATTGTATGATTTGTTGATTGATGATTTGTCAAATTTAACAGTGATGCAACTTTTTTTATGACTGAAAATAATTCCTATGTTAACTGTTGTGATGGGCAGATTGTGCCAAAATATGCTCACCTGTATTTCAGTGAATATTGATTAAAAGAATTCTAATAATATTGAAGATCAAAGTCCTTGATAGAGTATGAGTCAGTGTCTGAAGAAAAGGCAACTCATGAGTACATATTAAAACATGAAAATTCTATTAAGATAATTACCTTGTATACCTGCTGATCTCACAAGTTCAATATGGTCATTTATTTATAATCTATTTAATTATTTATCATTTATGGACATTGCTGCTACTGCTGCTGCTGCTGCTGCTGAGCTCAGAGGGTCTTTCTTTTGTGATTTAAAATGTTTTCTTTTTCAGGGTTATAAAGGACCCAAAGGAGTTCAAGGAAGAGGAGGAGACACTGGGTCAGTGGTGAGTACACACTGACTCACTGACACATTGACTTTACATGCCCAGGGCTGACAATGCATACATACATACATATATACTTCTTACAGTGCTGCTGTGTAGGTAAATAAACTGAACTACACTAAAAGTAAAACTTGATGTACAAAAACAAAACAAAAACAAAAACATTCAAAATGAAACTAAATATCTTCTGAATTGAAAGAAAATAAAGCAGAACAAATCAAAAGTAAAAGAAAAAAAAGTAGAGAAAAGAAAATGAAAAAATTATCATATATGATACATTTTGACCTCTTGTCTTTCAGGGAGACACAGGACCTGAAGGAGACGACGGAGGTTCTGGTTTCTCTGGAGCTATGGTGAATTTAAAACCGATCATGAAGCTGTTTACTTTTTTTTTTTTTTTAGATATTAGACACATGAAAGTAAAAGGGTCAAACTGGTATTAAATCACATTATAAATGGCATCAAAAGGTTTTTCAAAAAGTGTGTTAAAATGACACGTCATGTTTGTAAAAATTTAGATGAATCACTAATACACTTTCACCACAATGTAAAGCTTCATGAATCATTGAATCTTCAAAATATGTCCTGTCATTTGAACTTAGTGATTTAATTCAACTGAATTAATCAACTGAACCTTTTGCCGTCAACAGGGAGAACCAGGACTTCAAGGAGACCCAGGTGAGGGCGGAGATCCTGGTCTGAAGGTAAACAAATGCAGAATATGCACAGTTAATTTACATCAATACGTATCTATAACTGCAATCTATACCTATATCAAGCTTTAAAATTGCATAACATGTAAGTGACTAAAAATGAATGAATGCTGTAGTATAATTAATGGTAAAAACAGGTGTTTATATTGTGATAGAGATGTGAGGTATCTGATTATCTGAGATCAGATATCTAAAGGTGACAGTGTTATCCCATAGACAGGAAATCTAGCAGGTTATGTAATTATATTTATGTAAAAATCTCTTTAAATCTCTTTTTTTGTCAGGGCGACATCGGCATGGAGGGACCCCGCGGAGGAGTCGGGGCTTCTGGTGAGACTGTAAGGAAACACAGCTGCCTCTCAACTTCTCTTTGGTGGAAAAATCTATTTTACTGAACAAACACAAACACTTGTTGGTGTGACACTTGTGACTCTTCTGTGTAATTTCAAGCTAATTTTCTATCCAACAACACTTATTATAAAAAAAAAAAGTTTCTGTTGTTGCAACGCACATTATTTAAAGTACGTGGGGTCAGATGAGAGAGGTTCCCCTTGCTGCAAAAGTGCGATGATGCCTGGAAATGGAAACTGAAAATGGTTAAAACTGAAATAGAAATCATTTTTGAGTTAGAATAGATCAGAAAATAGGAAATTATTTTTTGTTTTATTTTTTAGATTCGAACTGTCATTAGGAATCTCTAAATACAGTTTTTTATTGTCAAATCAAAACACAATTTAAATCCTGAGGGGATTAGTACTTAAGCTGCTGTGCTTAGTGATTCAGGCAGCAGTTAAGTGTTGATCCATGGCTGGAAAACACCCAGACTTTTTCCTCCTCCAACTGACCACATCACCTGTCTCACATATCATCAACAACCAGATGGAACAGTGACACAGGAAATTACGCCGATGGTGAAATTTGGTGGTTACCAACCACCAGCTGTTAACAGCATGTGAGCAATGGGGGTTGTGAAATAAAGGACTGAATCAATCACTTACTTACATTTTTTATTATTTTCATTGCCTTTCGCTTCATTTTACAATTCCAGTTTCACTAAACACGTTCCATTTAGAAAGGGAATAATCTGCAGCTCTACAAACACAACACTACGTTTCTACTGTTTATCTAACGTTTGCATGATTTAGGCCTCAGTATCCTTTTTATTACGTCAGCCAGATTTCATATTAGAATGTACATTTCTTACTGTTATTATCAGTTACAATTTATTTGTATTATTTCAGGGCCCTCGTGGTGATGTTGGGTCTCAAGGATCAAAGGGAGGTAAAGGTATCAAGGTAAAGAAAAAAAAATTAAAATACGCACACAAACACACACACATATACACATAAATATATGAAAAAAATGTATAAAAAAGTGTTTACTGGCTTTCACCTGGCAAAAAAAATACAGTTATTTTAAAAGGACAAATCAAAGAATTTAAGTCACATTTTGTGTTTGATTTTATTCTTTTCAGTGTGTAAAATTACTTTTACATTTGAACTTTTTATTACATATTTCAAATATGAAAACGTTTTTTTCAAGTTTGAGGGGGAAACAGAAGGCTGAACACATTGATATTGTGATTATTTTTCATTTGTTCCCAGATTAATTAATGAACATACATTATTTTCCAGACTTTTTAGGTGTTATTTGCTCCAAATTTTTTTTTTCCCTCTATCCTGACACTGTTGACTATGTTTTCCATTTAGGGCTCTCGAGGTGATCAAGGAAACCAAGGTCCACAAGGACGAGACGGGCTGAAGGTAGGGATATAAAACGTAATCATATTCTAAAAAAAAAAAAAAGGAAACATCGATTTGTTCAAACTCCAAACTTTTAGTTTGATTCTTTTACTTTACCTTTGTAACGTAGAGAAACCTTTCATTAACCTGTCCTGCACTTATTCTTCTGTATTTGGGAAAAAATGAGCACCGTTTACCACTTACCACTGTTTGCCTCTTCATCTATTTACCAACAAGGGGCGATAGAGGTCGTAGTTGACATAATAACTGTCTGATAACTTGTCCCTTCTTCCCTCCTGTAGGGTCAGATTGGGGCGCCCGGGTTTCCTGGTGATGTCGGCGAAAGAGGCTACAATGTAAGGAAGACTCACATCCTCATCTCTACACACTGAGAAAATTTAAACCGCAGACTTTTTCCACCCACCTCCGTCATAATGAAAAAACAACCAAACAAACAAATCTCAACCCTCAAACAGTCTCAAAATGTCTTCCCAACACCAAGTTGTCACACATACAAATTACATAGTTTCAAAATTCAAAAGTCTTTTTTTCCAAAGTGTTTAACTAGTTTACCTATTATTAATTAGGTGTGCATTTAATACTGTTCTATTCATGTGTTTGATACATTTTGTTTTTAGAAAAAGTGAAGTTTTTCATTCTCAGTTTGAATCACATTGTCAGCATAAAAACAAACACCTTCTCTTTTATTGTGACGAACGCTGCAGTACGTCATTCCAATCATGTGACACGTTTTTCTAGTGGTTGATATTTCCTTTAATAGGTTTTGTTCCACATGCGTAGCGGCAGGTTGCGTCACTAAAACTCATTGTCTCATAGCGAACCGAGAGCTCTAAAATGAAGAACTCAGCTAAACACTGTTTTAAATGATCTTTCCATGTGCTTTTTTTTGTTTGTTTGTTTGTTTTTGTTCTGTTTTTTTTACTCTAACCAGTTGTTATTTGACTCATGTTCCTGTTTCTGAGCAGGGTTATCCTGGACAACCAGGAGGCATCGGACCCAGTGGACCAAAGGTACAAATGCCGGGATTAGATCACGCATCTTCTCAGTTCACATACTTCAGTGTGTGACTGTACATGTAAACTGACTGTAAAGTACCGCTTATCTTATCTACCAGCCTAAGTTTCTGTAGGGTTTTAGTTTCCATATGACACCTTCACAACTCCAGTGAGGAAATACCGACACTTCATTAAGAAATTTGATGACTTTTTCTAGTTTCTAGGTGAGTCAATGTGTCATACAAAAAGAATTAAAAACAATCTGGTTGACTGATCTTTCCTGTATATTAACCACTACACTGGTAGAGCAACTTTAAAGCTCTGTTAATGCTAAATGTAGTCATATCAACGTCCCTACAAACCTTCAAAAACCTTCATCAGCTACTGTTTTAGTGAATAATTTAAGAGAAAAGAGGAAGAATGTTTTTAGTAATGTTCCAACTAAAACAGAAATAAAATCATCTGACAAAACATGAAAAACAACAACATTACCAAAAGGTGTAGGAGCATGAACATCCTCATGTATCTTTGTGTAAATTCTTGACAGTGGTGGAAAGTAACAAGGCGTATTTGCTCAATTTCTTGTATTAGTTGTACTTGCGTACAATTTAAGCCATACTTAACTTGATATTTCTACTCTGCTTCCTTTCAGAGGCAAACACTTTGTTCTTTTGCAACGTTTATTTAACAAGGTAAAAGAATAAGTGTAGGATTTAAAAAAAAAAAAATAAATACACAAGAAACTCATAAAACTGATCATTTTAACAAAAGATTATATCAGTAAGTTTTGGATTTTTCTCAGAAGTTTTTAGTGCTACACAGAATGTTATTAAGACCTGTCCTCTGACCACAATCTACACTGAACTCATCTGTTGAATTCTGCTGTACGAGGGGCTTTACACAGTGCAAAACAGTGGCTTTTGAAATACATTATGTAAAAGAATGTTTTTACTTTCTACTGGGAAGTCTTATTTTTTGCTAGTTTAGTCATTAGTGTGTGAAAGAAAGTCAGTAGTTTTTATTTGAATATTGATTTGGCCAGTGCCTAATCAACTATTTAGTCTTTTAGTCAGGTATTAAAATGGGTTTGTTTTCAGGATTTTGTGACATTGTGAAGACAAAACAATTCATCAATGTTCATGAGATAAATTAGTAACAAACATAAGTGTCATCTGTAACCCAAGTTACAATCAATCTTCAAGAGACGGCAAATAAGCTTGTGTTTCTTGTCTTAACTTTGCCATAGCAAGCTTTCGTTTCTTTTAATTATAAAATTCGAATTACTGTCATATTATAGATTTTATGTTTTGGCCATTCAACAATGCAGCAATCTTTTTTTCATGAAAGAACAAATGAATTGATTTTGTTCATTCAAAATGAGTTTGTAACATCAGTCGATTGCATAACTCACTAACTAGCAAGGAGAGTTAGATAAGAGTCACCTCTGACCGTGAACCTCATCACCTTTTCTATCTGTATTGACTGACGCTGAATTATGACAGTATAGTAGTCAGTAGTCATACAGTAGAATACAGTCATCATAAATAGATCAGGTATGTTTTTTTATTAGGTCATGGCCCCTATTTAGGATAATGACTGCAGTGTGGAAAAAATGAAAGTAAAACATAAAGAAACATGCATAAAGTAAAACATAAAGAAAGTGAAAGATAGGAAGCGACAGGAGGTGTAACCAGACTAAAATAGAAAATGTAAGCAGTTAGAACAAATGTTGTAACTGTTTATTCAACGTTGTTTACCGGTTGATTAACATGTTGATTAGTTTCTGAAATTCCCCAGTGATTTCCAGTCCACAAAGGAAATGTACAGTCAGTTGATAAAAAAAAAAAACATTTGTGAGATTATTTATAGAATTGTTTTGTTTTGTTTTTCAAAACATACTTACAGTTGTATTTTATTATTATGAATTATGTAAACTGTACATTGCTCTGAAGGTGGAGACCCTAATGTAAAACAAATGAGCTCAGTCGTGGTATGCACCCAAACCACTTGGCTATCAGGTCATCCTTTGATTGAACTACATCCATGAACCATAATCCATAATCCATAATCCATACCATAATCTAAGATTACTAATTAACAGAAATTAAAGAAACATTTAAAGAAACATTACCCCCTCCCCCCTCTGTGTGTGTGTGTGTGTGTGTGTGTGTGTGTGTGTGTGTTATAGAAACCACAACTAGGTCACTCTGCACATAGTTTTTTCTCTGCTCACTCTCTCTTTTTTCTCTCTCAGGGCACTAAAGGTTACAGTGGCCTTCCAGGCAGTGATGGTGACCCCGGAGAGGACGTGAGTTGATTAAATTCAGGAGTCAGAAATCTCTACAAACTGTTCAGTCATCTCTATTTATCCTAAATCTACAAAGGTCTTTATCTCTGTTGCTTGTCTCCTCAGGGTCCTATAGGAGTCCCGGGGGTGATGGGTGAGCCTGGTGCGTTTGGTCCCAAGGTAATGAACACACTTTCATCAACACAACATAAGAAGATACAATTGATACTGTAACTGACACTGAAATGTATACAGAGTTTTACTAAATAGTTTAGTTTAGTTTAATCTGAAAATGTGACAACTACAAATAAACATCAGTTATTTGTTGCAGCTTTAGTTTGATACTCTTAGTTTTAAATTTTTACTTTTTCTCAAACTAATTATGTGGAGTGGCATTGAGTACTACACTACCCATGTTCAGTGCTATTGGTTTATATACAGGTTTCTCCAATGTCTATTCATCCAGAGTCTTGATGATTAAAGCTGGTGAGTTTCATAGCTTTGCTTAGGTTAGGTTAGCTTAGGTTACATAGCTTTGTTATGACAAGAACATAGAGGGCTGATAAGACCTGACACCTTTGTTGTTTTTTGTAAGAAAAGAATCATGGTAAATGATTCATCGATTATTCTTAGGTAGAAGATATGATTCACACAATGACTTGTTTCTGTTTAATGATGTGAGTCAATGCAAATTCTCCAGGAAAGAAAAAGTAACTGTTACAATACCATCAAAGCAAGCAAGCATTTACAGATTCATTATTTTACAGTAATTTTTCTGCACAGTGAAACTACTGTGACATTTTGAAATGTCACAGTAGTAAAGCCCAAACTGCCCAACTGTTTAGTGTCATTGTATTTGTTTTCCTTTTGCAGGGCAATAAAGGAGATCGTGGTGTGAGAGGTCCTCGCGGCAGAGTGGGCTCTGTGGTGAGTGAGCAGAAGTTTGATGATCCAGTGATGATCCCATGATCCAACGGTTTACAAAGCATCATTTAACCTTAAAGTCACAGATCTGAGTCATAAAAAAAGAAGAGTGACTAATTTTCTGTGCTATGCAGTTTCATAAAAATGAGTTAAAGTTACAGTTCTGTAAAAAAAAAAAAAAATCAAAATTGATTTGGTTCTCGTTTTCTCACAATGTCAGACAAATATTCTTTCTCCCAAACATTTGATCTCACAAACGTTATGTGTGATGAACCTTCACTGAAACTGAAATGAAACCTCCAGTGAAAATCTGGTACGTCCACATTTGTCTCTCGGCTGATTGCTGACAAATGTCCTGGCCCAGTGGTTCCCAATCAATGTTGCATAAGATGTTTGAAAGTCACACTTGAATAGAAGTACAGATGCCCTACCAACAAATGACTTTGGTAGAAGTTCAAGTCACCGACTAGAAAGTTACTGAAGTAAAGGTAATATTATACTTAAGTATGACAAGTAATCTATGATTAAATGTATTTAAGTGATAAAAGTAAAAGTACAAGTACGTGTTAATAAAAACAGAAGAACCTTATGAAGTTTATCCAGCACTTTGAAACATGGAGCCTACGGCGATCTTCATCTACAATGTCTTGAGCCTGAACAAATGTACAGAAGCTGTTCTTTTCCCAAAAAATCTGCTTCCACTCCATCCATCCACCTTTTAAGATGGAGCCTACATCAGTCCCCAGACATGGTTTTGATAGTCTAAACAGTCACCAAATTTCATTTCATCTCATCATTGTAATGACACTGCGTACTAAAAATGTATCAATGTATATCAATGTATAAATATTAAGTTAAGTAAGGAAATGTAGTGAAGAAAGGTGAAAGTTGACAGAATTAAAATAAACCTAAGTAAAGTGCAGATACTCCCAAAACATACTTAAGTACAGTAGTGAAGTATTATTACTTAGTTACTATACAACACTGTTCCAAACCCAGGGGTTGAGACTGCATATAAGATAATGTTAATAGTGACTGTCAGATGACAGCTCATGGGCACACCAGACTTAATAAGACCACGCTATTCAGACAGGCACTCACTCACATTGCCTGTCTGCACTATTCAGACTGACCAGTCTTCAGCCAATTTGCTGACAACTATATTCAGCCTGTTTACAATATGGAAAACATATAGTTTTAACAAAAGATCTCTGTCAAAGTTTTTGTGGAAGTTAACCAGAAAGGTCAACAGACTAAAAGTCAGAATATCTTGACCTTTTCTGCTTCTCTTTTTAAAAAAAAAAAAAAAAATAAACCTTTTTTAACTTAGCTCTGTATCTCTACAAGTGAATGTCAGTCTAACCAGTTGACCAAAAGTAGCTGGAGTGAAAGGGAAGTGAAAGTAAACATAAAGCAGGGAAATCCATTGTATATAGAGAAAAGCTTCTTCCTGAGAATGAAAAAAAAAAAACCCTGTTATTGCATGATGTGTTTGTCAAGTAACACAGCATTCATTGTTTCCTCAAAGTGTTTTTTCCTGATATTTAAACTCTGGTGTCAATACAGGTGAAGTGTCAAGATTAAATTAGAAATGTTTCTGAAAGAGCAGCTGTTTTGTTTAGCTGTTACTTGTGTATTGTTGTTGTTTATACATAAAACTCAACTAAAAGTACATCAGAATATAGTAGAAAATATATAAAACATACAGTATATGATATAGTATATAGTATACTATAATAGATCATATAATATACCTTTATAATGTTAGTAAAGTTAGTGTAGTGTTTTATATTATATTGTTTTTGCTTAAGTCGTTCAGTCACAACTATAGTGGGAGATGAATTTACAGAATCTACAGAAAACATCTACATACAATTGAACTGGGCCCAGTATGGAACCTTGTGTTACTCCACAAGTGATGAATGACTAACGAATTAACTTTTCATTGTCAGCATTCTGAAGTGTCAGTTAAACTAACTCTGAAATCACTACGGAGAAGATCATAAGTTCTTGTTTATAATCCATTTCTGTTATGTCAAGTAAAAGGAAAATGATTTAATTACCAAACTGAAACGCTAAGCTTCCAAAACACAGGACAGTTTTTCTATTGTTCGGAGAGTCAAGGGTTTTACCCTGTGAAGGGTTTTTTTTTTCAATCAGTTGTAGATTTGTTTCACTTCTTTTTTATGTCAACATCTTTTCTGTTATCACAAAGTTGTACCAACGAAAAACAAGATGACTTATGTATTTAATTGAATATAAAAATAGTGTTTCCAAATATTTAAATGTGATATAAAACAAAGAAACCAAAGTTGAATAAAGACAAATAAAAGAGTCAGGTTGATCAATAAATAATTTAATTGATTATTTTGTCTTTCCGTTTGTCCGGCAGGGAGCTCATGGAGAACAAGGAGATGCCGGAGTACCAGGGAAGCAAGGACCAAAGGGCCTGCAGGGCCAGATTGTGTGTACACACAACACTCAGAGTATATATAATATAGAAAACAATTCAGTTTAAACAGTGCATCATTTATCAATGTATCAAGTTGATGTCCATCTTTTGTTAAATATTAGGCATCAGAAAAATTCACATGTAATACATGTTGTCAACATACTGCGATACATACTCTCAAAACAGCTTCAGTTCTTCATGACATTAATTCAACAAGAGGTTGATTGTGAAATTTTCCTTTGAGATTGCAGTCCATGTTGACAGCTGATTGTATCACATAAGTTCTGCAGATGTGTCAGCTGCAGATTCCTACTGCCTTTCCCTAGTTCAACCACACCGCAACGGTGCTCTGTTGGATTCATATCTAGAGACTGTGGAGGCCACTGAAGTTCACTGATCTCATTATCATGTTCAAGATGACTTTTGCTTTGTGACAAGCAGTCATTAGAAGATGGTAACGGTCCCATACTGCTACACCACCACCACCACCATACTGGACTACTGACACAAAGCAGGTTGTGTTCATGGATTCATCCTGTTAATGACAAAGTTTGTTCCAACCACCTGCTTCACCTGACCAGGCTTCATTTTTACAATAAAATGATTCATATAGCTTTATTTCTGAAGGTCAGTTGTAGTCGTAAGAGTAATACCAGAATATTACGTAGCCACTAGTATCACTGACATCATGTGTGAGTCCACTGAATTTCCTTTCTAGACCTGAGAGAGTAGTTGCTTGTTTTGACATTGGTGTCATTTGCATCGCAATGACATTTACATTAGTAACCAAACAAGGGAAAGTCCCTAGAAAAAAAAAAAAACAAAAACAAAAAACAAACACAGCACGATGCACTGACTCCTGACTTGATATGCCAGTTTGTCTGTTTTAATCTGAATGTAAAATCTTAATTACACGTAGCTATAGATGCTTCATACATTACATCATCTCATTATATAGCAATACTTATCTACAATGACCATGTTCAAAGTCTAGAAGAATTTTTATTGTCAGAGAAAACTTAATCATCTGTTTCTTAGTTGTTTCTCTTGCAATTTCACAGATGGAAAACTAAAGTTTAAGACACCATTTGGTTGTGTTTTTGGCTAATGTCATGATCACTTGAGCACTATTTCTGTTTTTTTTTTCTTCCAGGGGGCAAAAGGTGAGACAGGACCTGATGGTGAGAAGGTGGGTTCTTTTACAAAACAATGAAACAGTCGTAAACAGTGTAAAAAGTATATATATATAACATGTTACGTTTCTTTGGGGAGGTTTATGTGGGAAGTTTATAACAGTTCACTGAAACATCCCCTCACAAACAAAATCACCAAACATAATTTTCCCTGTAATATTTTCTCCTCATGTTTTGTCAATTATTGTCTGTCTTAAAACAAATCTGGAATCTCTGTGGGATAAACTGCTGTTTTGTTGTTATTGAATTTTGAAACACGTGCTGACATTACAAGACATTGAAAATGCACGGGAATTTCCCTTCCATGCCTTTGTCTCGCGACTTCTCGTTTTACGCGTCGTCCTTCCTGTTCTACTTGCTTCAACAAGAACAAGTAGTTTACAATAATGAAAGTGTGGCTGAGGAATAAGATTTTGTGATTTGTATTTCTAGAAATGGTATAACATGTTTGAGATTTTTGTTTCCTATAGGGTGTAGCAGGAAAGAAAGGAATTAAAGGCGTAAAAGGCCAGAAGGTAATTATTATTATTACCCGTCTACAGTAAATAGTGCAAAATTTTCGTCCTACGCTGTACTCATTCCTCTTTTATGACCAACTGGAAATTACACACTGATGAATTCCTCCTTCTTCTTACCTTTCAGGGAAGCGTGGGTTACCGTGGAGACAAAGGACAGGTGTGATTTTCCTTTTTTCTCTGACATCATAGAAATACACACAAATACAAATCCAATGTTGCCACAGTACCCACGAGGCAAACAGTAAATCCATATACACACATAGGAAGTGAGTAATTTGTCATATGTATAAATACATATGTAAATAAAATCTTGCCCAACAGCGTGGAACAAAAGGTGCGGCCGGCCGTGATGGCGTCCCCGGCCCTGTGGGCCCACCAGGCATCCCAGGAACCAGAGGAGAGCGCGGTCCAATCGGTGACCCAGGTGTTAAAGGCCGTGCAGGGCCTAAAGGAGCCCAAGGTCCCACTGTGAGTCTAGTTGCCTCCCATTTTCACCCATGTCTGTCAGAATCATGCAAGAAGGATTCTACTAATTTGCACCAAATTCAGTGGAGTTTTGGGGCATGTGTCATGGAAGAGTCCCTTAAATTTTGGTGCAGAGGTGAAAGTTGGTGTTTTCTTGCAGTGATGACGGAACGATTAACCTGAGCGGCTTTCTGTCATGCAGGGTCCCGGTCTGACTGATGAGCAGGTCCTACAGCTCTGCAGAGGTGTGGTGACAGCCCAGATCTCCCAGTACGCCCCCTCCATCCCGCTAAGTGCTCCCAGGGCTGCCCCATCAACAACCGGACACTCATTGGGCCCCCAGGAGCCCGAGGGCCACAAGGAGCACCAGGCAAAACTGTAGGTGCCACTCCTGCCTCACAGTAGTGATGGTTGAAATGGGGTTGCTAGTTTACCTCTTTGGGTAGAACATGATCATTTTATAATTCCCTTGAATTTTCAAGTCTAAAATAATGAAATCTTTTGTTTTTATTTCACTGTTGAATCTTGAAATAATGGAGTAAGGACTGATTCAACAACTTTCCTGCTACCTTCAGGGTAAACCTGGTAAAGCTGGAGCAAAAGGAGCAAGAGGTCCTCAGGGTGACAGAGGACTGGAGGGACAGACAGGAGCTCAGGGTGACAGAGGTATGATCTTACATATTATACAAACATGGTAATATGATGTCAATGAGCCTGTATCTACAGGATTATGGGCCTAGATATCAAATAGAGGACGTGTACAGAGTAAGGTAAAGTATTATTTTTCCTTCTCTGTGTTGTTCAGTTATATCAGTTAGTAACAATCTGCCTGGTTATTTCTAACATCACCATTTTTTTGGAAAAAAGAAACTGAAAGTGAATCAAAAGCTTTTCTCAGAGGCTTTGTGACTTTTCCTTAACAGGTCAAAAGGGACCTAAAGGTATCGCTGGTGATCCAGGTAAAGGCCTACCAGGACCCGATGGACCACAAGGTCTCAGAGGTATGACAGTGTTCAGGCTACATGTTTAATGAGAGATAAACAAAGCAAAGTAAAACAATGAATCAGAATTTCTCCGATTCAACTTCAGGAAAGTCAAAGCAGACAAGCTAGTGACCTTACAACCCAAACACAAACCCATTCATCACACTCGTCATCTCCACACAGTCATAATAAGCTATGATTAGACTAGATCCCTAATCTGACTAGGAAAACCCTGAACAGGAATAATAATTTTTAGCTTGTACCTCTGGGGGAAGTATAGTGTTTTATTTAGTCATCTGGAAATATTGGGTTTTTTCTTTCTTTGCTCTGAGCCGGGACACAAGCAATGGGAAAATGAAAAGAGGATTGAGAGTACGAGTATAGTAAGATAGTATTTTTTCAACATTAACATGATATAGTCTGAACCTTTATGATTTGTATTATAGTCCTTTAATTTTGTATGAAGACACAATTCACCTAAAATGAACTATAAACTATCATTTGACAATTTTCTTGAAGAATTAGTTGTTACACACAAGTTCATAACCAAGGTGTAATTTTATTCCCTCCAGGTTTGACAGGTCACCCAGCAGAGCCTAAAAATGGAATGGAGGGTCCCCATGGTCCTCGTGGTTTTCCTGGTCCAGTGGGTCAGCCCGGCATGGTTGGGATTGCTGGTGTGCCAGGGTTTTGCGAGGCGCGGGACTGCAGCATTCATGCGCCGGTGATGCGCAAAGAGCAGGGTCTGGTGAAAGGACCTGTGAGTTCAAAAATCTGAAGCTGAACACGAGCATCAAACACCACTGCGAGATTACAAAGGATCTGAGATTCACCTGGTGGCAACGTCAAGGCTCGTCTCAGCAGTATTCCAACAACTCGGTCTAAAAGGGGAAAAAAATCTTAAATATGTTTATGACAAAGGTTTCTAAAAGCTGTGACTGATTTTATCATAACATTGAATTTTGAAAATGTCAGTGGGCCAGATACATTACCATGGGTCACTCCAATGAGAATTTTGTACTCAGTGCAGGAATCAAATCAGAAAAAACTTCACAGTCTGAGCCAGACAAAGCTTGGAGTGAACATTTGACATTTCAGAGATTTTATTCTTCACAAATATCAAAATGCTACAGTTTATTACTAGGAGCAATTTGGTCAAATGTGTAATTTGATACAAGAAGACAGTAAATGATTCCCCACAGAATACTTCTTTCGGTTTAGTTTTTTTTTGTTTGTTTGTTTTCTCTGGTTGATCACTATAAATAAATAAAACAAACAAATAAAATAATAAACAAAACAAAAAAATTAAAAATGCTATGTAAATATGTTGTAAAGTATCTCAAGTACATGTACTGTGCTCTGAAATATGTTTCAGATAAACTGTCTGATGTGTTTTTTAATCCGAGTCTTCAGTTTGTCAGTCGTCATATTTTTAAAGACTTGTTCTGCTTTTAATCCTGAAAAAATAACATACACGAAAAGACAAACCACAAAAGCAGCCTGGTTTTAGACTTCTGAATACTCACACACATCTCAGACTTTCCAAAGTTATTCACATAATATTGCTTTCAAATATAAAAGTGTATTGTGATAACTGGTTTGTCAGAGTAAAGCAATAATATGACTGTAAAGTATTAAAACTATAAATAACTACAAGCAGATGCACCTTCACTGGAGTTTGTGAAAAAAAACACTTCAATTTAATTAAATTTTTCACAGGGAATTGAACGTTCATGTTTAAAATTTTAACTTTAACTTCATGCTTTTTGTTAAAGTGATGGTCCGGAGTAATCTGAACCCAGGGTCTACTTCACCATGCAAACGAGTCGAACACCCCATCAAGAGCAAGTTTACGTTGGTCAAAGTAATTTTGATTTTGATCGTCTTTTGCTTCCACAGGCAAATAGCTAAACAATGAAAGTAAGTGGGGCAGTCAGCCAAACATATGTAATATGTCATTTTTTAACCACTAATAAAGCTCAGAAATGAACTTCACTACAGTAGTAGCATGAATAGGATCCCTACAGATAAACCAAAGTACCAATGATTTAGTAGTGAGAGTTTACTAAGAGAAAAATGTATATTTTGCTGATCTGGAACACCCTTCATCACCAGTTATGAAAACATGACGTCGGGTAAGTCTTGTAAAACAGTCTTTTTAATAAACTCTAAGTACACTTACTAAGTTATTGGTACTTCGGTTTATGTGTAGGGATCCTATTCATGCTACTGCTGAAGTGAAGTGCTATTTTGAGCTTTTTTTATTGGTTAGCAAATGGGGATGTACATCCTTTTGGCTGACTGCCCCACTTACTTTCATTGTTAGCTATTTGCCTGGGTAAAGATGGTCAAACTTGATATTACTTTGACCAGCGTCTTGAGGGGATATTCACCTGAAATAGACTCTGGTATCAAATTACTCCGGACCATCACTTTAACTTAAAATGATTGTCAGAACATAATTTTGAATATATTTTTCTCTCAATAAATTATGCAAAACTATAAATTAGTTCACAGACTTTTTCCATGGTAAACATATGGCATCAACTTACAGAAACAAATAACTACATAACTACAAAAAATTAAATATTTCTTAAGATTCCTTTATGTTATGTTACTTTATGTTACTTATAATGTTTCCATATATATATATAGTTAAATATCCAGTAATGACCACAACACATGAATCATTGTTATATTTTTAATATAAGATAAGCAAAAGACAGAATGAGAGAATATTGCACACAGGTTGTTAAATAAATGATATAAAAAGAAATATCACATCATATTAAAAGGCTGAGAATGGCTCATGTTAGCTGGTTTTTACATACATAGGGTAACAACTCATTCTGGGAGCCTTTATGAAAGGCTATGAAAAGCAGCATAGAGATAAAATACAGCATTGCATTATGATGTAATATAAAAATGACATACAAAAAGGACAATATATACATTTAAAGCGCTGAGAATGCTAAAATTGTACAACTTGGAATGCAGCTTAAATCTGTAGCTTTTGAGAACTAATTTTGCATTACAATTTGGAATTCATGGCTGTGTTTAAGTGTTAATAACTGGGCAAAAAAAAATAAAATGTAAATGTTAAAATCACAAAAGCACCATTGTAATGTTAGTAGTCTATCACTTTTTTTCATCATTTTACAAAGTCCCAGATATTTGTGCAGGAAAGAGCATCATTAAAACTTGTTCTTTTTTTTCCAGCCAACATGTGTTTTTCCTTCAATGTACCAAACATCAGAAACAATGTTAGAATATGAGCAGAAGCAGACAGAGCAAAATCTCTGAGGTAGTAATGTAGTACCAAGAGTAATGGTGCATGCAGCAGCAACTTGGCTGGACAGTATTTGGCCAATGTGTGAAATTTATGGAGCAATTGGACAAAATTGGATTTGACACAAGATGTTTTTTTTTTTTTTTTTTTTTAAAAGAATGAGATGAGGTTTTTGTTATTCTCATTATGTTGACCGTGAACACTCCTTTAATGATGTAGTAGCAGCTGCTCTTTGTTAATTCACTGGGAAAGAGCTATGAAAACAATGCGGAAATCCATCATCATGGAGTTCTGGAGCATTCATCCGATCAACAGTACCTGATATACTCACTCACTCGATAGCGTTGTAAACCTGCTTGTAAAAAGCAGCTTTATAAACATATAAATATAAAGATTAAAATAGCTTAATTGGGGCTGGAAAAAGTTGATGGTCGATGAATGTTTTGATTTGATTTCAAATTCTCTAACTGGTTGCATGAACACAATGTTACTTTCATTGGGGACTAAAGTGCAAATGAATTAATCTTCAAGTATTAATCTGTTATTTTCACCAAGGAGGAAAAGTCAACAACTTTGATCTCACACAACCTAATGGAGAATAATTAGCTTATTTAATGGTCACTGAATGTTTACTCTGAGTTTGCACAGAGCAGTTTGAATATCACAGCTCAACTAACATGGACTCTGATCTAAAGTCAAAAAGGGGGGTGTGTCTGTGTTGTGATTTTTTTTTGGCATTATTTTTAGCCCTTAACTCTTGTGAATATATCAAAACAGGCAAATTTCAATACATTTGGTCTCATGATTAGGTTAAAATTGTTTAAGATGCTGTAAATACTGTTTGTTATTGTTATTTAAAATTCATTTAGGCTACCGGGTCAAATTCACTTTGTTCAATGAGGCTGGTTTCAGAACTAAAACATATCCTGTAGTAGTATTTCTATTTAAAAATAAACTTCCAGTTTTGATCCGATTTATTGACAATTTGTTTCAGTATTGATGTGCTGATTAAAGGATTAAGCTTATAACACTGTGCTGGCATTAAAGTTGTATTTGGCTTGTGCATTATTATAACCTGATGCTCTTTCCTGCTGCAACACTATGAGACTTAAAAAAAAAAAAAAAGAAAAGAAAAAAAGTAGTGAGGACAAAATTTTAGAGTGCAAAAATAAATATGGCAGTGCTTTCAGAATCCCTGATAACCCATAATACTTTCCACATAGTTTCCAACTGCAGCTATGTTTGACACTTAAATTAAAATGTAATGTAGTTTGTGGACCAGAATGAAAAATAAATAAAAGAATAAAATAAGCAGCTAATGTAAACTTGATAATGCCATTTTTGTTCGCTTCCGTTTTTTTCCTGCATCTACCTTTGGTCCTATGACACTAAAAAAAAAAAAAAAGTAAAAAATAAATTTTAAAATTCCTTCTTCCTCCTTTTTTTAACATCTGGCCCAAAATGTACTTTTTGAGTTAAAATAAGTAAATGTCGAGAATGTATTTTGAACATAGCTTTCAGTTCATGTGGCAGTATTTTGTTTTTTGTTTTTTTGCTTCAAGTATTATTTAGCACGTATGTAATGCCTTTTCTTCAGTGGTTTAATGGAATTGTTGGGGCTTAAAATAAAATAAAACCTGTACTACAGCTGCCACGTTTTGCTGTTCAGTATAATAAAGATAAAGCATCATCTGAGATGATTTAAGGCAAATGTGCTGAGGCAGCTTTGTTCTGTGAACTCTGAGGGCTGTATTCATGTGCTCTGTTACAGTATTGACATAAATATTACGTTAAAATATAAAATGGCATTCGGTCAAGACTGTGACTAATGATTGCTCCTATTTTCTATACGGTGTCATACCGGATGACAGTTGAAATAAATAACATTATTTGTCGAGTAAAACATCATATCAAATGGGTGGCAGTAGACGACTATGATAAATTCATTCTATATGGAAAAATTGTGATTATTTAACTAAATGAATGAATGGCTTTGAAACATTGTTCTGTCAGTTTTCTTGGAGAATACAGCCCTGAGAGAAGCAGAAATGAAATGATATTTTATGAACTGAACACTTAAAAGATGATAAGTTGCCTTCATCAATTTGTCATCACAGAGAAAAGAAGACTGGACAAAAAGTTAGGCTTTACTTTCCTGGAAAACGGCGATGGAAGATGTAAAGCCTTACAGTAAACAATAGCAACAGCTTTGGCTTTTTTTTTTTCCTCTTTTTTCTTTGTAAAAGAGTAGTCAAAACCTAATGTGAAAAGAATTATTGCAATTTCTACTTTCCTACGATGTGCCAGCGAATAAATGCTTTAAGTGCAATAGGAGGAAATAGCAGCATCATATGTCACGTGAGCACATCACTCACATTCAATGTGTGGCTCAGTAGATAATCCACCTCATAACCAATCCCACCATCACGAACAGCAGCACAGAACCTGAGGTGAAAAGACAAAAGCTTAACTGAAATCCATTGTTGTATTAACAATTCAAAAAGTTATAATATAACGTCTGAGTATCACTTACCCTGGTGTCCAGGAGCCATATTGTTCAATGACTTATTGCATGGGTCACCGTGGTGGTGGTACCTTGTCTCCTGAAGCTTGCCTGCATGCTGTAATTACATGAGTCAAAATCAGATCCAAACTAATTAGAGGTATGCTATTATGCCATATGATGAGTTCACAAATTTAACAGTGATAAAAGTATCCCAATGTTATAACTGTATAGTAACCCGTGCTAAAAACAGTTTTCTGACTGTAAGTGTAAGTCCATCCAGTAAGCAAAATGGACTTGAGGAGGATTTCAAATTTGCTCACTGTCCAACAATCCTGTTTGACGTAAAGGTGAAATTAAAAAGGAAAACATGAATGTGTTGGTAAAGTAATGTTGCACATTGATTGTCCTCATTTACTTCAACCTCCTGACATCCCACTGGCCCCTGTGAAGGACCTCTAGGACCTTGACATTGACCACTGAATCCTCCTAAATACTTTTCACTCTCAACTTGAGGACCCAGAGGGGCCTGACGTCTGGGTTTGGAAACAGCGACTGCATACGATAACAAATATAACCAACATTAATTCAAACATTTAAAAATTAAAGTGGGTAACATACATTCTCGCACACCATGGTCAGAGTCACATCATGACATTCTGTCAGCGTCATCAGCCCATCTTCATTCTTCTGGCATGGAGGTTTGCAAATGTCTCTCATAGGCTCACCATTAGCTACAGCTAAAGTCTGCAAAAACAAACCACAAAACAATTTATGAAGTTATTCTCAAGCTTAGAAGACCAACAAATAACAGATTTTTTTTTACAACATTCCCTGAACATGACACATCATGCAGCATTGATCCAGGTTGTACAGTCGCTTTTAAATCAAGTCGGCTCTTCCACACAAACAAAGTAGACAAATGTACTGACTGACACTCCGATTCTTTAATGGTATTTACATTTACTGATAATGCTGATTGTGGGAAAAGGATATTTAATCATTATGCATGCCAGGTTCTCTCTACCATGTCTTTCACAGTCCATGTGTTGTCACAGCTTCGGTTGAACTCAGTCTTGAGGATTCCTTCACAGCAGGAATAAGAAGAGTGCTTCTCAATCACCAGAGAGCCCCACACTGATCCCGCAACAGCTGACAGATAAGAAGAGGAAAGATTAAGGACAGTGAGGGGAAAAAAAGACCTCAAACTTCAGTCACATTGAAAATAAATTAATTACATTTTTGCTGCTTTGACATTCACAGGCTGAATTCTCTGTTTATTTATTTATTTATTTGTCACAAAATTCATTCGGTTATATTTAAACATAATTCATAAAACCAAACAAGCTTGATGAGAAAAACAAACGTAAGTGCACCATCCGCCCATACAGATCTGGTTCCTTATTATGTTTTATTTCCCTCTTAAGCTATTGGTACAATAACTGACATCACTCATAGTGGGGAAATCCCGACATGTGAAACAAGTTGACACTTTGCACCCACATGGCGGCTTGGAAACCACCTTGGAAAGTTCTGGGTAGTCCCATCTGCCCCTACTTTCACTTATCTTAAGTCGTCATTTCACCCGATAATAAACTACTATATTCGATTATCACATTTATTTGAATTACGCTGACCAGACCTCTCTCTCCGAACTGCATTTCATCCGACCATTATTGTTTTAATATATAAATAAAATAAAGTTGGTGTTTGTAGTTTGGCGAGCGTTAATGGACGCAACATTGCATCATTTAGTTATAGACAAATAGTGACAAAAAAAAGACCTTAAAACATAATTCGCTACATTCAGAATAACTGAAAATACTTACCGAGATGAAATAATATGAGGTACGAACAAGACACCATGGTTGTTTTAAATGAGATCTTAATTTTTTTTGACGCAGTTGATCAGCAAATCAGTCACTCCGCCTGACTTTCAAATGCATAAAAGCATGGGAACTTCTCAGCGCTCCTCCTCCTGGAGGAGGAGCGCTGAGACGGCATGTTAAGACTGGGGAAGGATATAAAGAAGCAACAACCGTTTTTCCTCAAGCTTCACAACGTGTCAGTTCATCTGAACAACAACAATAACAACAATAACAACACCATCATCATCATCATCATCATCATCATGATGTCTCCTAAAAACCGCAACTGCTTCATACTGCTGTTGGTACTAGGTACGTTTTTTTTTATCTATTATATTTAAACATAATTCACATTTCAGCGATTATTTTCTAATCTGGGGATCATTACACTACAGTTACAGAATTACACATTGCATTATTATTATTATTATTATTATGTTGCATGTGATTTATTTTAACTTGCAGTTACATTTAGTGAAGTGATTTGCAGTTATGGAAAGTGAAACTAAAGGGAAAAAAGATTAGTTGAGAAAACGAAACCTTAAAATGTATGCTGAGAGTTCACATAGTTTATATAATAAACTTAATCTGTGGATTCTTATATTCCTCAGATATGTGGATTTGTTTGGGGATGACAGTCAAGGAGGACATGCAAATGGTGGCGACAACTTCTGGAGCAGATTGTTCTCTGCAGTGTACTGCCAAATCCAAGGATGGGGTTCAGTATATGGCAGTGAGATGGTACAAGGTATGAATCAGTTCATATTTGAGCTTCACAACTCTGACAGTTGGAGTCGTTCAGTTGCATAACAGTTGTTCAGTATCTTCAGGAAGTCGTGTGATAAAGATTCAAATAAAGCTGCTAAATTACTTTCTGTTTCCCGTCAGCTCTATGGTTTCAGGGTAAACTATGACGAATCAGAACAACACATCACTGATGTTCATGTATCAATTCTGTAGTTTCCCTAAATAATTTCAAAAACAATAATAATCTAATAATAAATAATCTCAAGTTCGTCATCTTTTTCCAGAGCATTAAACAACACATCATGGGTTTTCCGTGTAGGCAGAGGTTCTGTTACGTGTGTCACAAGATAACATTTGAGGAAGTTGTGCTATTTATAGTAAAGTAGTAGGAACTTGTGCTACTAATGAAAGAGCTCATAACTCTACTGGTGCCAGTTACTATTCACCATCTTTGAATAAGGTAATCTGAGGTTCATTAACATGTGCTTTACAGCTCTCCATCCCATAGTAGCAGGGTAGTCCAAGGGGGAGAAGGGATGTTTGGTTGAATATGTCAGCCTGACTCCTTTTGAAAGTGTACAAAAAGTAATCTCTGTTTGTGTGGCAGCTTTCAAAAAGAAAATACAAGTAAAGTTTTATATTGTGCAGTAAAAAAATAAACAGTGCTATAGATAATCAGCTAATTCATAAAGCTGACATTTATAAGTCCTGATTGAAGGTTTAAGGTCACAAGACATGTGGAACCAGTGGACTTAAACTTAAAGACTGATTTTTATGGAGATAGATGTTGTTTTTTATGGTTGGTAATTAATTTTGTCAACATAATTTCAATCTTTTAAATGTAGCTTGATTCAGTTTCTGTCAATGTCAAATCCTGTTAGTTGCTTAAAGTCTGTGATTCTGATCTGATAAATCTAACCTCTGCACCGATGTTTTGCAGGTTGAAGACATGTCGAATCTCAGTGGGCTTTTGTCAAAAGACCTCCCCGAGGGTGCAACAAAATATTATTCTAGCTTAGATCGAGATGTACAACTGCTTTCTGACTCTCGCACCATCTACTTGACCAACTTGACCTGCGCTGATACTGGAGTCTATTCATGTCAACTAGCAGCACCTGTGGGGGAGCAGAACAGGGAGGGACACGTCCTGCTCAAACTGACAGGTACAGATTGGTGCTTTGCTTGGGGGAGGGGTGGGGGGAGTATGTGTCAAAGGATTTGTATCATGTTCACGGACAAAAGATCATTCATTTCTCAGATTTCATAGGCAGGTTTTCAAAACTTTCCTAGCTCTTTGATGGTTAAAGGTATTTCAAGTTAAAGACTAATAAAGACTCCCGAGGCACCACTGACATCAATTTAAAACCAGGGGACTTCCAGACTAAATCCCACATATCTCTATGTCATCTGTTTTAACAAGGTCAAAATAAAGCAGCAGTCTGCTCAATATGAAGCTACAGTCAACAACTGGTAGGCTTAGCTCAGCAGAAAGCTGAACACCTCCACCGTTGCCTCCATCAGTCAGTTTGTTTGTGGTGCTTTGTATAATTCTTCTACCAGTAAAGCCTGTCCCTGTATAAATGTTATCTATAATATTTTCAGACACTTATAATCAGAACTTGTCAGTGGAAAAATGAAGCACTTTAAAGCACAAGTACTTTGCCCCATTTTAATGTATTGCGACAGCGAGAGAGTTATTCTTTCACTTTTGTCTTCAACAACTTCTTTGAACTGGATCTAACTGTGAAGTTTAATCTTTTTGTTTCATTTTTATGTTCAGATTGTCCTGATGAGTCCACAGAAAAAAGTATTTTGGACACTTACTTGGTTGTGATTGCCATGGGAACGTTGCTTCTTGCACTTGTAATATTCTTCATGAGCTATGTAAGTAATTGAATATGTTTGCACACACACACACACACACACACACACACACACAGACACACACACACACACACAGACACACACACACACACCTTAAAGCTAAGTCATCATGGTTATGGTTTAGTGTAACATAGCTTCTCTAAGAACCTGGTTTAAATGGATTCACTTAATGACTTCACTTTGTTGTTAACTCTTTAGCCCCAACACAAAACAGTATTTTACAGTAAACACACTATATACTGTATCTCAGTAATTTTCATTTCTAAGTGTATTTTCCCACATCTTTCCCCACAGAAATGTTTGCTGAACACCATCAGAGAGAGAAACAACGTGATAAAAAAAGAGACTCTATTGAATGCCCCACTTAAACCTCTTGAAAAAAAGGACCTACAGTTAATTTACACGTTGGGTCCAAAAACAGCCACCATGAAGCATGTATGTGTTTAAAATGCACAGTGGATGAGTGCTGCGTTCGCCATGAGATACATGAGAAACAATGCTATCTTATGACTTCAGAAGACCCAGTCTAAAGGGCAACATGAAGGAGGAAACAAGTTTAAGATCTTCAAATGTAGACAGGAAAGCGGTCACCCTGTGAGACGCCTTATACAGACTGTGAGAGTGGATTCTGAGCCCCGGGACAAGGTAACGGAAGAGGTCACAAAGAATAATTCTTGTATGTCTAGCTGCAACTGTAGTAATAATGTACAAATGTATTGATACGTAAGAACTCGGCCTTGTTTCTGTTATGGAACTTGATAATCAAAACTTGTCGAGTGTCACTGCAGCAGCCGGCAGCTGATGTTTGTAGGAGTTTAAGACAAGCTCATGTTGGTTTAAGGGACGATAACGGTTAATGTGGACTATGTGGGTTCAGCTGCTATGTGCACACTAAATAACAACAAACAGTAAAGTGGCAGACTGTTCAAGGTTGACCACATGTTCATGTTCAACAGTCTGTGAAGAAATCAAATAAATAAATAAGTCACTACATTTTAAAACATTTTAACAGCCTGAAATCATCAGACCTTTAACATACATCATGATATCAATGGCTGATCTGTAGGATTTTGGAATGTGCCACCTATTTTATGTGATGAAGTTCTCAAAAGTTTTTTTTTCTTTTTTGCTGTGTTATTTTTTTTTACTTTAATACCAAGGATCTTAATACTTTACAATGTGCAAATACTGGGTGTGAATCTGAATGGTAGTTCACAATTTCCTCTATCATTATTTTTGTTCTCATTTCTTCACACAAACTCAGAGCTACAGGTGGAAAATAGTAGTTTATAAAAACAGAATCTGTGCCCTTTCAAAAGAAGAACTGAAAGAAAAACAGAATGTCATTTGTTTGCCCACACAGAATTTGCATTTTGTTTTTGATAAAGGGGAAACCCCACATTAAATTGTAATTAAGCTATTTATCTGTTGTAAAAATTACCTATATTAGGTCATTGAAAAACTTATTTTAAACAGGGGAGGGAAAAGTAAATACAGATGCAGAAATTAGTGTTTTTGTTTTTTTGAGCTGATATTGTGATGTTTTTTTTCATTGTTAAAAGTTACATGTTTGTAAATAAAAACTTTGAAAAAAAGAATGACTGAAAAAGACAAAATGATCATTTTCGAAACAGAGAATAAAAATGTATCATTCAGTATGACTAAAATAGTAAAAGTGATCAAGTACAATACTGTGACGTCTGTTCAATCTACATATGCAGTTGGCAGGGGTTTTTTTGTAAATAATCTCACAGGAAGCTATGCTGCCTGGGGTGTCATCAGCACTTAAAGCGGGACTTCAAAATTAACTTACTGTAAATCACTGAGGCGGCAACACATACTGGATATGTAACATATGAAGTTTCGAGATAGATTTGAGTTGAATGGTCACTTGTAAGATCACTCATACAGGGATTTACTTATAGTTGGGTTAGAAAACCCTGACCTTTTACTTTTGTCCTCTCAAGTTTCTGAGATAATTTCTTCAAACCTTACAACCCAACAGTCCACACTGACTGAATACACATGGGTGCGGAACCAAAGGTATAACTCCATCCTTGGTCACTTGCCGGCTGCCAGATGTTTAAATCAGGTCGGTCTGGGCCAAGTTCCTTAATTGTGTTTTTTCCCCAAGTGTATGAAAGGATTTTAATACACTCAAATTAAAAACAGATGAGAGTAGTTCAACGTTTAAACTTGCAATAATGTATTTCAGGCCCCAGCCTTCACAGGACCAGGCTCCGTAGCAATTTGTCAGATTGACACGGTGTTACATCATGAAATGTCTGGTTTATTCAACCACCATCAGTCCAAATCACAAAATACTCAATTGACAGAATCTTGTGTATCTATGTGTTTCAGTCTGTCTAGTCGTCACTTGGTCAGGTCAAGTTCTTCTCAAAGTTCGCCATCCTGCTCTTACTCAGATGACGCCAATGACAGCTGCGCCACCTGGATGGCTTCTAACCTCAGTTTCAGTCTGGAGAGCTGGTAAAGAACTCCCTCCTTTTTCACCAATCCTGGTTTTCTACCTGATCTGTCCTGATTGTCTTTTTCATTTCAGCCGATATTGACACGTGACAAGTTCACATCAGAGCCATTTCTCAATTGCGAGGACGCTGCTTAAAGGACGCCTTTTCAAGGATGTCACATCATCGAGTTTCTCCAAGCACTGTTCCAATGTCAAGGATGCTTCAAAATTTCACCGATTGATTTGTAGGAATTTTGAGACTACACTGATGTATCCTTGATATCTTTAAAATACCCACAATCCTCCA